>JAFJYI010000411.1:0-391054 GCA_019022655.1 Acacia acuminata
TTTCCTATCTCAATTTCCTTGTTGTATTTGATTATTGTGTGTGTGTGTGTGACATATGTATTTATTCATTTATTTTGTCCTTTTTTTTCCTATCTCATTTTCTTCTTGTATTTGATTGTTGTGTGTGTTTGTGTGACATATGTATTTATTCATTTATTTTGTCCTTTTTTCCTATCTCAATTTCCTTGTTGTATTTGATTATTGTGTGTGTTTGTGTGACATATGTATTTATTCATTTATTTTGTCCTTTTTTCCTATCTCAATTTTCTTATTGTATTTGATTATTTTGTGTGTCTGTGTGACATACTTTTTTATTCATTTATTATGTCCTTTTTTTCCTATCTCAATTTCCTTATTGTATTTGATTATTTTTTGTGCGTGTGTGACATATGTATTTATTCATTTATTTTGTCCTCTTTCCTATCTCAATTTCCTTGTTGTATTTGATTATGTTGTGTGTGTGTGTGACATATGTATTTATTCATTTAGTTTTGTCCTTTTTTCCTATCTCAATTTCCTTGTTGTATTTGATTATTTTGTGTGTGTGAGATATGTATTTATTCATTTAATTTTTCCTTTTTTCCTATCTCAATTTCCTTGTTGTATTTGATTATTTTGTGTGTGTGTGTGACATATGTATTTATTCATTTATTTTGTCCTTTTTTCCTATCTCAATTTCCTTGTTGTATTTGATTATTGTGTGTGTTTGTGTGACATATGTATTTATTCATTTATTTTTTCCTTTTTTCCTATCTCAATTTTCTTGTTGTATTTGATTATTTTGTGTGTTTGTGTGACATATGTATTTATTCATTTAGTTTTGTCCTTTTTTCCTATCTCAATTTCCTTGTTGTATTTGATTATTTTGTGTTTGTGTGACATATGTATTTATTCATTTATTTTTCCTTTTTTTCCTATCTCAATTTCCTTGTTGTATTTGATTATTGTGTGTGTGTGTGTGACATATGTATTTATTCCTTTATTTTGTCCTTTTTTCCTATCTCAATTTTCTTCTTGTATTTGATTGTTGTGTGTGTTTGTGTGACATATGTATTTATTCATTTATTTTGTCCTTTTTTCCTATCTCAATTTCCTTGTTGTATTTGATTATTTTGTGTGTGTGAGATATGTATTTATTCATTTAATTTTTCCTTTTTTCCTATCTCAATTTCCTTGTTGTATTTGATTATTGTGTGTGTGTGTGTGACATATGTATTTATTCCTTTATTTTGTCCTTTTTTCCTATCTCAATTTTCTTCTTGTATTTGATTGTTGTGTGTGTTTGTGTGACATATGTATTTATTCATTTAGTTTTGTCCTTTTTTCCTATCTCAATTTCCTTATTGTATTTCATTATTTTGTGTGTTTGTGTGACATATGTATTTATTCATTTATTTTGTCCTTTTTTCCTATCTCAATTTTCTTATTGTATTTGATTTTTTTTGTTTGTGTGAGATATGTATTTATTCATTTATTTTGTCCTTTTTTCCTATCTCAATTTCCTTGTTGTATTTGATTATTTGTGTTTGTGTGACATTTGTTTATTTATTCATTTATTTTGTCCTTTTTCCTATCTCAATTTCCTTGTTGTAATTGATTATTTTGTGTGTGTGAGATATGTATTTATTCATTTATTTTGTTTTTTTCCTATCTCAATTTCCTTGTTGTATTTGATTATTTGTGTGTTTGTGTGACATATGTATTTATTCATTTAGTTTTGTCCTTTTTTCCTATCTCAATTTTCTTGTTGTATTTGATTATTGTGTGTGCTTGTGTGACATATGTATTTATTCATTTATTTTGTCCTTTTTCCTATCTCAATTTCCTTGTTGTATTTGATTATTTTGTGTGTGTGACATATGTATTTTTCATTTATTTTGTCCTTTTTTCCTATCTCAATTTTCTTGTTGTATTTGATTATTTTGTGTGTGTGAGATATGTATTTTTTCATTTATTTTGTCCTTTTTTCCTATCTCAATTATCTTGTTGTATTTGATTATTTTTTGTGTGTGTGTGACATATGTATTTATTCATTTATTTTGTCCTATTTTCCTATCTCAATTTCCTTGTTGTATTTGATTATTTTGTGTGTTTGTGGGACAAATCTATTTATTCATTTATTTTGTCCTGTTTTCCTATCTCAATTTCCTTGTTGTATTTGATTATTGTGTGTGTTTGTGTGACATTTGTTTTTTATTCATTTATTTTGTCCTTTTTTCCTATCTCAATTTCCTTGTTGTATTTGATTATTTTGTGTGTTTGTGTGACATATGTATTTATTCATTTATTTTGTCCTTTTTTCCTATCTCAATTTCCTTGTTGTATTTGATTATTTTGTGTGTGTGTGACATATGTATTTATTCATTTATTTTGTCCTTTTTTCCTATCTCAATTTTCTTATTGTATTTGATTATTTTGTGTGTTTGTGTGACATATGTATTTATTCATTTATTATGTCCTTTTTTTCCTATCTCAATTTCCTTATTGTATTTGATTATTTTTTGTGCGTGTGTGACATATGTATTTATTCATTTATTTTGTCCTTTTTTCCTATCTCAATTTTCTTGTTGTATTTTATTATAGTGTGTGTTTGTGTGACATATGTATTTTTTCATTTATTTTGTGCTTTTTTTCCTATCTTAATTTTCTTTTTGTATTTGATTATTGTGTGTGTTTGTGTGACATATGTATTTATTCATTCATTTTGTCCTTTTTTCCTATCTCATTTTTCTTATTGTATTTGATTATTGTGTGTGTGTGTGACATATGTATTTATTCATTTATTTTGTCCTTTTTTCCTATCTCAATTTCCACTTTGTATTTGATTATTTTGTGTGTGTGAGATATGTATTTTTTCATTTATTTTGTGCTTTTTTCCTATCTCAATTATCTTGTTGTATTTGATTATTTTTTGTGTGTGTGACATATGTATTTATTCATTTATTTTGTCCTTTTTTCCTATCTCAATTTCCTTATTGTATTTGATTATTTTGTGTGTTTGTGTGACATATGTATTTATTCATTTATTTTGTCCTTTTTTCCTATCTCAATTTCCTTGTTGTATTTGATTATTTTGTGTGTGTGTGTGACATATGTATTTATTCATTTATTTTGTCCTTTTTTCCTATCTCAATTTCCTTGTTGTATTTCATTATTTTGTGTGTGTGTGACATATGTATTTATTCATTTATTTTGTCCTTTTTTCCTATCTCAATTTCCTTGTTGTATTTGATTATTTGTGTGTTTGTGTGACATATGTATTTATTCATTTATTTTGCCCTTTTTTCCTATCTCAATTTTCTTGTTGTCTTTGATTATTTTGTGTGTGTGACATATGCATTTATTCATTTATTTTGCCCTTTTTTCCTATCTCAATTTTCTTGTTGTGTTTGATTATTTTGTGTGTGTGACATATGTATTTATTCATTTATTTTGTCCTTTTTTCCTATCTCAATTTTCTTGTTGTATTTGATTATTTTGTGTGTGTGAGATATGTATTTTTTCATTTATTTTGTCCTTTTTTCCTATCTCAATTTTCTTGTTGTATTTGATTATTTTGTGTGTTTGTGTGACATATGTATTTATTCATTTATTTTGTCCTTTTTTCCTATCTCAATTTTCTTGTTGTATTTGATTATTTTGTGTGTGTGACATATGTATTTATTCATTTATTTTTTCCTTTTTCCTATCTCAATTTTCTTGTTGTACTTGATTGTTTGTGTGTGTGTGTGACATATGTATTTATTCATTTATTTTGTCCTTTTTCCTATCTCAATTTTCTTGTTGTATTTGATTATTCTGTGTGTCTGTGTGACATATGTATTTATTCATTTATTTTGTCCTTTTTTCCTATCTCAATTTTCTTGTTGTATTTGATTATTTTGTGTGTGTGAGATATGTATTTTTTCATTTATTTTGTCCTTTTTTCCTATCTCAATTTTCTTGTTGTATTTGATTATTCTGTGTGTCTGTGTGACATATGTATTTATTCATTTATTTTGTCCTTTTTTCCTATCTCAATTTTCTCTTGTTGTATTTGATTATTTTGTGTGTGTGTGACATATGTATTTATTCATTTATTTTGTCCTTTTTTCCTATCTCAATTTTCTTGTTGTATTTGATTATTTTGTGTGTGTGTGTGACATATGTATTTATTCATTTATTTTGTCCTTTTTTCCTATCTCAATTTTCTTGTTGTATTTGATTATTTTGTGTGTGTGTGACATATGTATTTATTCATTTATTTTGTCCTTTTTTCCTATCTCAATTTTCTTATTGTATTTGATTTTTTGTGTGTTTGTGTGACATATGTATTTATTCATTTATTTTGTCCTTTTTTCCTATCTCAATTTTCTTGTTGTATTTGATTATTTTGTGTGTGTGACATATGTATTTATTCATTTATTTTGTCCTTTTTTTCCTATCTCAATTTCCTTGTTGTATTTGATTATTTTTGTGTGTGTGACATATGTATTTATTCATTTATTTTGCCCTTTTTTCCTTTCTCAATTTCCTTGTTGTATTCGATTATTTTGTGTGTGTGACATATGTATTTATTCATTTATTTTGTCCTTTTTTCCTATCTCAATTTTCTCCTGTTGTACTTTATTGTGTGTGTGTTTGTGTGACATATGTATTTATTCATTTATTTTGTCCTTTTTTCCTATCTAAATTTTCTTGTTGTATTTGATTATTTTGTGTGTGTGAGATATGTATTTTTCATTTATTTTGTCCTTTTTTTCCTATCTCAATTTTCTTGTTGTATTTGATTATTTTGTGTGTTGTGTGACATATGTATTTATTCATTTATTTTGTCTTTTTTTTCCTATCTCAATTTTCTTGTTGTATTTGATTATTTTGTGTTTGTGTGACATATGTATTTATTCATTTATTTTGTCCTTTTTTCCTATCTCAATTTTCTTGTTGTATTTGATTATTTTGTGTGTGTGAGATATGTATTTATACATTTATTTTGTCCTTTTTTCCTATCTCAATTTTCGTATTGTATTTGATTGTTTTGTGTTTGTGTGACATAGGTATTTCTTCATTTATTTTGTCCTTTTTTCCTATCTCAATTTCTTGTTGTATTTGATTATTTTGTTTGTGACATATGTATTTATTCATTTATTTTGTCCTTTTTTCCTATCTCAATTTTCTTATTGTATTTGATTATTTGTGTGTTTGTGTGAGATATGTATTTATTCATTTATTTTGTCCTTTTTTCCTATCTCAATTTCCTTGTTGTATTTGATTATTTGTGTGTGTGTGACATATGTATTTATTTATTTATTTTGTCCTTTTTCCTATCTCAATTTTCTTGTTGTATTTGATTATTGTGTGTGTTTGTGTGACATATGTATTTATTCATTTATTTTGTCCTTTTTTTCCTATCTCAATTTTCTTGTTGTATTTGATTATTTTGTGTGTGTGAGATATGTATTTTTTCATTTATTTTGTCCTTTTTTTTCCTATCTCAATTTTCTTGTTGTATTTGATTATTTTGTGTGTGTGTGACATATGTATTTATTAATTTATTTTGTCCTTTTTTCCTATCTCAATTTTCTTGTTGTATTTGATTATTGTGTGTGTTTGTGTGAGATATGTATTTATTCATCTATTTTGTCCTTTTTTCCTATCTCAATTTTCTTTTTGTATTTGATTATTTTGTGTGTTTGTGTGACATATGTATTTATTCATTTATTTTATCCTTTTTCCTATCTCAATTTTCTTGTTGTATTTGATTATTTGTGTGTGTGTGACATATGTATTTATTCATTTATTTTGTCCTTTTTTCCTATCTCAATTTCTTGTTGTATTTGATTATTTTGTGTGTGTGAGATATGTATTTATTCATTTATTTTGTCCTTTTTTCCTATCTAAATTTTCTTGTCGTATTTGATTATTTTGTGTGTTTGTGTGACATATGTTTTATTCATTTATTTTGCCCTTTTTTCCTTTCTCAATTTCCTTGTTGTATTCGATTATTTTGTGTGTGTGACATATGTATTTATTCATTTATTTTGTCCTTTTTCCTATCTCAATTTTCTCTATTGTATTTGATTATTTTGTGTGTTTGTGTGACATATGTATTTATTCATTTATTTTGTCCTTTTTTCCTATCTCAATTTTCTTGTTGTATTTGATTATTTGTGTGTTTGTGTGACATATGTATTTATTCATTTATTTTGTCCTTTTTTCCTATCTCAATTTTCTTATTGTATTTGATTATTTGTGTGTTTGTGTGACATATGTATTTATTCATTTATTTTGTCCTTTTTTCCTATCTCAATTTTCTTGTTGTATTTGATTATTTGTGTGTTGTGTGACATATGTATTTATTCATTTATTTTGTCCTTTTTTTCCTATCTCAATTTTCTTGTTGTATTTGATTATTTTGTGTGTTGTGTGACATATGTATTTATTCATTTATTTTGTCCTTTTTTTTCCTATCTCAATTTCCTTGTTGTATTTGATTATTTTTGTTTTTGTGTGTTGTGTGACATATGTATTTATTCATTTATTTTGTCCTTTTTTCCTATCTCAATTTTCTTGTTGTATTTGATTATTGTGTGTCTCTGTGACATATGTATTTATTCATTTATTTTGTCCTTTTTTCCTATCTCAATTTTCTTATTGTATTTGATTATTTTGTGTGTGTTTGTGTGTGTGTGTGTGTGACATATGTATTTATTCATTTATTTGGTCCTTTTTTCCTATCTCAATTTTCTTGTTGTATTTGATTATTTTCTGTGTGTGTGACATATGTATTTATTCATTTATTTTGTCCTTTTTTCCTATCTCAATTTTCTTGTTGTATTTGATTATTTTTGTGTGTGTGTGACATATGTATTTATTCATTTATTTTGTCCTTTTTTCCTATCTCAATTTTCTTGTTGTATTTGATTATTTTGTGTGTGTGAGATATGTATTTATTCATTTATTTTGTCCTTTTTTCCTATCTCAATTTTTTCCTTGTTGTATTTGATTATTTGTGTGTGTGTGAGATATGTATTTATTCATTTATTTTGTCCTTTTTTCCTATCTCAATTTTCTTATTGTATTTGATTTTTTGTGTGTTTGTGTGACATATTTATTTATTCATTTATTTTGTCCTTTTTTCTATCTCAATTTTCTTGTTGTATTTGATTATTTTGTGTGTGTGAGATATGTATTTTTTCATTTATTTTGTCCTTTTTTCCTATCTCAATTTCCATTTTGTATCTGATTATTTTGTGTGTGTGAGATATGTATTTATTCATTTATTTTGTCCTTTTTTCCTATCTCAATTTCCTTGTTGTATTTGATTATTTTGTGTGTCTGTGTGACATATGTATTTATTCATTTATTTTTTCCTTTTTTCCTATCTCAATTTTCTTGTTGTATTTGATTATTTTTGTGTTTGTGTGAGATATATGTATTTATTCATTTATTTTGTCCTTTTTTCCTATCTCAATTTTCTTGTTGTATTTGATTATTTGTGTGTGTGTGACATATGTATTTATTCATTTATTTTGTCCTTTTTTCCTATCTCAATTTTCTTGTTGTATTTGATTATTTTGTTGTGTTGTGTGTGACATATGTATTTATTCATTTATTTTGTCCTTTTTTTCCTATCTCAATTTCCTTGTTGTATTTGATTATTTTTTTGTGTGTGTGAGATATGTATTTATTCATTTATTTTGTCCATTTTTTCCTATCTCAATTTCTTGTTGTATTTGATTATTTTGTGTGTGTGAGATATGTATTTATTCATTTATTTTGTCCTTTTTTCCTATCTCAATTTTCTTATTGTATTTGATTATTTTGTGTGTTTGTGTGACATATGTATTTATTCATTTATTTTGTCCTTTTTTCCTATCTCAATTTTCTTGTTGTATTTGATTATTTTTGTGTTTGTGTGACATATGTATTTATTCATTTATTTTGTCCTTTTTTTCCTATCTCAATTTTCTTGTTGTATTTGATTATTTGTGTGTGTTTGTGTGACATATGTATTTATTCATTTATTTTGTCCTTTTTTCCTATCTCAATTTCCTTGTTGTATTTGATTATTTTGTGTGTTTGTGTGACATATGTATTTATTCATTTATTTTGTCCTTTTTTCCTATCTCAATTTTTCTTGTTGTATTTGATTATTTGTGTGTTTGTGTGACACATGTATTTATTCATTTATTTTGTCCTTTTTTCCTATCTCAATTTTCTTGTTGTATTTGATTATTTTGTGTGTGTGAGATATGTATTTTTTTCATTTATTTTGTCCTTTTTTCCTATCTCAATTTTCTTGCTGTACTTGATTATTTTTTGTGTTTGTGTGACATATGTATTTATACATTTATTTTGTCCTTTTTTCCTATCTCAATTTTCTTGTTGTATTTGATTATTCTGTGTGTTTGTGTGACATATGTATTTATTCATTTATTTTGTCCTTTTTTCGTATCTCAATTTTCTTGTTGTATTTGATTATTTTTTGTGTGTGTGAGATATGTATTTATTCATTTATTTTGTCCTTTTTTTCCTATCTCAATTTTCTTGTTGTATTTGATTATTGTGTGTGTGTGTGACATATGTATTTATTCATTTATTTTGTCCTTTTTTCCTATCTCAATTTTTGTTTTGTATTTGATTATTGTGTGTATGTGTGACATATGTATTTATCCATTTATTTTGTCATTTTTTCCTATCTCAATTTTCTTGTTGTATTTGATTTTTGTGTGTTTGTGTGACATATATATATTTTCATTTATTTTGTCCTTTTTTTCCTATGTCAATTTTCTTGTTGTATTTGATTATTTTGTGTGTGTGAGATATGTATTTTTTCATTTATTTTGTCCTTTTTTCCTATCTCAATTTTCTTGTTGTATTTGATTTTTTGTGTGTGTGTGAGATATGTATTTATTCATTTATTTTGTCCTTTTTTCCTATCTCAATTTTCTTTTTGTATTTGATTATTTTGTATGTTTGTGTGACATATGTATTTATTCATTTATTTTGTCCTTTTTTTCCTATCTCAATTTTCTTGTTGTATTTGATTATTTTGTGTTTGTGTGACATATGTATTTATTCATTTATTTTGTCCTTTTTTCCTATCTCAATTTTCTTGTTGTATTTGATTATTTTGTGTGTTTGTGTGACATATGTATTTATTCATTTATTTTGTCCTTTTTTTCCTATCTCAATTTTCTTGTTGTATTTGATTATTTTGTGTGTTGTGTGACATATGTATTTATTCATTTATTTTGTCCTTTTTTCCTATCTCAATTTTCGTATTGTATTTGATTATTTTGTGTGTTTGTGTGACATATGTATTTATTCATTTATTTTGTCCTTTTTTCCTATCTCAATTTTCTTGGTGTATTTGATTATTTTGTTGTGTGAGATATGTATTTTTTCATTTATTTTGTCCTTTTTTCCTATCTCAATTTTCTTGTTGTATTTGATTATTCTGTGTGTCTGTGTGACATATGTATTTATTCATTTATTTTGTCCTTTTTTCCTATCTCAATTTTCTTGTTGTATTTGATTATTTTGTGTGTGTGACATATGTATTTATTCATTTATTTTGTCCTTTTTTCCTATCTCAATTTTCTTGTTGTATTTGATTATTTGTGTGTGTGTGACATATGTATTTATTCATTTATTTTGTCCTTTTTTCCTATCTCAATTTTCTTGTTGTATTTGATTATTTTGTGTGTGTGAGATATGTATTTTTCATTTATTTTGTCCTTTTTTCCTATCTCAATTTTCTTGTTGTATTTGATTATTTTTTGTGTGTGTGTGTGTGTGACATATGTATTTATACATTTATTTTGTCCTTTTTTCCTATCTGAATTTTCTTGCTGTTGTACTTGATTGTTTGTGTGTTTGTGTGATATATGTATTTATACATTTATTTTGTCCTTTTTTCCTGTCTCAATTTTCTTGTATTTGATTATTTTGTGTGTGTGACATATGTATTTCTTCATTTATTTTGTCCTTTTTTCCTATCTCAATTTTCTTATTGTATTTGATTATTTGTGTGTTTGTGTGACATATGTATTTATTCATTTATTTTGTCCTTTTTTTCCTATCTCAATTTCCTTGTTGTATTTGATTATTTTGTGTGTTTGTGTGACATATGTATTTATTCATTTATTTTGTCCTTTTTTCCTATCTCAATTTTCTTGTTGTATTTGATTATTTGTGTGTTTGTGTGACATATGTATTTATTCATTTATTTTGTCCTTTTTTCCTATCTCAATTTTCTTGTTGTATTTGATTATTTGTGTGTTTGTGTGACATATGTATTTATTCATTTATTTTGTCCTTTTTTCCTATCTCAATTTTCTTGTTGTATTTGATTATTTGTGTGTTTGTGTGACATATGTATTTATTCATTTATTTTGTCCTTTTTTCCTATCTCAATTTCTTGTTGTATTTGATTATTTTTTGTGTGTGTGAGATATGTATTTTTTTCATTTATTTTGTCCTTTTTTCCTATCTCAATTTTCTTGTTGTATTTGATTATTTTGTGTGTTTGTGTGACATATGTATTTATTCATTTATTTTGTCTTTTTTTCCTATCTCAATTTCCTTGTTGTATTTGATTATTTTGTGTGTGTGAGATATGTATTTACTCATTTATTTTGTCCTTTTTTCCTATCTCAATTTTCTTGTTGTATTTTATTATTCTGTGTGACATATGTATTTATTCATTTATTTTGTCCTTTTTTCCTATCTCAATTTTCTTGTTGTATTTGATTATTTTGTGTGTTTGTGTGACATATGTATTTATTCATTTATTTTGTCCTTTTTTCCTATCTCAATTTCCTTGTTGTATTTGATTATTTTGTGTGTTTGTGTGACATATGTATTTATTCATTTATTTTGTCCTTTTTTCCTATCTCAATTTTCTTGTTGTATTTGATTATTCTGTGTGTGTGTGTGACATATGTATTTATTCATTTATTTTGTCCTTTTTTCCTATCTCAATTTTCTTGTTGTATTTGATTATTCTGTGTGTTTGTGTGACATATGTATTTATTCATTTATTTTGTCCTTTTTTCCTATCTCAATTTCCTTGTTGTATTTGATTATTTTGTGTGTGTGAGATATGTATTTATTCATTTATTTTGTCCTTTTTTCCTATCTCAATTTTCTTGTTGTATTTGATTATTTTGTGTGTTTGTGTGACATATGTATTTATTCATTTATTTTGTCCTTTTTTCCTATCTCAATTTTCTTGTTGTATTTGATTATTGTGTGTGTTTGTGTGACATATGTATTTATTCATTTATTTTGTCCTTTTTTCCTATCTCAATTTTCTTGTTGTATTTGATTATTTTGTGTGTGTGAGATATGTATTTTTTCATTTATTTTGTCCTTTTTTCCTATCTCAATTTTCTTGTTGTATTTGATTATTTTTTGTGTTTGTGTGACATATGTATTTATTCATTTATTTTGTCCTTTTTTCCTATCTCAATTTCTTGTTGTATTTGATTATTTTTGTGTGTGTGAGATATGTATTTATTCATTTATTTTGTCCTTTTTTCCTATCTCAATTTTCTTGTTGTATTTGATTATTTTGTGTGTTTGTGTGACATATGTATTTATTCATTTATTTTGTCCTTTTTTCCTATCTCAATTTCCTTGTTGTATTTGATTATTTTGTGTGTGTGAGATATGTATTTTTCATTTATTTTGTCCTTTTTTCCTATCTCAATTTTCTTGTTGTATTTGATTTTTTGTGTGTTTGTGTGACATATGTATTTATTCATTTATTTTGTCCTTTTTTCCTATCTCAATTTTCTTGTTGTATTTGATTATTTTTTTGTGTGTGTGATATATGTATTTATATATTTATTTTGTCCTTTTTTCCTATCTCAATTTCCTTGTTGTATTTGTTTATTTTGTGTGTGAGATATGTATTTTTTCATTTATTTTGTCCTTTTTTCCTATCTCAATTTTCTTATTGTATTTGATTATTTTGTGTGTTTGTGTGACATATGTATTTATTCATTTATTTTGTCCTTTTTTTCCTATCTCAATTTTCTTGTTGTATTTGATTATTTTTTGTGTGTGTGTGTGACATATGTATTTATTCATTTATTTTGTCCTTTTTTCCTATCTCAATTTTCTTATTGTATTTGATTATTTGTGTGTTTGTGTGACATATGTATTTATTCATTTATTTTGTCCTTTTTTCCTATCTCAATTTCCTTGTTGTATTTGATTATTTTTTGTGTGTGTGAGATATGTATTTATTCATTTATTTTGTCCTTTTTTCCTATCTCAATTTTCTTGTTGTATTTGATTATTTTTGTGTGTTTGTGTGACATATGTATTTATTCATTTATTTTGTCCTTTTTTCCTATCTCAATTTTCTTATTGTATTTGATTATTATTTTGTGTGTTTGTGTGACATATGTATTTATTCATTTATTTTGTCCTTTTTTTCCTATCTCAATTTTCTTGTTGTATTTGATTATTTTTTGTGTGTGTGACATATGTATTTATTCATTTATTTTGTCCTTTTTTCCTATCTCAATTTTCTTGTTGTATTTGATTATTTGTGTGTGTTTGTGTGACATATGTATTTATTCATTTATTTTGTCCTTTTTTTCCTATCTCAATTTTCTTGTTGTATTTGATTATTTTGTGTGTGTGAGATATGTATTTATTCATTTATTTTGTCCTTTTTTCCTATCTCAATTTTCTTGTTGTATTTGATTATTTTTGTGTTTGTGTGACATATGTATTTATTCATTTATTTTGTCCTTTTTTTCCTATCTCAATTTTCTTGTTGTATTTGATTATTTTTGTGTGTTTGTGTGAGATATGTATTTTTCATTTATTTTGTCCTTTTTTCCTATCTCAATTTTCTTGCTGTATTTGATTATTAGGTGTGTTTCTGTGAGATATGTATTTATTTAGCTATTTTGTCCTTTTTTCCTATCTCAATTTTCTTGTTGTATTTGATTATTTTGTGTGTGTGTGACATATGTATTTATTCATTTATTTTGTCTTTTTTTCCTATCTCAATTTTCTTATTGTATTTGATTATTTTGTGTGTTTGTGTGACATATGTATTTATTCATTTATTTTGTCCTTTTTTTCCTATCTCAATTTTCTTGTTGTATTTGATTATTTGTGTGTGTGTGTGAGATATGTATTTATTCATTTATTTTGTCCTTTTTTCCTATCTCAATTTTCTTGTTGTATTTGATTATTTTTTGTGTGTGTGAGATATGTATTTATTCATTTATTTTGTCCTTTTTTCCTATCTCAATTTCCTTGTTGTATTTGATTATTTTTTGTGTTTGTGTGACATATGTATTTATTCATTTATTTTGTCCTTTTTTTCCTATCTCAATTTTCTTGTTGTATTTGATTATTTTTGTGTTTGTGTGACATATGTATTTATTCATTTATTTTGTCCTTTTTTCCTATCTCAATTTTCTTGTTGTATTTGATTATTTTGTGTGTGTGTGACATATGTATTTATTCATTTATTTTGTCCTTTTTTCCTATCTCAATTTTCTTGTTGTATTTGATTATTTTTGTGTGTTTGTGTGACATATGTATTTATTCATTTATTTTGTCCTTTTTTCCTATCTCAATTTCCTTGTTGTATTTGATTATTTTGTGTGTGTGACATATGTATTTATTCATTTATTTTGTCCTTTTTTCCTATCTCAATTTTCTTGTTGTATTTGATTATTTTGTGTGTTTGTGTGACATATGTATTTATTCATTTATTTTGTCCTTTTTTTCCTATCTCAATTTTCTTGTTGTATTTGATTATTTTTGTGTGTTTGTGTGACATATGTATTTATTCATTTATTTTGTCCTTTTTTCCTATCTCAATTTCCTTGTTGTATTTGATTTTTTTGTGTGTGTGACATATGTATTTATTCATTTATTTTGTCCTTTTTTCCTATCTCAATTTTCTTGTTGTATTTGATTATTTTGTGTGTTTGTGTGACATATGTATTTATTCATTTATTTTGTCCTTTTTTTCCTATCTCAATTTTCTTGTTGTATTTGATTATTATTTTGTGTGTTTGTGTGACATATGTATTTATTCATTTATTTTGTCCTTTTTTCCTATCTCAATTTTCTTGTTGTATTTGATTATTTTGTGTGTTTGTGTGACATATGTATTTATTCATTTATTTTGTCCTTTTTTCCTATCTCAATTTTCTTGTTGTATTTGATTATTTTGTGTGTGTGTGACATATGTATTTATTCATTTATTTTGTCCTTTTTTCCTATCTCAATTTTCTTGTTGTATTTGATTATTTTGTGTGTTTGTGTGACATATGTATTTATTCATTTATTTTGTCCTTTTTTCCTATCTCAATTTTCTTGTTGTATTTGATTATTTTGTGTGTGTGTGTGACATATGTATTTATTCATTTATTTTGTCCTTTTTTCCTATCTCAATTTCCTTGTTGTATTTGATTATTTTGTGTGTGTGACATATGTATTTATTCATTTATTTTGTTCCTTTTTCCTATGTCAATTTTCTTGTTGTATTTGATTATTTTTTGTGTGTTTTTGTGACATATGTGTTTATTCATTTATTTTGTTCCTTTTTCCTATGTCAATTTCCTTGTTGTAATTGATTATTTTGTGTGTGTGTGACATATGTATTTATTCATTTATTTTGTCCTTTTTTCCTATCTCAATTTTCGTATTGTATTTGATTGTTTTTGTGTGTTTGTGTGACATATGTATTTATTCATTTATTTTGTCCTTTTTTCCTATCTCAATTTTCTTGTTGTATTTGATTATTTTGTGTGTTTGTGTGACATATGTATTTATTCATTTATTTTGCCCTTTTTTCCTATCTCAATTTCCTTGTTGTATTTGTTTATTTTGTGTGTTTGTGTGATATATGTATTTATTCATTTATTTTGTCCTTTTTTCCTATCTCAATTTCCTTGTTGTAATTGATTATTTTGTGTGTGTGTGATATATGTATTTATTCATTTATTTTGTCCTTTTTTCCTATCTCAATTTTCTTGTTGTATTTGATTATTCTCTGTGTGTGTGTGACATATGTATTTATTCATTTATTTTGTTCCTTTTTCCTTTTTCAATTTCCTTGTTGTATTTGATTATTTTTGTGTGTGTGACATATGTATTTTTCATTTATTTTGTCCTTTTTTCCTATCTCAATTTCCTTGTTGTATTTGATTATTTTGTGTGTTTGTGGGACAAATGTATTTATTCATTTATTTTGTCCTGTTTTCCTATCTCAATTTCCTTGTTGTATTTGATTATTTTGTGTTTGTGTGACATATGTATTTAATCATTTATTTTGTCCTTTTTTCCTATGTGAATTTCCTTGTTGTATTTGATTATTGTGTGTGTGTGTGTGACATACGTATTTATTCATTTATTTTGTCCTTTTTTCCTATCTCGATTTCCTTGTTGTATTTGATTATTTTGTGTGTGTGTGACATATGTATTTATTCATTTATTTTGTCCTTTTTTCCTATCTCATTTTTCTTATTGTATTTGATTTTTGTGTGTGTTTGTGTCAAATATTTATTTATTCATTTATTTTGTCCTTTTTTCCTATCTCAATTTTCTTGTTGTATTTGATTATTTTTTGTGTGTGAGATATGTATTTTTTCATTTATTTTGTCCTTTTTTCCTATCTCAATTTTCTTGTTGTATTTGATTATTTTGTGTGTTTGTGTGACATATGTATTTATTCATTTATTTTGTCCTTTTTTCCTATCTCAATTTCCTTGTTGTATTTGATTATTTTGTGTGTGTGTGACATATGTATTTATTCATTTATTTTGTCCTTTTTTCCTATCTCAATTTTCTTGTTGTATTTGATTATTTTGTGTGTTTGTGTGACATATGTATTTATTCATTTATTTTGTCCTTTTTTTCCTATCTCAATTTCCTTGTTGTATTTGATTATTTTTTGTGTGTGTGACATATGTATTTATTCATTTATTTTGTCCTTTTTTCCTATCTCAATTTTCTTGTTGTATTTGATTATTTTGTGTGTGTTTGTGTGACATATGTATTTATTCATTTATTTTGTCCTTTTTTTCCTATCTCAATTTTCTTGTTGTATTTGATTATTTTTGTGTGTTTGTGTGACATATGTATTTATTCATTTATTTTGTCCTTTTTTCCTATCTCAATTTCCTTGTTGTATTTGATTATTTTGTGTGTCTGTGTGACATATGTATTTATTCATTTATTTTTTCCTTTTTTCCTATCCCAATTTTCTTATTGTATTTGATTATTCTGTGTGTCTGTGTGACATATGTATTTATTCATTTATTTTGTCCTTTTTTCCTATCTCAATTTCCTTGTTGTGTTTGATTATTTTTTGTGTGTGTGTGACATATGTATTTATTCATTTATTTTGTTTTTTTATGCTATCTCAATTTCCTTGTTGTCTTTGATTATTTTCTCGGTGTGTGTGTGACATATGTATTTATTCTTTTATTTTGTCCGTTTTTCCTATCTCAATTTCCTTGTTGTGTTTGATTATTTTGTGTTTGTGTGTGTGACATATGTATTTATTCATTTATTTTGTCCTTTTTTCCTATCTCAATTTCCTTGTTGTATTTGATTATTTTGTGTGTGTGAGATATGTATTTATTCATTTATTTTGTCCTTTTTTCCTATCTCAATTTCCTTGTTGTATTTGATTATTTTTTTGTGTGTGTGACATATGTATTTATTCATTTATTTTGTCCTTTTTTCCTATCTCAATTTTCTTATTGTATTTGATTATTTTGTGTGTTTGTGTGACATATGTATTTATTCATTTATTTTGTCCTTTTTTCCTATCTCAATTTCTTGTTGTATTTGATTATTTTTGTGTGTGTGAGATATGTATTTATTTATTTATTTTGTCCTTTTTCCTATCTCAATTTTCTTGTTGTATTTGATTATTCTGTGTGTGTGTGTGACATATGTATTTATTCATTTATTTTGTCCTTTTTTTCTATCTCAATTTCCTTGTTGTATTTGATTATTTTGTGTGTGTGTGAGACATATGTATTTATTTATTTATTTTGTCCTTTTTTCCTATCTCAATTTTCTTGTTGTATTTGATTATTTTGTGTGTGTGTGAGACATATGTATTTATTCATTTATTTTGTCCTTTTTTCCTATCTCAATTTTCTTGTTGTATTTGATTATTTTGTGTGTGTGTGTGTGACATATGTATTTATTCATTTATTTTGTCCTTTTTTCCTATCTCAATTTTCTTGTTGTATTTGATTATTTTGTGTGTGTGAGATATGTATTTTTTCATTTATTTTGTCCTTTTTTCCTATCTCAATTTTCTTGTTGTATTTGATTATTGTGTGTGTGTGTGACATATGTATTTATTCATTTATTTTGTCCTTTTTTCCTATCTCAATTTCCTTGTTGTATTTGATTATTTTGTGTGTGTGTGTGACATATGTATTTATTCATTTATTTTGTCCTTTTTTTCCTATCTCAATTTTCTTATTGTATTTGATTATTTTGTGTGTTTGTGTGACATATGTATTTATTCATTTATTTTGTCCTTTTTTCCTATCTCAATTTCCTTGTTGTATTTGATTATTTTGTGTGTGTGAGATATGTATTTTTTCATTTATTTTGTCCTTTTTTCCTATCTCAATTTTCTTGTTGTATTTGATTATTTTGTGTTGTGTGACATATGTATTTATTCATTTATTTTGTCCTTTTTTTCCTATCTCAATTTCCTTGTTGTATTTGATTATTTTTTGTGTGTGTGACATATGTATTTATTCATTTATTTTGCCCTTTTTTCCTATCTCAATTTTCTTGTTGTATTTGATTATTTTGTGTGTTTGACATATGTATTTATTCATTTATTTTGTCCTTTTTTCCTATCTAAATTTTCTTGTTGTATTTGATTATTGTGTGTGTGTGCGTGTGACATATGTTATTATTCATTTATTTTGTCCTTTTTTCCTATCTAAATTTTCTTGTCGTATTTGATTATTGTGTGTTTGTGTGACATATGTATTTATTCATTTATTTTGTCCTTTTTTTCCTATCTCAATTTCCTTGTTGTATTTGATTATTTTTTGTTTGTGTGACATATGTATTTATTCATTTATTTTGTCCTTTTTTCCTATCTCAATTTCCTTGTTGTATTTGATTATTTTTGTGTGTGTGTGACATATGTATTTATTCATTTATTTTGTCCTTTTTTCCTATCTCAATTTTCTTATTGTATTTGATTATTTTGTGTGTTTGTGTGACATATGTATTTATTCATTTGTTTTGTCTATTTTTCCTCTCTCAATTTCCTTGTTGTATTTGATGATTTTGTGTGTGTGAGATATGTATTTATTAATTTATTTTCTCCTTTTTTCCTATCTCAATTTTCTTGCTGTATTTGATTATTGTGTGTCTTTGTGTGATATATGTATTTATTCATTTATTTTCTCCTTTTTTCCTATCTCAATTTTCTTGCTGTACTTGATTATTTTTTGTGTTTGTGTGACATATGTATTTTTTCTTTTATTTTTTCATTTTTTCCTATCTCAATTTCCTTGTTGTGTTTGATTATTTTGTGTGTGTGAGATATGTATTTTTGTATTTATTTAGTCCTTTTTTCCTATCTCAATTTTCTCATTGTATTTGATTATTTTGTGTGTTTGTGTGACAAATGTATTTATTCATTTATTTTGTCCCGTTTTCCTATCTCAATTTCTTTGTTGTATTTGATTATTTTGTGTGTCTGTGTGACATATGTATTTATTCATTTATTTTGTCCTTTTTTCCTATCCCAATTTTCTTATTGTATTTGATTATTGTGTGTGTTTGTGTGACAAATGTATGTATTCATTTATTTTGTCCTTTTTTTCCTATCTCAATTTTCTTGTTGTATTTGATTATTTTGTGTGTGTGTGACATATGTATTTATTCATTTATTTTGTCCTTTTTTCCTATCTCAATTTTCTTATTGTATTTGATTATTTTGTGTGTTTGTGTGACATATGTATTTATTCATTTATTTTGTCCTTTTTTCCTATCTCAATTTCCTTGTTGTATTTGATTATTTTGTGTGTGTGAGATATGTATTTTTCATTTATTTTGTCCTTTTTTCCTATCTCAATTTTCTTGATGTATTTGATTATTGTGTGTGTTTGTGTGACATATGTATTTATTCATTTATTTTGTCCTTTTTTCCTATCTCAATTTTCTTGTTGTATTTGATTATTTGTGTGTTTGTGTGACATATGTATTTATTCATTTATTTTGTCCTTTTTTCCTATCTCATTTTCTTGTTGTATTTGATTATTTTGTGTGTTTGTGTGACATATGTATTTATTCATTTATTTTGTCCTTTTTTCCTATCTCAATTTTCTTGTTGTATTTGATTATTTTTGTGTGTGTGTGACATATGTATTTATTCATTTATTTTGTCCTTTTTTCCTATCTCAATTTTCTTGTTGTATTTGATTATTTTGTGTGTTTGTGTGACATATGTATTTATTCATTTATTTTGTCCTTTTTTCCTATCTCAATTTTCTTGTTGTATTTGATTATTTTTTGTGTGTGTGACATATGTATTTATTCATTTATTTTGTCCTTTTTTCCTATCTCAATTTTCTTGTTGTATTTGATTATTTTGTGTGTGTGTGACATATGTATTTATTCATTTATTTTGTCCTTTTTTCCTATCTCAATTTCTTGTTGTATTTGATTATTTTTTTGTGTGTGTGAGATATGTATTTATTCATTTATTTTGTCCTTTTTTCCTATCTCAATTTTCTTGTTGTATTTGATTATTTGTGTTGTGTGACATATGTATTTATTCATTTATTTTGTCCTTTTTTTCCTATCTCAATTTCCTTGTTGTATTTGATTATTTTGTGTGTGTGAGATATGTATTTTTTCATTTATTTTGTCCTTTTTTTCCTATCTCAATTTTCTTGTTGTATTTGATTATTTTGTGTGTTTGTGTGACATATGTATTTATTCATTTATTTTGTCCTTTTTTCCTATCTCAATTTCCTTGTTGTATTTGATTATTTTTGTGTGTGTGTGACATATGTATTTATTCATTTATTTTGTCCTTTTTTCCTATCTCAATTTCCTTGTTGTATTTGATTATTTTGTGTGTTTGTGTGACATATGTATTTATTCATTTATTTTATCCTTTTTTCCTATCTCAATTTTCTTGTTGTATTTGATTATTGTGTGTGTGTGTGTGACATATGTATTTATTTATTTCGTTCTGTTTCCTATCTAAATTCTTGTTGTATTTGATTATTGTGTGTGTGTGTGTGACATATGTATTTATTCATTTATTTTGTCGTTTTTTCCTACTCAATTTTCTCCTGTTGTACTTGATTGTTTGTGTGTGTGTGTGACATATGTATTTATACATTTATTTTGTCCTTTTTTCCTATCTCAATTTTCTTGCTGTATTTGATTATTGTTTGTGTTTGTGTGACATATGTATTTATTCATTTATTTTGTCCTTTTTTCCTATCTCAATTTCCTTGTTGTATTTGATTATTTTGTGTGTGTGAGATATGTATTTATTCATTTATTTTGTCCTTTTTTTCCTATCTCAATTTTTCTTGTTGTATTTGATTATTTTGTGTTGTGTGACATATGTATTTATTCATTTATTTTGTCCTTTTTTCCTATCTCAATTTTCTTGTTGTATTTGATTATTTTGTGTGTTTGTGTGACATATGTATTTATTCATTTATTTTGTCCTTTTTTTCCTATCTCAATTTTCTTGTTGTATTTGATTATTTGTGTGTGTTTGTGTGACATATGTATTTATTCATTTATTTTGTCCTTTTTTTCCTATCTCAATTTTCTTGTTGTATTTGATTATTTTGTGTGTGTGAGATATGTATTTTTTCATTTATTTTGTCCTTTTTTCCTATCTCAATTTTCTTGTTGTATTTGATTATTTTGTGTGTTTGTGTGACATATGTATTTATTCATTTATTTTGTCCTTTTTTCCTATCTCAATTTTCTTGTTGTATTTGATTATTTTGTGTGTTTGTGTGACATATGTATTTATTCATTTATTTTGTCCTTTTTTCCTATCTCAATTTTCTTGTTGTATTTGATTATTTTGTGTGTTTGTGTGACATATGTATTTATTCATTTATTTTGTCCTTTTTTCCTATCTCAATTTTCTCTTGTTGTATTTGATTATTTTTGTGTGTGTGATATATGTATTTATTCATTTATTTTGTCCTTTTTTTCCTGTCTCAATTTTCTCTTGTTGTACTTGGTTTTTTCTGTGTGTGTGTGACATATGTATTTATTCATTTATTTTGTCCTTTTTTCCTATCTCAATTTTCTTGTCTTATTTGATTATTGTGTGTGTTTGTGTGACATATGTATTTATTCATTTATTTTGTCCTTTTTTTTCCTATCTCAATTTCTTGTTGTATTTGATTATTTTTTTGTGTGTGACATATGTATTTATTCATTTATTTTGTCCTTTTTTTCCTATCTCAATTTTCTTGTTGTATTTGATTATTTTGTGTGTGTGACATATGTATTTATTCATTTATTTTGTCCTTTTTTCCTATCTCAATTTTCTTGTTGTATTTGATTATTTTTTGTGTGTGTGAGATATGTATTTATTCATTTATTTTGTCCTTTTTTTCCTATCTCAATTTCCTTATTGTATTTGATTATTTGTGTGTGTGTGTGACATATGTATTTATTCATTTATTTTGTCCTTTTTTCCTATCTCAATTTTCTTGTTGTATTTGATTATTTTGTGTGTGTGTGACATATGTATTTATTCATTTATTTTGTCCTTTTTTCCTATCTCAATTTTCTTATTGTATTTGATTATTTTGTTGTTTGTGTGACATATGTATTTATTCATTTATTTTGTCCTTTTTTCCTATCTCAATTTTCTTGTTGTATTTGATTATTTTTGTGTGTGTGACATATGTATTTATTCATTTATTTTGTCCTTTTTTCCTATCTCAATTTTCTTGTTGTATTTGATTATTTTGTGTGTTTGTGTGACATATGTATTTATTCATTTATTTTGTCCTTTTTTCCTATCTCAATTTCCTTGTTGTATTTGATTATTTTTGTGTGTGTGACATATGTATTTATTCATTTATTTTGTCCTTTTTTTCTATCTCAATTTTCTTGTTGTATTTGATTATTGTGTGTGTGTGTGTGACATATGTATTTATTCATTTATTTTGTCCTTTTTTTCCTATCTCAATTTTCTCTTGTTGTAGTTGGTTTTTTCTGTGTGTGTGTGACATATGTATTTATTCATTTATTTTGTCCTTTTTTTCCTATCTCCCTTTCCTTGTTGTATTTGATTATTTTTTGTGTGTGTATGACGTATGTATTTATTCATTTATTTTGTCCTTTTTTTCCTATCTCAATTTCCTTGTTGTATTTGATTATTTTCTGCGTGCGTGTGACATATGTGTTTATTCATTTATTTTGTCCTTTTTTCCTATCTCAATTTTCTTGTTTTATTTGATTATTTTTGTGTGTGTGAGATATGTATTTTTTCATTTATTTTGTCCTTTTTTCCTATCTCAATTTTCTTGTTGTATTTGATTATTTTTGTGTTTGTGTGACATATGTATTTATTCATTTATTTTGTCCTTTTTTCCTATCTCAATTTCCTTGTTGTATTTGATTATTTTTGTGTGTGTGTGACATATGTATTTATTCATTTATTTTGTCCTTTTTTCCTATCTCAATTTTCTTGTTGTATTTGATTATTTTGTGTGTGTGTGTGACATATGTATTTATTCATTTATTTTGTCCTTTTTTCCTATCTCAATTTCCTTGTTGTATTTGATTATTTTTGTGTGTGTGTGACATATGTATTTATTCATTTATTTTGTCCTTTTTTCCTATCTCAATTTTCTTGTTGTATTTGATTATTTTTGTGTGTGTGTGTGACATATGTATTTATTCATTTATTTTGTCCTTTTTTCCTATCTCAATTTTCTTGTTGTATTTGATTATTTTGTGTGTGTGTGTGACATATGTATTTATTCATTTATTTTGTCCTTTTTTCCTATCTCAATTTTCTTATTGTATTTGATTATTTTGTGTGTGTGTGTGACATATGTATTTATTCATTTATTTTGTCCTTTTTTTCCTATCTCAATTTCTTGTTGTATTTGATTATTTTGTGTGTTGTGTGTGACATATGTATTTATTCATTTATTTTGTCCTTTTTTCCTATCTCAATTTTCTTGTTGTATTTGATTATTTTGTGTGTGTGTGACATATGTATTTATTCATTTATTTTGTCCTTTTTTCCTATCTCAATTTTCTTGTTGTATTTGATTATTTTGTGTGTGTGAGATATGTATTTTTTCATTTATTTTGTCCTTTTTTCCTATCTCAATTTTCTTGTTGTATTTGATTATTTTGTGTGTGTGTGACATATGTATTTATTCATTTATTTTGTCCTTTTTTTCTATCTCGATTTCCTTGTTGTATTTGATTATTTTGTGTGTCTCTGTGACATATGTATTTATTCATTTATTTTGTCCTTTTTTCCTATCTCAATTTTCTTATTGTATTTGATTATTTTGTGTGTGTGTGACATATGTATTTATTCATTTATTTTGTCCTTTTTTTCCTATCTCAATTTCCTTGTTGTATTTGATTATTTTGTGTGTGTGACATATGTATTTATTCTTTTATTTTGTCCTTTTTTCCTATCTCAATTTTCTTGTTGTATTTGATTATTTGTGTGCGTGTGACATATGTATTTATTCATTTATTTTGTCCTTTTTTCCTATCTCAATTTCCTTGTTGTATTTGATTATTTTGTGTGTGTGTGACATATGTATTTATTCATTTATTTTGTCCTTTTTTTCCTATCTCAATTTTCTTATTGTATTTGATTATTTTTGTGTGTTTGTGTGACATATGTATTTATTCATTTATTTTGTCCTTTTTTCCTATCTCAATTTCTTGTTGTATTTGATTATTTTGTGTGTGTGTGACATATGTATTTATTCATTTATTTTGTCCTTTTTTTTCCTATCTCAATTTTCTTGTTGTATTTGATTATTTTGTGTTTGTGTGACATATGTATTTATTCATTTATTTTGTCCTTTTTTCCTATCTCAATTTCCTTGTTGTATTTGATTATTTTGTGTGTGTGACATATGTATTTATTCATTTATTTTGTCCTTTTTTCCTATCTCAATTTTCTTGTTGTATTTGATTATTTTGTGTGTGTGTGTGACATATGTATTTATTCATTTATTTTGTCCTTTTTTCCTATCTCAATTTCCTTGTTGTATTTGATTATTTTTTGTGTGTTTGTGTGACATATGTATTTATTCATTTATTTTGTCCTTTTTTTCCTATCTCAATTTTCTTGTTGTATTTGATTATTTGTGTGTTTGTGTGACATATGTATTTATTCATTTATTTTGTCCTTTTTTCCTATCTCAATTTTCTTGTTGTATTTGATTATTTTGTGTGTGTGTGACATATGTATTTATTCATTTATTTTGTCCTTTTTTCCTATCTCAATTTCCTTGTTGTATTTGATTATTTTGTGTGTGTGAGATATGTATTTTTTCATTTATTTTGTCCTTTTTTCCTATCTCAATTTTCTTGTTGTATTTGATTATTTTGTGTGTTTGTGTGACATATGTATTTATTCATTTATTTTGTCCTTTTTTTCCTATCTCAATTTCCTTGTTGTATTTGATTATTTTGTGTGTTTGTGTGACATATGTATTTATTCATTTATTTTGTCCTTTTTTTCCTATCTCAATTTTCTTGTTGTATTTGATTATTTTGTGTGTTTGTGTGACATATGTATTTATTCATTTATTTTGTCCTTTTTTCCTATCTCAATTTCCTTGTTGTATTTGATTATTTTGTGTGTGTGTGTGACATATGTATTTATTCATTTATTTTGTCCTTTTTTCCTATCTCAATTTCCTTGTTGTATTTGATTATTTTGTGTGTGTGAGATATGTATTTTTTTCATTTATTTTGTCCTTTTTCCTATCTCAATTTTCTTGTTGTATTTGATTATTGTGTGTGTGAGAGATATGTATTTTTTTTATTTATTTTGTCTTTTTTCCTATCTCAACTTTCTTGTTGTATTTGATTATTTTTTGTGTGTGTGGCATATGTATTTATTCATTTATTTTGTCCTTTTTTCCTATCTCAATTTTCTTGTTGTATTTGATTATTTTGTGTGTGTGACATATGTATTTATTCATTTATTTTGTCCTTTTTTCCTATCTCAATTTCCTTGTTGTATTTGATTATTTTGTGTGTGTGAGATATGTATTTATTCATTTATTTTGTCCTTTCTTCCTATCTAAATTTTGTTGTTGTATTTGATTATTTGTGTGTGTGTGAGATATATGTATTTATTCATTTATTTTACCCTTTTTTCTTATCTCAATTTTCTTGTTCTATTTGATTATTTTGTGTGTGTGAGATATATATTTATTCATTTATTTTGTCCTTTTTTTCTATCTCAATTTCCTTGTTGTATTTGATTATTTTGTGTGTTTGTGTGACAAATGTATTTATTCATTTATTTTGTCCTGTTTTCCTCTCTCGATTTCCTTGTTGTATTTGATTATTTTGTGTGTTAAAGTGACATATGTATTTATTCATTTATTTTTTCCTTTTTTCCTATCTCAATTTCCTTGTTGTATTTGTTATTTTTTGTGTGTGTGTGTGACATATGTATTTATTCATTTATTTTGTCCTTTTTTCCTATCTCAATTTTCTTGTTGTATTTGATTATTTTTTGTGTGTGTGTGTGACATATGTATTTATTCATTTATTTTGTCCTTTTTTCCTATCTCAATTTTCTTATTGTATTTGATTATTGTGTGTGTTTGTGTGACATATGTATTTATTCATTTATTTTTTCCTTTTTTCCTATCTCAATTTCCTTGTTGTATTTGATTATTTTGTATGTGTGAGATATGTATTTATTCATTTATTTTGTCCTTTTTTCCTATCTATATTTTCCTGCTGTATTTGATTATTCTGTGTGTTTGTGTGACATATGTATTTATTCATTTATTTTGTCCTTTTTTTCCTATCTCAATTTCCTTGTTGTATTTGATTATTTTGTGTGTGTGAGATATGTATTTTTTTCATTTATTTTGTCCTTTTTTCCTATCTCAATTTTCTTGTTGTATTTCATTATTCTGTGTGTTTGTGTGACATATGTATTTATTCATTTATTTTGTCCTTTTTTCCTATCTCAATTTCCTTGTTGTATTTGATTATTTTTGTGTGTGTGTGACATATGTATTTATTCATTTATTTTGTCCTTTTTTCCTATCTCAATTTTCTTGTTGTATTTGATTATTTTGTGTGTTTGTGTGACATATGTATTTATTCATTTATTTTGTCCTTTTTTCCTATCTCAATTTCCTTGTTGTATTTGATTATTTGTGTGTGTGTGTGACATATGTATTTATTCATTTATTTTGTCCTTTTTTCCTATCTCAATTTTCTTGTTGTATTTGATTATTCTGTGTGTTTGTGTGACATATGTATTTATTCATTTATTTTGTCCTTTTTTCCTATCTCAATTTTCTTGTTGTATTTGATTATTTTGTGTGTGTGAGATATGTATTTATTCATTTATTTTGTCCTTTTTTCCTATCTCAATTTTCTTGTTGTATTTGATTATTCTGTGTGTCTGTGTGACATATGTATTTATTCATTTATTTTGTCCTTTTTTCCTATCTCAATTTCCTTGTTGTATTTGATTATTTTGTGTGTGTGAGATATGTATTTTTTCATTTTTTTGTCCTTTTTTCCTATCTCATTTTTCTTATTGTATTTGATTTTTGTGTGTGTTTGTGTCAAATATTTATTTATTCATTTATTTTTTCCTTTTTTCCTATCCCAATTTTCTTGTTGTATTTGATTATTCTGTGTGTCTGTGTGACATATGTATTTATTCATTTATTTTGTCCTTTTTTCCTATCTCAATTTTCTTGTTGTATTTGATTATTTTGTGTGTTTGTGTGACATATGTATTTATTCATTTATTTTGTCCTTTTTTCCTATCTCAATTTTCTTGTTGTATTTGATTATTTTGTGTGTTTGTGTGACATATGTATTTATTCATTTATTTTGTCCTTTTTTCCTATCTCAATTTTCCTTGTTGTATTTGATTATTTTGTGTGTTGTGTGTGACATATGTATTTATTCATTTATTTTGTCCTTTTTTCCTATCTCAATTTTCTTGTTGTATTTGATTATTTTGTGTGTGTGTGTGACATATGTATTTATTCATTTATTTTGTCCTTTTTTTCCTATCTCAATTTCCTTGTTGTATTTGATTATTTTTTGTGTGTTGTGTGACATATGTATTTATTCATTTATTTTGTCCTTTTTTCCTATCTCAATTTTCTTGTTGTATTTGATTTTTTGTGTGTTTGTGTGACATATGTATTTATTCATTTATTTTGTCCTTTTTTCCTATCTCAATTTCCTTGTTGTATTTGATTATTTTGTGTGTGTGAGATATGTATTTTTTCATTTATTTTGTCCTTTTTTCCTATCTCAATTTTCTTGTTGTATTTGATTATTTTGTGTTTGTGTGACATATGTATTTATTCATTTATTTTGTCCTTTTTTCCTATCTCAATTTCCTTGTTGTATTTGATTATTTTTGTGTGTGTGTGACATATGTATTTATTCATTTATTTTGTCCTTTTTTCCTATCTCAATTTTCTTGTTGTATTTGATTATTTTGTGTGTTGTGTGTGACATATGTATTTATTCATTTATTTTGTCCTTTTTTCCTATCTCAATTTTCTTGTTGTATTTGATTATTTTGTGTGTGTGTGTGACATATGTATTTATTCATTTATTTTGTCCTTTTTTCCTATCTCAATTTTCTTGTTGTATTTGATTATTTGTGTGTGTGTGTGACATATGTATTTATTCATTTATTTTGTCCTTTTTTCCTATCTCAATTTCCTTGTTGTATTTGATTATTTTGTGTGTGTGAGATATGTATTTTTTCATTTATTTTGTCCTTTTTTCCTATCTCAATTTTCTTGTTGTATTTGATTATTTTGTGTGTGTGTGTGACATATGTATTTATTCATTTATTTTGTCCTTTTTTTCCTATCTCAATTTCCTTGTTGTATTTGATTATTTTGTGTGTGTGAGATATGTATTTTTTCATTTATTTTGTCCTTTTTTCCTATCTCAATTTTCTTGTTGTATTTGATTATTTTGTGTGTTTGTGTGACATATGTAACTATTCATTTATTGTCCTTTTTTCCTATCTCAATTTCCTTTTTTTATTTGATTATTTTGTGTGTGTGATATATGTATTTTTCATTTATTTTGTCCTTTTTCCTATCTCAATTTTCTTTTTGTATTTGATTATTCTGTGTGTGTTTCTGTGACATATGTATTTATTCATTTATTTTGTCCTTTTTTCCAATCTCAATTTCCTTGTTGTATTTGATTATTTTGTGTGTGTGTGACATATGTATTTATTCATTTATTTTGTCCTTTTTTCCTATCTCAATTTCCTTGTTGTATTTGATTATTTTGTGTGTGTGTTGTGTGACATATGTATTTATTCATTTATTTTGTCCTTTTTTTCCTATCTCAATTTTCTTGTTGTATTTGATTATTTTGTGTGTGTGTGACATATGTATTTATTCATTTATTTTGTCCTTTTTTCCTATCTCAATTTTCTTGTTGTATTTGATTATTTTGTGTGTTTGTGTGACATATGTATTTATTCATTTATTTTGTCCTTTTTTCCTATCTCAATTTTCTTGTTGTATTTGATTATTTTGTGTGTGTGTGTGACATATGTATTTATTCATTTATTTTGTCCTTTTTTCCTATCTCAATTTTTCCTTGTTGTATTTGATTATTTTGTGTGTTTGTGTGACATATGTATTTATTCATTTATTTTGTCCTTTTTTCCTATCTCAATTTCCTTGTTGTATTTGATTATTTGTGTGTTTGTGTGACATATGTATTTATTCATTTATTTTGTCCTTTTTTTCCTATCTCAATTTCCTTGTTGTATTTGATTATTTTGTGTGTGTGTGACATATGTATTTATTCATTTATTTTGTCCTTTTTTCCTATCTCAATTTTCTTGTTGTATTTGATTATTTTGTGTGTGTGACATATGTATTTATTCATTTATTTTGTCCTTTTTTCCTATCTCAATTTCCTTGTTGTATTTGATTATTTTTGTGTTTGTGTGACATATGTATTTATTCATTTATTTTGTCCTTTTTTTCCTATCTCAATTTCCTTGTTGTATTTGATTATTTTTGTGTGTGTGAGATATGTATTTATTCATTTATTTTGTCCTTTTTTCCTATCTCAATTTTCTTGTTGTATTTGATTATTTGTGTGTTTGTGTGACATATGTATTTATTCATTTATTTTGTCCTTTTTTCCTATCTCAATTTCCTTGTTGTATTTGATTATTTTGTGTGTGTGAGATATGTATTTTTTCATTTATTTTGTCCTTTTTTCCTATCTCAATTTTCTTGTTGTATTTGATTATTTTGTGTGTGTGTGTGTGACATATGTATTTATTCATTTATTTTGTCCTTTTTTCCTATCTCAATTTCCTTGTTGTATTTGATTATTTTGTGTGTTTGTGTGACATATGTATTTATTCATTTATTTTGTCCTTTTTTCCTATCTCAATTTTCTTGTTGTATTTGATTATTTGTGTGTTTGTGTGACATATGTATTTATTCATTTATTTTGTCCTTTTTTCCTATCTCAATTTCCTTGTTGTATTTGATTATTTTGTGTGTGTGACATATGTATTTTTTCATTTATTTTGTCCTTTTTTCCTATCTCAATTTTCTTGTTGTATTTGATTATTGTGTGTTTGTGTGACATATGTATTTATTCATTTATTTTGTCCTTTTTTCCTATCTCAATTTCCTTGTTGTATTTGATTATTTTGTGTGTTTGTGTGACATATGTATTTATTCATTTATTTTGTCCTTTTTTTCCTATCTCAATTTCCTTGTTGTATTTGATTATTTTTTTTGTGTGTGTGTGACATATGTATTTATTCATTTATTTTGTCCTTTTTTCCTATCTCAATTTTCTTGTTGTATTTGATTATTTTTGTGTGTGTTTGTGTGACATATGTATTTATTCATTTATTTTGTCCTTTTTTTCCTATCTCAATTTCTTGTTGTATTTGATTATTTTGTGTGTGTGTATGTGTGACATATGTATTTATTCATTTTTTTTGTCCTTTTTTCCTATCTCAATTTTCTTGTTGTATTTGATTATTGTGTGCGTTTTTGTGACATATGTATTTATTCATTTATTTTTTCCGTTTTTTCCTATCTCAATTTCCTTGTTGTATTTGATTATTTTTTGTGTGTGACATATGTATTTATTCATTTATTTTGTCCTTTTTTCCTATCTCAATTTCCTTGTTGTATTTGATTATTTTGTGTGTGTGAGATATGTATTTTTTCATTTATTTTGTCCTTTTTTCCTATCTCATTTTTCTTCTTGTATTTGATTTTTTGTGTTTGTGTGACATATGTATTTATTCATTTATTTTGTGCTTTTTTCCTATCTCAATTTTCTTGTTGTATTTCATTATTGTGTGTGTTTGTGAGATATGTATTTATTAATTTATTTTGTCCTTTTTTCCTATCTCATTTTTCTTGTTGTATTTGATTATTTTATTTGTGTGTGTGACATATGTATTTAGTCATTTATTTTGTCCTTTTTTCCTATGTCAATTTCCTTGTTGTATTTGATTATTTTGTGTGTGTGAGATATGTATTTTTTCATTTATTTTGTCCTTTTTTCCTATCTCAATTTTCTTGTTGTATTTGATTATTTTTGTGTGTTTGTGTGACATATGTATTTATTCATTTATTTTGTCCTTTTTTCCTATCTCAATTTCCTTGTTGTATTTGATTATTTTGTGTGTGTGTGTGACATATGTATTTATTCATTTATTTTGTCCTTTTTTCCTATCTCAATTTTCTTGTTGTATTTGATTATTGTGTGTGTTTGTGTGACATATGTATTTATTCATTTATTTTGTCCTTTTTTCCTATCTCAATTTCCTTGTTGTATTTGATTATTTGTGTGTTTGTGTGACATATGTATTTATTCATTTATTTTGTCCTTTTTTTCCTATCTCAATTTTCTTATTGTATTTGTATTTGATTATTGTGTGTGTTTGTGTGACATATGTATTTATTCATTTATTTTGTCCTTTTTTCCTATCTCAATTTCCTTGTTGTATTTGATTATTTTGTGTGTTTGTGTGACATATGTATTTATTCATTTATTTTGTCCTTTTTTCCTATCTCAATTTCCTTGTTGTATTTGATTATTTGTGTGTTTGTGTGACATATGTATTTATTCATTTATTTTGTCCTTTTTTCCTATCTCAATTTCCTTGTTGTATTTGATTATTTTGTGTGTGTGAGATATGTATTTTTCATTTATTTTGTCCTTTTTTCCTATCTCAATTTTCTTGTATTTGTATTTGATTATTTTGTGTTTGTGTGACATATGTATTTATTCATTTATTTTGTCCTTTTTTCCTATCTCAATTTCCTTGTTGTATTTGATTATTTTTTTGTGTGTGTGAGATATGTATTTTTTCATTTATTTTGTCCTTTTTTCCTATCTCAATTTTCTTTTGTATTTGTATTTGATTATTTTTTTGTGTGTTGTGTGACATATGTATTTATTCATTTATTTTGTCCTTTTTTCCTATCTCAATTTCCTTGTTGTATTTGATTATTTTTTTGTTTGTGTGAGATATGTATTTTTTCATTTATTTTGTCCTTTTTTCCTATCTCAATTTTCTTGTTGTATTTGATTATTTTGTGTGTTTGTGTGACATATGTATTTATTCATTTATTTTGTCCTTTTTTCCTATCTCAATTTCCTTGTTGTATTTGATTATTGTGTGTGTTTGTGTGACATATGTATTTATTCATTTATTTTGTCCTTTTTTCCTATCTCAATTTCCTTGTTGTATTTGATTATTTTGTGTGTTTGTGTGACATATGTATTTATTCATTTATTTTGTCCTTTTTTCCTATCTCAATTTTCTTGCTGTTGTACTTGATTGTTTGTGTTTGTTTGTGTGATATATGTATTATTACATTTATTTTGTCCTTTTTTCCTATCTCAATTTCCTTGTTGTATTTGTTTATTTTGTGTGTGTGACATATGTATTTATTCATTTATTTTGTCCTTTTTTTTTTTCCTATCTCAATTTTCTTATTGTATTTGATTATTTTGTGTGTTTGTGTGACATATGTATTTATTCATTTATTTTGTCCTTTTTTTCCTATCTCAATTTCCTTGTTGTATTTGATTATTTTTGTGTTGTGTGTGACATATGTATTTATTCATTTATTTTGTCCTTTTTTCCTATCTCAATTTTCTTGTTGTATTTGATTATTTGTGTGTGTGTGACATATGTATTTATTCATTTATTTTGTCCTTTTTTTTTTCCTATCTCATTATTTCTTGTTGTATTTGATTATTTTTGTTGTATTTGTTTGTGTGACATATGTATTTATTCATTTATTTTGTCCTTTTTTTCCTATCTCAATTTCCTTGTTGTATTTGATTATTTTGTGTGTTTGTGTGACATATGTATTTATTCATTTATTTTGTCCTTTTTTTCCTATCTCAATTTTCTTGTTGTATTTGATTATTTTGTGTGTGTGTGTGACATATGTATTTATTCATTTATTTTGTCCTTTTTTCCTATCTCAATTTTCCTTGTTGTATTTGATTATTGTGTGTGTTTGTGTGACATATGTATTTATTCATTTATTTTGTCCTTTTTTCCTATCTCAATTTCCTTGTTGTATTTGATTATTTTGTGTGTGTGAGATATGTATTTTTTCATTTATTTTGTCCTTTTTTCCTATCTCAATTTTCTTGTTGTATTTGATTATTTGTGTGTGTGTGACATATGTATTTATTCATTTATTTTGTCCTTTTTTCCTATCTCAATTTCCTTGTTGTATTTGATTATTTTGTGTGTGTGAGATATGTATTTTTTCATTTATTTTGTCCTTTTTTTCCTATCTCAATTTTCTTGTTGTATTTGATTATTCTGTGTGTGTTTGTGTGACATATGTATTTATTCATTTATTTTGTCCTTTTTTCCTATCTCAATTTCTTGTTGTATTTGATTATTTTGTGTGTGTGAGATATGTATTTTTTCATTTATTTTGTCCTTTTTTCCTATCTCAATTTTCTTGTTGTATTTGATTATTTTGTGTGTTTGTGTGACATATGTATTTATTCATTTATTTTGTCCTTTTTTCCTATCTCAATTTCCTTGTTGTATTTGATTATATTTGTGTGTGTTTGTGTGACATATGTATTTATTCATTTATTTTGTCCTTTTTTCCTATCTCAATTTTCTTGTTGTATTTGATTATTTTTTTGTGTGTTTGTGTGACATATGTATTTATTCATTTATTTTGTCTTTTTTTTCCTATCTCAATTTTCTTGTTGTATTTCATTATTGTGTGTGTGTGTGACATGTATTTATTCATTTTTTTGTCCATTTTTCCGTTCTCAATTTCCTTGTTGTATTTGATTATTTTCCGCGTGTGTGTGTGACATATGTGTTTATTCATTTATTTTGTCCTTTTTTCCTACCTCAATTTTCTTGTTTTATTTGATTATTTTGTGTCTGTGTGTGTGTGACATATTTATTTTGTCTTTTTTCCTATCTCAATTTCCTTGTTGTATTTCATTATTGTGTGTGTGTGTGACATGTATTTATTCATTTTTTTTGTCCTTTTTTCCTATCTCAATTTCCTTGTTGTATTTGATTATTTTGTGTGTGTGAGATATGTATTTTTGTATTTATTTTGTCCTTTTTTCCTATCTCAATTTTCTTGTTGTATTTGATTATTCTGTGTGTCTGTGTGACATATGTATTGATTCATTTATTTTTTTCTTTTTTCCTAACTCAATTTCCTTGTTGTATTTGATTATTTTGTGTGTGTGAGATATGTATTTTTTTCATTTATTTTGTCCTTTTTTCCTATCTCATTTTTCTTATTGTATTTGATTTTTGTGTGGTTTTGTGTGACATATGTATTTATTCATTTATTTTGTCCTTTTTTCCTATCTCAATTTCCTTGTTGTATTTGATTATTTTTTGTGTGTGAGATATGTATTTTTTCATTTATTTTGTCCTTTTTTCCTATCTCAATTTTCTTGTTGTATTTTATTATTTTGTGTGTTTGTGTGACATATGTATTTATTCATTTATTTTGTCCTTTTTTCCTATCTCAATTTCCTTGTTGTATTTGATTATTGTGTGTGTTTGTGTGACATATGTATTTATTCATTTATTTTGTCCTTTTTTCCTATCTCAATTTCCTTGTTGTATTTGATTATTGTGTGTGTTTGTGTGACATATGTATTTATTCATTTATTTTGTCCTTTTTTCCTATCTCAATTTTCTTGTTGTATTTGATTATTTTGTGTGTGTGTGACATATGTATTTATTCATTTATTTTGTCCTTTTTTCCTATCTCAATTTTCTTGTTGTATTTGATTATTTTTGTGTGTGTGACATATGTATTTATTCATTTATTTTGTCCTTTTTTTTTCCTATCTCAATTTTTTTTCTTATTGTATTTGATTTTTTGTGTGTTTTGTGTGACATATGTATTTATTCATTTATTTTGTCCTTTTTTCCTATCTCAATTTCCTTGTTGTATTTGATTATTTTGTGTGTGTGAGATATGTATTTTTTCATTTATTTTGTCCTTTTTTCCTATCTCAATTTTCTTATTGTATTTGATTTTTTGTGTGTTTGTGTGACATATGTATTTATTCATTTATTTTGTCCTTTTTTCCTATCTCAATTTCCTTGTTGTATTTGATTATTTTTTTTGTGTGTGTGACATATGTATTTATTCATTTATTTTGTCCTTTTTTCCTATCTCAATTTTCTTGTTGTATTTGATTATTTTGTGTGTGTGTGACATATGTATTTATTCATTTATTTTGTTTGTTTTTTTTCCTATCTCAATTTCCTTTTTGTATTTGATTATTTTGTGTGTGTGTGACATATGTAAATATTTATCCATTTATTTTGTGCTTTTTTCCTACCTCAATTTTCTTTTTATATTTGATTATTGTTTGTTTGTGTGACATATGTATTTATTCATTTATTTTGTCCTTTTTTCCTATCTCAATTTCCTTGTTGTATTTGATTATGTTGTGTGTGCGACATATGTATTTTTTCATTTATTTTGTGTTTTTTTTCCTATCTTAATTTTCTCTTTGTATTTGCTTATGGTGTGTGTTTGTGTGACATATGTATTTATTCATTTATTTTGTCATTTTTTCCTATCTCAATTTTCTTGTTGTATTTGATTATTGTGTGTGTGTGTGACATATGTATTTATTCATTTATTTTGTCCTTTTTTCCTATCTCAATTTTCTTGTTGTATTTGATTTTTTGTGTGTTTTGTGTGACATATGTATTTATTCATTTATTTTGTCCTTTTTTCCTATCTCAATTTCCTTGTTGTATTTGATTATTTTGTGTGTGTGAGATATGTATTTTTTCATTTATTTTGTCCTTTTTTCCTATCTCAATTTTCTTGTTGTATTTGATTATTTTGTGTGTTTGTGTGACATATGTATTTATTCATTTATTTTGTTTTTTTTCCTATCTCAATTTCCTTTTTGTATTTGATTATTGTGTGTGTGTGTGTGTGACATATGTATTTATTCATTTATTTTGTCCTTTTTTCCTATCTCAATTTTCTTGTTGTATTTGATTATTGTGTGTGTTTGTGTGACATATGTATTTATTCATTTATTTTGTCCTTTTTTCCTATCTCAATTTTCTCCTGTTGTACTTGATTGTTTGTGTGTGTGTGTGACATATGTATTTATTCATTTATTTTGTCCTTTTTTCCTATCTCAATTTTCTTGTTGTATTTGATTATTTTTTGTGTGTGTGTGTGACATATGTATTTATTCATTTATTTTGTCCTTTTTTCCTATCTCAATTTTCTTGTTGTATTTGATTATTTTGTGTGTCTGTGTGACATATGTATTTATTCATTTATTTTGTCCTTTTTTCCTATCTCATTTTTCTTATTGTATTTGATTATTGTGTGTGTTTGTGTGACATATTTATTTATTCATTTATTTTGTCCTTTTTTCCTATCTCAATTTCCTTGTTGTATTTGATTATTCTGTGTGTTTGTGTGACATATGTATTTATTCATTTATTTTGTGCTTTTTTCCTATCTCAATTTTCTTGTTGTATTTGATTATTTTTTGTGTGTGTGTGTGACATATGTATTTATTCATTTATTTTGTCCTTTTTTCCTATCTCAATTTTCTTGTTGTATTTGATTATTTTGTGTGTGTGAGATATGTATTTTTTCATTTATTTTGTCCTTTTTTCCTATCTCAATTTTCTTGTTGTATTTGATTATTTTTGTGTGTTTGTGTGACATATGTATTTATTCATTTATTTTGTCCTTTTTTCCTATCTCAATTTCCTTGTTGTATTTGATTATTTTGTGTGTGTGAGATATGTATTTATTCATTTATTTTGTCCTTTTTTCCTATCTCAATTTTCTTGTTGTATTTGATTATTTTGTGTGTTTGTGTGACATATGTATTTATTCATTTATTTTGTCCTTTTTTCCTATCTCAATTTTCTTGTTGTATTTGATTATTTTGTGTGTGTGAGATATGTATTTTTTCATTTATTTTGTCCTTTTTTCCTATCTCAATTTTCTTGTTGTATTTGATTATTTTGTGTGTGTGAGATATGTATTTATTCATTTATTTTGTCCTTTTTTCCTATCTCAATTTCCTTGTTGTATTTGATTATTTTGTGTGTGTGTGTGACATATGTATTTATTCATTTATTTTGTCCTTTTTTTCCTATCTCAATTTTCTTATTGTATTTGATTTTTGTGTGTTTTGTGTGACATATGTATTTATTCATTTATTTTGTCCTTTTTTCTTATCTCAATTTCCTTGTTGTATTTGATTATTTTCTGTGTGTGAGATATGTATTTTTTCATTTATTTTGTCCTTTTTTCCTATCTCAATTTTCTTATTGTATTTGATTATTGTGTGTGTTTGTGTGACATATGTATTTATTCATTTATTTTGTCCTTTTTTCCTATCTCAATTTCCTTGTTGTATTTGATTATTTTGTGTGTGTGACATATGTATTTATTCATTTATTTTGTCCTTTTTTCCTATCTCAATTTCCTTATTGTATTTGATTATTTTGTGTGTGTGTGTGACATATGTATTTATTCATTTATTTTGTCCTTTTTTCCTATCTCAATTTTCTTGTTGTATTTGATTATTGTGTGTTTGTGTGACATATGTATTTATTCATTTATTTTGTCCTTTTTTCCTATCTCAATTTTCTTGTTGTATTTGATTATTGTGTGTGTTTGTGTGACATATGTATTTATTCATTTATTTTGTCCTTTTTTCCTATCTCAATTTCCTTGTTGTATTTGATTATTGTGTGTGTTTGTGTGACATATGTATTTATTCATTTATTTTGTCCTTTTTTCCTATCTCAATTTCCTTGTTGTATTTGAATATTGGGTGTGTTTGTGTGACATATGCATTTATTCATTTATTTTATCCTTTTTTCCTACCTCAATTTCCTTGTTGTATTTGATTATTTTGTGTGTGTGAGATATGTATTTTTGAATTTATTTTGTCCTTTTTTCCTATCTCAATTTTCTTGTTGTATTTGATTATTCTGTGTGTCTGTGTGACATATGTATTGATTCATTTATTTTTTTCTTTTTTCCTACCTCAATTTCCTTGTTGTATTTGATTATTTTCTGTGTGTGAGATATGTATTTTTTTCCTTTATTTTGTCCTTTTTTCCTATCTCATTTTTCTTATTGTATTTGATTTTTGTGTGGTTTTGTGTGACATATGTATTTATTCATTTATTTTGTCCTTTTTTCTTATCTCAATTTCCTTGTTGTATTTGATTATTTTTTGTGTGTGAGATATGTATTTTTTCATTTATTTTGTCTTTTTTTCCTATCTCAATTTTCTTATTGTATTTGATTATTTTGTGTGTTTTGTATGACATATGTATTTATTCATTTATTTTGTCCTTTTTTCCTATCTCAATTTCCTTGTTGTATTTGATTATTGTGTGTGTTTGTGTGACATATGTATTTATTCATTTAGTTTTGTCCTTTTTTCCTATCTCAAGTTCCTTGTTGTATTTGATTATTCTGTGTGTCTCTGTGACATATGTATTTTTTCATTTATTTTGTCTTTTTTTCCTATCTCAATTTCCACTTTGTATTTGATTATTTTGTGTGTGTGACATATGTATTTTGTCATTTATTTTGTCCTTTTTTCCTATCTCAATTTTCTTGTTGTATTTGATTAATTTGTGTGTGTGTGTGACATATGTATTTATTCATTTTTTGTCCTTTTTTCCTATCTCAATTTTCTTATTGTATTTGATTTTTGTGTGGTTTTGTGTGACATATGTATTTATTCACTTATTTTGTCCTTTTTTCTTATCTCAATTTCCTTGTTGTATTTGATTATTTTTTGTGTGTGAGATATGTATTTTTTTCATTTATTTTGTCCTTTTTTCCTATCTCAATTTTCTTATTGTATTTGATTATTTTGTGTGTTTGTGTGACATATGTATTTATTCATTTATTTTGTCCTTTTTTCCTATCTCAATTTCCTTGTTGTATTTGATTATTTTTTGTGTCTGTGTGACATATGTATTTATTCATTTATTTTGTCCTTTTTTCCTATCTCAATTTCCTTATTGTATTTGATTATTTTTTGTGCGTGTGTGACATATGTATTTATTCATTTATTTTGTCCTTTTTTCCTATCTCAATTTTCTTGTTGTATTTGATTATTCTGTGTGTGTGTGTGACATATGTATTTTGTCATTTATTTTGTCCTTTTTTCCTATCTCAATTTTCTTGTTGTATTTGATTAATTTGTGTGTGTGTGTGACATATGTATTTATTCATTTTTTGTCCTTTTTTCCTATCTCAATTTCCTTGTTGTATTTGATTATTTTGTGTGTGTGAGATATGTATTTTTTCATTTATTTTATCCTTTTTTCCTATCTCAATTTTCTTGTTGTATTTGATTATTTTGTGTGTGTGTGACATATGTATTTATTCATTTATTTTGTCCTTTTTTCCTATCTCAATTTCCTTTTTGTATTTGATTATTTTTTGTGTGTGTGAGATATGTATTTATTCATTTATTTTGTCCTTTTTTCCTATCTCAATTTTCTTATTGTATTTGATTTTTTGTTGGTTTTGTGTGACATATGTATTTATTCACTTATTTTGTCCTTTTTTCTTATCTCAATTTCCTTGTTGTATTTGATTATTTTTTGTGTGTGAGATATGTATTTTTTTATTTATTTTGTCCTTTTTTCCTATCTCAATTTTCTTATTGTATTTGATTATTTTGTGTGTTTGTATGACATATGTATTTATTCATTTATTTTGTTGTTTTTTCCTATCTCAATTTCCTTGTTGTATTTGATTATTGTGTGTGTTTGTGTGACATATGTATTTATTCATTTATTTTGTCCTTTTTTCCTATCTCAATTTCCTTGTTGTATTTGAATATTGGGTGTGTTTGTGTGACATATGTATTTATTCATTTATTTTATCCTTTTTTCCTATCTCAATTTCCTTGTTGTATTGGATTATTTGTGTGTGTGTGTGACATATGTATTTATTCATTTTTTTGTCCTTTTTTCCTATCTCAATTTCCTTGTTGTATTTGATTATTTTTTGTGTGTGTGTGTGACATATGTATGTATTCATTTATTTTGTCCTTTTTTCCTATCTCAATTTTCTTATTGTATTTGATTATTTTGTGTGTGTGTGTGTGACATATGTATTTATTCATTTATTTTGTCCTTTTTTCCTATCTCATTTTTCTTATTGTATTTGATTATTGTGTGTGTTTGTGTGACATATTATTTATTCATTTATTTTGTCCTTTTTTCCTATCTCAATTTCCTTGTTGTATTTGAATATTGTGTGTGTTTGTGTGACATATGCATTTATTCATTTATTTTATCCTTTTTTCCTACCTCAATTTCCTTGTTGTATTTGATTAATTTGTGTGTGTGTGTGACATATGTATTTATTCATTTTTTGTCCTTTTTTCCTATCTCAATTTCCTTGTTGTATTTGATTATTTTGTGTGTGTGAGATATGTATTTTTTCATTTATTTTATCCTTTTTTCCTATCTCAATTTTCTTGTTGTATTTGATTATTTTGTGAGTTTGACATATGTATTTATTCATTTATTTTGTCCTTTTTTTCCTATCTCAATTTCCTTGTTGTATTTGATTATTTTGTGTGTGTGAGATATGTATTTACTCATTTATTTTGTCCTTTTTTCCTATCTCAATTTTCTTATTGTATTTGATTTTTGTGTGGTTTTGTGTGACTTATGTATTTATTCACTTATTTTGTCCTTTTTTTCTTATCTCAATTTCCTTGTTGTATATTATTTTTTGTGTGTGAGATATGTATTTTTTTATTTATTTTGTCCTTTTTTCCTATCTCAATTTCCTTATTGTATTTGATTATTTTGTGTGTTTGTGTGACATATGTATTTATTCATTTATTTTGTCCTTTTTTCCTATCTCAATTTCCTTGTTGTATTTTAATATTGGGTGTGTTTGTGTGACATATGCATTTATTCATTTATTTTGTCCTTTTTTCCTATCTCAATTTCCTTATTGTATTTGATTATTTTTTGTGTGTGTGTGTGACATATGTATTTATTCATTTATTTTGTCCTTTTTTCCTATCTCAATTTTCTTGTTGTATTTGATTATTCTGTGTGTGTGTGTGACATTTGTATTTATTCATTTATTTTCTTGTTGTATTTCGATTCTAGTCTCTAGGCCATGTGATATCACGAGATGGGGTCACTGTTGATCCTAGTAAAGTGGAAGCAGTATTAGACTAGAAGAGACCAGAGACGGTAACTGAAATACGGAGTTTCTTGGGTCTGGCAGGATATTACCACAGATTCATAAAAGATTTCTCCAGACTTGCCTTGCCTTTAACAAAGCTGACACGAAAGAACCAATCATTTGTTTGGGATGAGTGTTGTGAGGGTAGTTTCAGAGAACTGAGGGAGAGGTTAACTACAGCACCAGTGTTGATTATCCCGGATCCCGGTGAGACATATGTTGTCTATAATGATGCTAGTAAACATGGATTAGGATGTGTCCTGATACAGCAGGGCAGAGTGGTGACTTACGCCTCTCGATAGCTGAAACCTCACAAGTCAAATTATCCAACTCATGATTTGGAGCTCACGGTTGTTTTTTTTATTTATTGAAAATATGGTGGCATTATTTGTATGGTACTACCATGGAACTGTACTGTGACCACAAAAGTCTCAAATACTTCTTTGACTAAAGGGAGCTGAATATGAGACAGCGTAGATGGATGAAGTTGCTGAAGGATTATGACCTAGAGATTAAATATCACCCAGGGAAAGCTAATGTTGTCGCAGATGCTTTGAGCAGAAAAGTAATGCATGTAGCATTCATGATGATTCATGAGCAGAAATTATTGGAAGATTTCAGAGATCTGAATCTGTCCAACCAAATTACTATAGCATGGAAGGAGCCCCATGAGGCTTATCTTGCAAGTCTTCTTGTTAGCCAAGGAGAGTATGATCTGAGGGATGAAATTGAAGAAGCTCAGAAGCAAGATGAACAAGCAGATGCTATACGAGAGTTAATATCTTGGAATGAGACTCAAGATTACGATATATCATCCAGTGGATTGGTTAGGTGCAAGAAAAGAGTATATATATTGCCAAATGCTGAGTTGAGGCAGAAAATACTAGATGAAGCTCACAAGATCAGGTACACCTTACATCCTGACATGGTCAAAATGTACCAGAATTTGAAATCTGAGGTTTGTGGCCAGGGATGAAGAAAGATGTAACCCAGTATGTAGCCAAATGCTTACCTTGTCAGAGGGTGAAACTTGAACATCAACAACCGCCAGGACTACTGTAGAGAATTGAAATTCAAGAATGGAAATGGGAGGATGTTACCATGGACCTAGTGGTGGGATTGCCCAAGATCATGCATTTTGATGCAATCTGGGTAATTGTTGATCATTGTACTAAGACGTCACATTTTATTCCCATCAATGCTAGTTATTCTCCTGAGAGATTCACTGAGGTCTACATCAAGGAGATAGTGAGACTCCATGGTATACCAAAGAGTATTATTTCTGACAAAGATCCTCGATTCACATCCCGATTCTGGAAGCTTTACATGAAGCTCTGGGGTCGAAGTTAAAATTTAGTACAGCTTATCACCCCCAGACCGACAGTCAATCTGAACAGACCATACAGATGCTAGAAGACATGTTGAGAGCGTGTGTACTTGACTTCAAAGGAAGTTGGGATCAATACCTCCCATTAGCAGAATTTGCATATAATAACAGTTATCATTCGAGCATCCATATGGCTCCATTTGAAGTGTTATAGGGCAGAAAGTGCCAATCACCCATTTGCTAGATAGAGTTGTTAGAGAGGAGGATAATTGGGCTAGATATATTTGAGAGGAGACTAATTGGGCCAGATATATTTAACAAAACCTCCGAACATATTGACCTGATCAAGAAGAGGCTCCTAGCAGCGCAAAGCAGAAAGAAAAGCTCTGCAGATAAAAGGAGAAGACCTGTGGAGTTTGAGGTAGGAGATCATGTTTTTTTGAAAATATCTCCAGTTACAGGGGTTGGTAGAACCTTAAAGAGGAAAAGGTTAAGTCCTTGGTATGTTGGTCCATTTAAAGTATTGGCGAAACGTGGACTAGTAGCCTACCAGCTAGCCCTACCCCTAAACATGGGGCAAACTTCATGATGTGTTCCATGTTTCTCAGCTGAAGAAGTATCAACCAAACCCTGAGCATGTCATAGAGTACGAGGATGTTGAATGCCGATACGATAATACTTTCTTGGTTTGGGTATGGATCAGTGATCATCAGGAGAAGCAGTTCAGGCACAAAATTATCCCATTTGTGAAAGTGGTCTGGAAAGGATTATCTTCTGGGGAGGCAACATGGGAAACATAGGAAAGCATGAAGGAGAAGTACCCGAAATTTATGGCCCAGAGTTTACAAGATGTATATCAAATTTTAGGGATGAAATTTAAATTAAAGGGGGAAAAATGTAACATCTCAAATTTTAGGATTTTAAAGTTTGAATAATATATGGAGATTTATTATGAAATTTTGGCATAAATATTTTAGAGATAATATTGCTAGGCCAAAAGAAAGTTAATTGGGAAAGAGAATCTTTAAATGGGACTAAGGACTTAATTTTAATAAGGGTAAAGGTGCAAAAATGTACATATGCTTTACCCTTAGGAGCGTCCAACACCAAATGCATTTTTTGGGTGCAAAAGTGCCTACGTGGTTAAGAAAGTGGAGCAAAAATCCCACTTGTTGTTAATATACTAGACATCCCTTAATACCCAAACCCTTAGTCAATCTCTCTCTCCTTGCATCTTCTTTTGCTGAATTCGTTTGTGCGTGTTGATGGAGAACAATGATCAATACCGAAGCTACCAACATACAAAATGTAGAGAAATAAGGGGCACAATGATAAAAGAAAAACAAAATAGCATATCTATGAAAGAAGGGTGTCTTCAAACTCTTGGGTCTGACGATGATGAGAAGCATCCCAGTTAGGGAAAAAAGGGAAATTGTCGAACTTGGAAATAAAGCCTTCCAACCCTCTCAAATACCCGTCGAAGTTGATCTCGCCATCGTAAAACCCATGTTCTTCTTCTTTGATTACTCTCTCCCTCGACTGATGATTACTGCAAAATAGGAATTCAACGTCCCCCAATTAATATCCATTTTTAAAAATTTAGACGTTAAAACATAAGCGGTGGCACAGTTGTAATTTTCTCCTTACTTTTAACGTCCATTTATTAAGAACGAACATTAAATGTTGTGATATAACGACTCTTTTAATAAAAACTGCCGTTTTCTCCTTACTTTTAACATCCGTTTATTAAGAACGAACATTTGATATTGTGATATAACAACTGTTTTAATAAAAACAGTCGTTGTATCTTAAACAACATTTATTTTATTTTGAGACACCATTTAATTTTATTTTGCGAAAAATTAGTGCTACTTACCGTTAGAATAAAAGCTTCAAAATTACTATGATTTTATTCCATATTTATAGTTATTTCCTAGCATGTAACCAAGAATTTCGATAGTTAAGAGAAGAAATCTGACCATATTTTTATTTAGTTAGTTCCTAATAATTAAATTTAATAAATTAAAAAATATATCTCTTATATGTATATAAATGGTTTTATCCCATATTTATAGCAATTTCCTAGTATGTAGCTTAGAATTTCGATAGATAGTTAAGAGAAGAAATCTAATCATATTTTCATTTATTTAGTTCCTAATTAAATTTAATAAATTAAAAAAGGGTTAAGGTGCAAAAATACACAAGTGCTTTGGTCAGAGGAGCGCCCAGTAGCAAGTGCTTTTTTTAGGTGCAAAAGTGACTATGTGGTTACAAAATAGGTGCAAAAAGTCACATAGCACCGTTAAAGTTAGATAACTCCGTTAATTTTTAAAATTCTTGCCACATGGTGTCCATGTGCCACTCCTTCTTTGAATGGCTATTGACGTGGCATCTGGGCAATAATGGAGTCCATTAAATTCGAAACCTACCCCTAAACCGACATTCATTCCCTTCCCCATATCACTTCTCCTTCAACCTCAACTTCATCCCTGAATGAACACTATTGACTCCTGAAAGATAAAAACCATTTCGTGGCTCACCAACCGCCTTTTGTTCCTGCAAAACCTCTCAGATTCGTCCACCTTGCCAATCGCAAGATAGCGTGAGTGATCGTGAGGATGAAATAGAGTCTCAGAACCTATCAGCTTCGCAAACCTATGCCGCGGTCAGGAGGGAACGACATCACCGGAGCTGGTTTCTGATTCTATGGAGGAAAGTAGAAGAGAGAAGCAGAAGAAGAATAGAGCGGAAGTGGCGGGAAGGGTATGGATTCCAGAGATACGGGGTCAAGAGGAGCTATTGAAGGATTGGACTGATTGCTCAGCTTTTGATGCTCGTTCCAAGCAGGATCATGACGGCACATGGGGGCTGTGGGTTTTTCGCTTGGCACCCTCTCCTTCAATTTGCGTCAAGTTCTCGACGATTCGCCTTCCTGTTCTCAGGACTTCCATGTTCTCGTCATCAATGACAGTCATGTCGAACTCAAGGTCATCGAACGCTTGCTCAAAATTTCTTCCTTCAGAGGAAGACACCGAACCAATTCCTTCCACAGATATTTTTATGTTGTATATGTTTAAGTTTTTGATCGGATTTTGAAATTGACTGATTTTTCAAAATCTATAGTGACAGTTGTGGATAATGGAACCAGAGCGTTACAATATTTGGGATTGGACAGAGAGGGGAACTCCATTGGGTTTAATGTAAGTATTTCTGATTTTGGAAGACAAATTTACATTCACAACGGTATTAGTAATTGGAATTGAGGCTTATCTTGTTCTTGATGGCTATGGTGGTTGCAGCGTGCAAAGGTTAATCTAATCATGACAGACTATTCCATGCCGAGGATGACAAGATATGAACTTCTTAAGAAGATCAAGGTTGGTTATTGCCTCTACTTTCTATTAACAGTTCCATTCTTTTCTGTGTTTAACTAGTTTGATTTCGCCAGAAACTCTTGCAAAGGCACCCACTCGCCGCCTCCGTCACATCCATCATCACCCTCATCGTTAGGGGTGAGCAAATAACTTGTAGCCTGCCCAACCGCTCGTACCCCGTGATTTTTTCCTCAGATTAAACCGCCTAGATTGGGCCTGTCACGGGTACGGGTAGCCCCGTACCCGTTTTGTGTTATACAGGCAAGTCACGGGTTGCACCACGGGGTACCCATAACTACCCGTATAACCTATACCCTGTTATATATATTTTTTTAATCCCTTCACATTTCAAATTCAGTGTTCTCCAGTCTCGATTTAGCGTTCTCCAGTCTTGACATTTCAGTCTCAAGTTGAGTCTTAATCAGAGAGAGAGCAGTACGGCCTGTACACTCAAAGTCTCAAAAGTCCTCTTCCTTTCATCTTGATCTCCATCTCAGAGAGAACGGTTTGAAATTTTGAAACCCTCGCACCACAGATCTCCATCTCTTATCTGTCATCTCTCTCGGTTCCAAGTTACCCAGCCGCTAGAGTTGATCTTGGTCTCTCATCTCGCTCAGCCGCTCGCCGTGAGCCCGTGACCTCTTCTTCTTCCTCTCGATCTCCGTCTGACCGTCTCTCATCTCGCTCAGTCGCTTGTTGTCACTGCTCGTTGCTTACCTCTTCTTCCACCTTAGCCGCTCGTCGTGACTTCTCCCTCTCACTCTCGATCTCCATCTCAATAGCTCAGTAAGTTTGTGTTTAGTAGGATCTAAAAATTTGTTGTTGTTGTTTGTATCTTGCTTGCTGTTGCTGTCTGTATCTCAACAGCTTGTGATTTTTTAGGCACAAAGTTGGGTGCGTTTGTATATGCGTGAGTATATACATAATTATATAAACCCAGAATATATATATATATTTATTGTTCAAGAAGTGCAAACAGAATGAAGCCCATTTTTTGGGCAATAAAGTTTGAATCTGGAACAAATTTGTTTTTTTTTTTTAAATGATTATTGTGGTTTGTGCAGGTAAAAAACGTAACAACAAAAAGGGGGAAAAACCTGTTCTGGGCCCAAAAAATGCAGCAACAAAAACTCTGTTATGGGCCCCAAAAACCTGTTTTTCTTTTTTAAAGGCCAGATTCTTTAAACGGGTTCCCCGTACCCATTTTAGGCGTACCCGTTTAACCCGTACATGTTTTATAGGGGTTAAACGGGTTTGACCATGGGTACAGGGCACCCCGTACCCGTGTTGACAAAAACGGGCAGGACACAGGTTGACCCCCGGGGTAGCCCCGCTCGCCCGTTGCTCACCCCTACTCGTCGTCGTCAGCGGCGCGGCTCTCCTCTGATTCTCTCTATACTTTTCTCCTGGATTTTGACTGATTCTCCCTAGCTGCCACGTCAATAGCCATTCAAAGAAGGAGTGACACATGGACACCATGTGGCAAGAATTTTAAAAATTAACGAAGTTATCTAACTTTAACAGTGCTATGTGACTTTTGCACCTATTTTGTAACCACATAGTTACTTTTGCACCTAAAAAAAGAACTTGCTACTGAGCGCTCCTTTGACCAAAGCACATGTGTATTTTTGCACCTTAACCCATTAAAAAATATATCTCTTATATGTATATAAATGGTTTTATCCCATATTTATAGCAATTTTCTATTATGTAGCCTAGAATTTCGATAGTTAAGAGAAGAAATCTAATGGTGTTTTCATTTATTTAGTTCCTAATTAAATTTAATAAATTAAACAATATATCTCTTTTATACACACACGTATTTTCATTTTGTTAGTTCCTAATTAAATTTAATAAATTTAAGAATATATCTCTTTTATATATATCTATAAAAAATATATCAATATCATTTAGTTCAAGCCTTTATCAAGCCATTTTATTTTATTTTTATTTTGAATTACAACGATTGGTTTTTTAAAACCAGTCATTGAAACTCGAATTTTTTAGATATTTCAACATCATGTGTGCGTGTTGTGGATTTGTAGACATATAATGACTGTTGTTTAAATAAGTTGAAATTCAACGACTGTTTTTTAAAAAATGAACGGTAAAAGTGTTTTTTGATGAGGCTCTGCACCAATTCTCGGAAGTTGTGAACATCCGTGTGGATGATCTGTGGTGCAAATATGTGAATGATACGTATCTTGGGCTTCATTTTGGGTATGGTTTGGGAGTGTGTTGTGCATGCTTGGGTATCTTCCTCTGCCTACATTAATATTCCTAATCTTGTTCTCAATCAACGCGCAAAAATGAATTTAGCAGAAGAAGATGCAAGGAGAGAGAGATTCACTAATGGCTTGGTTATTAACGGACGTCTGGTATATTAACGGCAAGTGGGATTTTTGCTCTACTTTCTTAACCATGTAGGTACTTTTGCACCCAAAAAAAACACACATTTGGTGTTGGACGCTCATGAGGGTAAAGCACATGTGCATTTTTGCACCTTTACCCTTTCAATAATTATCCAATACTTGCAAAGATGAGGCTTGAAAAGGATTAAGTGGGATAATTTGTTTATAGTGGCCTAACACATATTGCAGCCCAAAACGTGCAACAACAATATAGCCTTCTTCAATATCATTTAACCCACTCCTCTAGCCCATTCGTTTTCACATGTGTCAAAATGCAGCGATCAGAACGGAAGAGAGAGAAATCTGTCAGCAAAAAGTCATTAACCATACCTTATCGGCGTGATTAACTCACCTTCTGAACAAGCAAGACCAGTGGTGCCATGCTTCTCCAGACCCTCACCATACATTTTGAATTCAATACCACCTACCTCTAATTGCTTCGAGTCGAACCGGACCCTTAAGTCCTTATATAGTATTGTTCCTGGAATTTCATTCATTCATATTTCTGTAACCAAAACTGAGGTCAAGAGTGAAGGAGATAGTTGATAGAGAGGAAAGTGGGAGCTGATAGAGAGTATCAACCAACTTCATTCCCCTATTTTGAGCTAGCGGGAGCAGAGGCTTTGGTTTTAGCTGGATCTCTATCATTCGAGATCAACAACTGAAGGTAATCATCGGGCCTCTCTTCTTTCTAGTTTCTATCAGTTCTTCCAACGAAACTTGAGTAATAAACTTGTTCTGTTCTAAGAACACATATGTCTAACCACAGAGGGTTAGTGTAAGGTTTATATAGGATCTGTGAAGCTCTCCGAGGTAGGTAGTGATTAATACCAAAGAGAGGATGAGTGTTCAATGATGCCTCTGAGGAAGACACCAATGAATATCAGATGATCACTGTGCTACACAAGAATGACGATTAGCCAAAGTGGAGAGCTGTGTGCACAGTGTAACTGAATAGTAAAAGGATATGAATCAAATATGTGCATCTGAAGGTAATCTCCTATTTATAGAGATTACCTAGGGTTTCATCCTGCTGGCTGTGGGTCCATTTCTCGAACAATATGCATTTCCACGTCCTGCAAATGCCTGCCCCACTACCTATACTGCTAGGATTAACGCCTTGTTTATAGGGTGATTAGTGTTTCTCTGCTTAAGGAGGGCTTTTAGCCGTGGTATGTCCTCGTTGGGCCGCATCATGCTAAGATTATCGGGTTGCTTAACCTAAACTTTCGTGTGTCCGAGCTTATCACTTTGACTATTCAGATTTCCCTCCATGTGCTTTACGAGTTTTTCTATTTAAAACTTCGAGTTTGCTTTCGATCTACCCTTTGTCACAGATACCGAGTTGGGCTTTCACAATTAGTCAAAGTGTTTTCATGATGACCGGGACTACATTTGTAATTTTAACTCAATCTTCTGACGTTGTAAACTTTTGCCCAATGCTGCCCCCCAATCTGGGGTATCATGTAAACGTGCTGGCATACAAACAAGCTTAGCCCTTCAATCAGTGTGGTAGCTATTCACTTGCCCACATCGCAGCGTATAACCGCCATTCTTCCCTGAGTAGCCACGAATCCACGCCAGCCGTCTTCATTTTTTGTGCGCGTTTAATGTTTACGTCATTTCACCTCCGCCATAATTATCCTTTATGAGATTTTAATCCTGATTCGCCTCGTACTTGTTGTCGTGATCCTCGGCTTTTCAAACCGCAACGTCTATATATTCCCACTCTTCTTCCTCTTACCACTTTATGCTCAAAAGTTTTCTCTGCGCTCTCTCAGACTGAACTTTTTATTTTCATAGAGCTCTCTTTCCCTGCCGACCCTTTATCCTCCTTCGCCATTTTATCAACTCTACTCCTTGTGCCCTTCTACTTTTATCCTGCTCTGGTTGCCATCCTGTTTTATTGCTCTTACTTTCTGGCATCTCTAGGTAGATGCTTTGAATTTTCAAACTTTGCTAAATGTGTTTAGATTTCTGGTACCACCCATGCCTTTGTTCCTTATGATAAAGTATGATGGTATTGAATGACAGTGATGACCAAATAGAAATTCCTCTCTGAATGAGAAATGTTGAGAGAAAACGTTGAGTTCGCGATATTCGGTTTGAGTTAGTTCCAAACCCCTGATTTCTTCATTGTTTCTTATTCGTGTTTTTGGTGTTTTTTGGGTTAGTTTTCATACTTTCCTGCGCCTTCAAAATGTAAATGTTATAACCTATTTGTGTCCACCCCAAGACTTCTTTCCTCCTTTATCTTGACTCTTCGCTCTAGGTGCTCATGCATACTAATAATTCCCCATACATGTACGGTAGTCCTGTTCCAGAGGGGGATAGAGAAATACTCCGAGTCCTCCCAGGTGGGCTCAAATGTTGGGTATGGACAATGCCTTGCTCTGAAGAAGAAGAAGAAGCATCACGCCGCAAACCTAGGGAAAGTGGAAATAACTATAGACGTCAGACCCAACCGCGTGTGTCTCATGATTTAAACACTATCATTCCTAACTCTTCCCTCGGCCTTCCTTCAAACCATGGCCAGACTCTTAACACCCCTATCCTGGCTCCTCATAATTCATCTTATCATTTCAATCGAACTGAATCGGAATCTCACCCGGGAGAGGTTCAAAAGGTTTTAACCACGTGCCGACATAAATCCCTGACACAAACTGTCCCGTCTCATGTCAACCTGAATTATCCGGGCCCACTACCTTTCGATTTTCCGCGTAACAATTCTTTTACCTCAAGTATTTCCTCTATTTTTGAATTTTACCTTTTTTTATATGGTATAAATGAGCTCATCTCCCTGCCATGGAAACGATCCATGACTAAGGAAAAAGGTTCTGCAGGTTCTGTCGCGGCCTCCAAAATCCCGGATCCATGGGTTACCAAGGAAGTACTAAGTACCAAAAACATAATGACCTTCGAGGAGCTTTCTGAGATAGGTCTTTACAGCAGGGAAGATTATTCTATCCGCTTGCCAAAATCAGAAGAGTCTGTCTCCTGTTGTTGGACTAAAGAGAATGAACCCCACTTCTTCTTCTTCTACCGGGATTGCATTTCTCTACTCAGTATTCGCTTCCCATTCACTGAGTTTCAAATCAATCTCCTAAACCATCTACATCTTGCTCCTTCTCAGCTTTATCCTAAAGGTTGGGCACTTGTCGTAGCCTTTGAGAAATTCTGCCATGTAGAAAAGCTGGCCTGTACCATCCCCGTCTTTTTTTTTTTAATTTCTTTGAGGTTCAACATACTTCTGAGGATGCCGATGATAGTACCTCATCTAGGAAGGACTGGACCTCTATTCAGAGCATCCACGATCGCCCCCTTTTCAAACCTCTGATTCATTCGTTTGAAAACTTTAAATCCGCCTTCTTTAAGGTAGCCGCCGAGACTAAGAAACTTCCTTGGTTCCTTGAGGTGGCTAAATCCAGGGCGGTGGAGGAAAATTTCCCCCTGTATTGGACTTATGATCATTATAAACTTTCTCCATCCGACTTCAAATTTCATGCTGATAGACTGTCTGATGCCGAGCTTAAAACGATATCCATTATGGAGCATCATGTCATAGAACGTGGCCCACTGAACCTGGCCGATCGGATCTTGAAACCTTGGACCAAAAAGCAACCAGTCACGGGTATGGACACTTGTTCATCTCATGCTGTTCGCACATCGATTGATTCTTAAATAATGGGCTAACCTTTCGCTTTTACTTTACAAGTCCAGCGATGGAACTTCCCGCCTTTGCCATTGCCCTGGCTAATATCAGTTTTGTCACACTGGGGCCAAGAAGAGGGTCATACCATCATCCGCCCTTCTTGGTTCTAAAGAGGGTGGCCAAGCAAATCCGACTAAGAAATTGAAAGTCGGCTCGTCAACCTCCCTAAAATCCAAAGAACTTGCTTCTGCCAAAACGCCCGTCACACAGGTTCTTGCTCCTCCTTCCTCTACAAGCTTTCCGCCTCCTCCTTCATCAACCCCGAAGTTCCCTCACGGAGTTGTCTAGAGCCATAATGTGCCTGTCGAGCTTCGATCGGCCATCTGCCCTCTGGAACACTTTTTTGAATCAACCAAGTATGGTAGTGCCGAGCTTAAGAGAATCGCCGAGCTAAAACAATGCTCACTGCTGTTTCCTGGTTTGGCCCAAACTCTGGTTACTGTTAACTCACAATATGTTGCTCAGGCTGCCGAGCTGCAAAGGTTGAAACTAGAAGTAGAAGAGCACAAGCGTCTGACAGAGGTGATAAAATCAGACGCCCTGGATCAAGTGCAGGCTGCCAAAATGGTGAGGGATAAGATGAAGGAAGAAGCAGAGGCCTTCAAGACAGATTTGGACAAGGAAATCCATCATTTAACCCAATATCGTGACATTCATGCCAGAGACAAGTCTGCTATAAATCTGTTGCTACAAGAGCAGAGGAAGTTCCAAGCCCAGTTAGGTGCAAGCTAATGCCGCCATCGAGAAGAAGGATGTCGCAATAGTAAAATCTGTCGGTGAATCCTTCGAGAATGCCTTAGCACAGATTCGCATGCTGAATCCTGATGTTAACTTTAACACCTCCGGAATGGATTGCTTGTCTATCGTCAAAGGAGACAAAATAGTCTCGCTCTTTCCTTCCCCTGAGACTACTTCTGGAAGCCATTATGAAGGGAACTAAGGGGATGACGGTGGTAAAGAAGTCCATCAAGATACCAGGGCTCCTTCCAGCTGACCTCTCATCCGGGATATATCCGGTGGCTTCCACCATACGGTGGTTATCTGAAGCTCATTCAGCATTGGGAGATTCATTTAGCTGTAACGAACTTGTAAATAATGTCGGACTGCTATGCTTTTGTTTAAGATTTTTTTTGTATCAACTTTATTCTTGGGGTACTAGGGGCCCCGATTTTGTAGCTCTTTCTCGGGTTACTAGCCCAAATGTTTTTCTGTAAACGCAGTGAGAATTTCAAGCATTAATGTATAAATACTTACTTTTTCTGCAAAGTTGTTTAGTCTATTTACTCCTTTTTCACTCTAAATATCGTTCCGAGTTAGGCTTTTGAACTGTTATCTCTGCATCGAACTTGAAACTATCTTCAAAATTCTGTGACTTGGCCAAAGTCAAAAATTCGTTGTGCACAATACGGGTCTGGAACCAGCTATAAGCAATATACTATTAGTTCTCTATGTGTTTTGATGATAACTGACAATTGTAAACAAAAGAAGCAGTTGTCTTTGGTAAGTTGAAAACTTTCTGTCAAGACAAAACTCGAGTTTTGGTTTCAAAACTCGAGTTTTGGACTTGCGAAGAGTTGCTCCTTTTCAATGATCAAAGCAAAACTTGAGTTTTCGATGAAAACTCGAGTTTTGGGACTTACGAAGAGCACTCGTTTTCACTTAAAGACAAAACTCAAGTTTTGATTTCAAAACTCGAGTTTTGATCGAGACAGAGAGTCTTGAACTTTTTGAACTAGGTTTCGCGCTACAAGCGCGAGAATCTTGCTTTGCTCGAGCTTTCGTAAGTTTTTTCTAAGTTAAGAGAAAACTCGAGTTTTGGTTTCAAAACTTGAGTTTTGACTTGACGAGAGAGTTTTCACGTTTTCACTTAGTCTTTGAAAACTCGAGTCTTTGAGAAAACTCAAGTTTTGACTTGGCACAATTTCCCAACGTTTTTATAAATATATGAAAACTTGAGTTTTGATTTGAAAACTCGAGTTTTGAGCCAAGCAGAGAGCAATGCATTTTTCTAAGATTTGAAAACTCAAGTTTCCATCAGGAAACTTGAGTTTTGGCCTGGCTCAATTTCTCAATGTTTTCATACTTAAATGGAAACTCGAGTTTTGATTTGGAAACTCCAGTTTTGGCCAAGCCAAGAGCTTTGACCTTTTTCAATGTTTTGAAAACTTCAGTTTTGATTTGAAAACTCATGTTTTGATGTTTTGGACTTCAAAGACAACGTTTTCATTAAAAGTCCAAAACTCGAGTTTTGTTTTGAAAACTCGAGTTTTGAGTTTCAGCCAAAAGCGTGTCCAAGAGCTCAAATCGCGACTTTCCTCTCGTATGGAGGAAACTCGAGTCTTGATATTGAAACTCAAGTCTTGATATTGAAACTCGAGTTTTGCCTTAAGTGCACAGTTGAAAACTTGAGTTTTGATAAACAAACTCGAGTTTCCATTGCGATGACAGAAATTCAAATCTGTCGAATTTGTAAAACCTTCATGTTTGATTTCAATACTTCATATAATTATTCTTATACATTCCTAGCTATGTTTAACCACTTTGTTAGTGAGTTTCAAATGCTTTAAAGAATGTTTTTTGAAGGTTTAAAGCAAAAGTAAAAAGTGATGTCAGCCCATTAAATGCAAAACCCAGAAAGTTGCATACTTTTGGGTAATCCATCTGCACACGTTTGCAAAGCATTAAAGAATGCTTTCCACATCATATAGATGCTACTCCAACGGATTAATTTGTAGAGAGTCAACTTTGAAATTCTGTACAGCTGGATTAAGTGAAGTTTAGAGAGAGAAGAAGACCAAAACTGAACAAGAACCTTGTCTAATGAAGGCAATGGTTATAATCAAGATTGCAACGGTCATTTAATGCACTCTTAGTATAAATAGAGTTGCATTCAATTCTTCACAACAACTACAACTGATGAAAACTAAAATCATTCAAGTCTTGCATTTATTCTCTTTGTTTTCAACTGTGTAGTATCTTTTGATACATAAGCTTCAGTGTTTATCATTATCTACTCTTAGAGAGAGTTCTTACTTGTAAATCATTTATTGTAAAGAATCACAAGTTAAGGGGACTTGGTGATTTGGGAGTTCATTGATTACAACTTGTAAGGGGGAGTGAGTTCTAGTGAGAGAACTACTCTTGAGTGTAGAGTGTGTAATCAATTGTGGTAGTGAAAAACCCAGAGAGTCTGGGGACTGGACGTAGGTCAAGGAGTTAGACCGAACCAGTATAAACTCTTATGTTTTCCCTCTTCTTCTTCTTTACTCTATGTTTACCTCTGTTTTCGCTGCCCAAAACAGAGCTAATTTGTAAAGTTTTTAAAATCCCCAATTCACCCCCTCTTGGTGATTAAGCTCCACTTTCATATACCCTCCTGAGTGTTTTGCCAGAAATCAATCGGGAGTAAAAGTCTTCCGTCACATATCTAGGTTCAGTGCCACAACCGAACTCTAAACAGTCCGACTTGATCAGGGTCATTGTGACGGTTAACTTTACTACCTTAAGCTTTGTTGCATCACAGCCACAATGGGTTTCGTCGATTTTACCATATTTCAAAAGAAGCATGTATTAACCATTATGTGGGCATTACCGCATCTCAAAGGAATACATTTTAGCCAAAATCTTGGCTTTACCATATCCCAAAGGAGTATGTGTTAGCCTGTGGGTTTTACCGTATCCGTAGGAGTACGTTTTAACCATTATCCGGTCTTATCGCATCTCGGCTTTGAACTTTCTTCGGTGTTACCACATCTCGGAGGAATACATTAACCTTTATCTCGGTCTCACCACATCTCAGAGGAGTGCGTTTTAACCTTTATGTGCGCGTTACCGTATCCCGGAGGAGTGATGAAGACCTTTTGTCATTAGCCTTGGGGTCCACAATCAACAATTAACCAAGGATTGCGTATAGGCAAACCTAGGATCGTTCTCTCTTCTCGAGGAGCCTTTTATTGAATCCTAAGTAATTTAAATGTCATGCAAATGCAATGAAAACAAGGGGGATTGGATTTTGGATTTTTAAATTAATAAACTAAAATAGAAATGCAATTTAAATGAAGTAAAGATAAAATAAAATATAAGAAAACAAGAAGAAGCAGATTAAAATCGATCAACCCAACATTCGGATTCCAGAGACTTCTATCATTGAACGAAATATAAATAACCCACGTTTGGCTCGGACGAACCGAGATCTCTGCATTCGCCCGAGAAAATCCCTCGACTAGACGATCGCCTAGAATATGTCCGAACAGCGGCGCCCCATGTGCGATCGCACAGACAAAACTTAAAACCTAGTTCGAATTCAATCCTTGGGATAAACCAAACCGAATATTAAATCTAATATTCGAACTATTTCCAAAAATCGGATCTGATAAGATGAAAATAGAAACAAGTTAAATCACCGATAAAGCACAAGTTCTCTGGATGAATCATGGAATCCTCACGTTGGGTTAACCATAGAAGCTTAGCCAAGCATGGCTAAGCAAAACACGAAAGAAAAGATGAAGAAGAAAACCAAAAAGAAATCCTATTCAACGTAATTGAGAATATGTTTTTAGCCATCTAATCTAACCTATAAATAGGAAACACTAGGGCTACAAGATTGGCCCAAAAATAGGAAACCTCTAATAATAGGAAACCTCTAAGAATAGCAAACCTCTAATAAATGGTCTTTTATTACAAAATTCGAGCAAAATAAAAATCCAGAAAAATGGGTCTGTCTTTAGCTCCAATTTCGTCCATCTTCTTGTCCGAATCAGTCTTCCGAGTCTTCATAATAATTGTAGATCTTTGAATCATCTAAAAAAGGAAAGAAGAATCAGGCTAATTGGATATCTAGATCAAAAGTTATGGTGAAAATACTAAATCACTGTAAATCTGAAATTTAATCATAAAAAATGAATTAAATCCAATTGAAAGCTCAAAGCTCGATTAAGTAATAAGATCCATTATTTATTAACTAAAAAATCCTAAATTTATTCACCAAGAGATACAAATAAGTGTAATAATATTCAATCATCAAATTCCCCCACACTTATCCTTTTGCACTCCTGGGCAAAATTAAAAGAAAAAGACTAAAATGAAAAACTCTTCCTTTCTGACAATTGCTAACAATGCAAAAATTTAACAAGGGACACAAAGCTTCAAAAGACCAATCAATCAAGACCAAAATCCTTTCATCTCCAATTACAAATCCTGGCAATCTCAATCAATGATGCTAATCACACAAGATGGTCTCTCAAGGGATGCCCTCAATTGATCTCTCAAGTGTATAGGGTCAATAAGTGTATCGCTCAAATTCTACTCAAGGAAATTGTTCTACCATAAGCATGTTCAATTTCTACTTCTCCACTACTTATAACACATGCATGCAAAAATCAAGAGAGCTTGTTATTGAAGGTTGTAATGGGGCTAGGGTATAGGTGTGAATAAGTATGGATATGATAGGCTAAGCACCCAAGAAATTCAAAGAACATCGAGTTAATAATAGCAAATCACCTCAATATCATTTCTTTTTATTTCTCCTTCTTTACATTGCTTCCTCCCTCTCTTTCTTTCTTTTCTTTTCTCTTTTTTTTTTCCTTTTTTTCCTTTCTTTTTTCTTTCTTTTTTTGTACTTTTTTCTTTTTATTTTTATTTTTTTCTTTTTTGTACCTTTTTTTTTTTTTTGGTATAGAATCATAATGACCAACATTAATGCCAAATGATGAATGGCACAAAATCAAAATCAAATACTCCCTCCCATACTTAAAATGTTGCACACCTAGGCAACCCCCACACTGAAACACAGAACTAAGGTGAAACCAATGCTCAATAAATTTTCAAGGTGCGGAATAAAATGGTTTTACGCTTAGGCTTGTAATGTGGCTTAGAAAAGAATGAGCCAAGAAGGCACAAAGGGGCTAGCAAAGGGAATATAATGTAAGGGGCAGGCTATTTGGCCAAAGTGGGAAAATGAAAGAAAGAAAACAAGCTTCCATCATACTTATGCACGTAAGTGAAAAATTGAGCTTCAAAAAGAAAAGGAGCAAGTTCTAGAGAACACAAATCATGAGTAGATGCACACATGAAAGAAAGAATGGTAATAGATGAATTCCATTCATGCAGGCCCAAAATCTCACAAAGGTCAATACCAAATCATGCAACCAGCATCCCAAAATTAACTACCAAGAAATATAATCCAAGAGTCCAAAAATTCAGCCTCAAACAGAAAGATCCATCAAAACCAAGATGTCAAAGTTCACAAGAGATAGAGCAATCATAGAAAGAGAGTGTTTTATTCATAAAAACTTTTTTTTTTTACCTACTAAACTACATTATTTCTACTTTTTCTACTGAATTGGGTCCCTCCCCCACACTTATCTTCCTCATACAACAATTAAGCCCAAGTAATCATATGAATTAGGAAGAAAATAAGTAAGGAAAGAGACAACCTTTGTTAGAGTATCTTGAGTAGCTTGAAGGAGAAGTTCTCATCTTTGATGAGAATCATGAATTTTTCCCTTGAAACATCTCCCACATTGAATTTCCTTGATGGAGGTGGCTCAAGATCTATTGGAAGAGGTCCAAGAATGTACGGTGGATGTTGGTTCCATCGACAACCTTTCCAAGAATGTGCCTGCAAATAAGACAAGCAAATAGCAGTATCCCATCCAAAAATAGAGACATCGAGAAATTTTGAGTGAATTAAGGGCATGTTAAGTTCCAAACTCTCCAAGTAAGTATCACATCCAAGGAAATCAATGATACTCCTATCAGTAGGAGTCAAGCAACCAATCATATTGTGAACATTCTCTTGTGCTTGCAAAATGGAAGGTGTGGAATCCAACTTATTGTTGGAGTACACCACATCATCATTGCAATCAAAAGAGATGGAAGGGAAAAGAGTGGAAGAATGAAGCGAATTTTTCAAATCATCCCCACCTGGAATGTGTAAAGATTCAAAACAATTATCTTGTTTTTCTAAATCAGGTGGCAAATCACAAGACCTTTTGTCATTATCTTGTTTTTCTAAATCAGGTGGCAAATCACAAGACCTTCATCAAACAATTACCTTTCCGTCGTTGTAGTATAGTGGTGAGTATTCCCTCCTGTCACGCGGGCGACCCGGGTTCGATCCCCGACAATGTTGCCATTTGATGAAGACCTTTTGTCATTAGCCTTGGGGTCCACAATCAACAATTAACCAAGGATTGCATATAGGCAAACCTAGGATCGTTCTCTCTTTTCGAGGAGCCTTTTATTGAATCCTAAGTAATCTAAATGTCATGCAAATGCAATGAAAACAAGGGGCGATTGGGTTTTGGATTTTTAAATTAATAAACTAAAATAGAAATTCAATTTAAATGAAGCAAAAAATGAGAAGAAGCAGATTAAAATTGATCAACCCAACATTCGGATTCCAGAGACTTCCATCATTGAACAAAATATAAATAACCCACGTTTGACTCTGGACGAACCGAGATCTCTGCATTCGCCCAAAAAATCCCTCGACTAGACGATCGCCTAGAATATGTCCGAACAGCGGTGTCCCACTGTGCAATCGCACAGCAAAACTTAAAACCTAGTTCGAACTCAATCCTTGGGATAAACCAAACCGAATATTAAATCTAATATTCGAACTATTTCCAAAAATCGGATCTGATAAGATGAAAATAGAAATGAGTTAAATCAACGATAAAGCACAAGTTCTCTGGATGAATCATGGAATCCTCACGTTGGGTTAACCATAGAAGCTTAGCCAAGCATGGCTAAGCAAAACACGAAGAAAAGATGAAGAAGAAAACCAAAAAGAAATCCTATTCAACGTAATTGAGAATATGTTTTTAGCCATCTAATCTAACCTATAAATAGGAAACACTAGGGCTACAAGATTGGCCCAAAAATAGGAAACCTCTAAGAATAGCAAACCTCTAATAAATGGTCTTTTATTACAAAATTCGAGCAAAATAAAAATCTAGAAAAATGGATCTGTCTTTAGCTCCAATTTTGTCCATCTTCTTGTCCGAATCAGCCTTCTGAGTCTTCATAACAATTGTAGATCTCTGAATCATCTGAAAAAGGCAAGAAGAATCAGGCTAATTGGATATCTAGATCAAAAGTTATGGCAAAAATACTAAATCACTGTAAATCTGGAATTTAATCATAAAAAATGAATTAAATCCAATTGAAAGCTCAAAGCTCGATTAAGTAATAAAATCCATTATTTATTAACTAAACAATCATAAATTTATTCACCAAGAGATACAAATAAGTGTAATAATATTCAATCATCAAGGAGTACGTTTTAGCCAAAATCTTCGTCTTACCGCATCCTGACTTTGACTTTTCTTCGGTGTTACTGCATCCTGGAGGAAGGCGTTAACCTTTATGTGGGCGTTACCATATCCTAGAGAAGTACGTTTTAGCCAAAATCTTGCAAATCTTTGATTGGAAAAAGTTAAAATATCATTGATTGACAGAAGGCATTGCCATTCTTACAAAATTTGCCCATTAATAGGCCCGAAATTAATGCAACCATGATCCCCGAAATTAATGTAACCTAATAGTCATTCAATTGTATTCGAAGTCGGCCTCCAGATATTCCTCATCATCTTTTTCAGCTTGTCTTGTTTAACTTTACTTCCTTTTCTCGCTTGTCTTGTTTTTCTCCTAAGTAGGACTCTCATTGCGACTTGGTTCTTTACGCTTGCTTTTCTATCCCAGAGCTTCTACTACGTATTGCCGCAGCTTCCCCTCTGACCAACTTCTCTATAACATCTCGAAGGTGATAACACTCGTCTGTGGTATGTCCCGTGCCATCATGAAACGCGCAATACCAGGATGGGTCTGCTCCTAGTCGGATGAAAAAATGGCAGGGTCGTTCTACTTTCTTCATCTAAGTCTGAGCCACCTCTTTCCAAACTCATGCTCATGATACATTCAATGGGGTGTAATTTTCATATCTCGCTATTGGACCACTTCTATCCCTTTGGTGTCTACTATTCGAGCTTCTCCCACTGGATTCGCGCCTCTGATTGTCATATTCTTCTTTCCCTTTTGAAAATCTGCCAAACTTTTCTTTTTCCTTCATGGGTGGACTCTTTCCCCCGTCCTTATCCGCAGGGTTCGTCATCTCCATCTGCTCTAATTCTAGGTACTGCTTAGATCGGTCTCGAAAATCTATCAGTGTGTCTGGGCGACATTTCATAATTGACTTTTTCAGCCGGGATGAGCCATCCAACCCAGCTATGGCACAATGCAGATGCACATCCTCCTTTAACTCGGGTACCTACAGGGTTGTATCCTTGAAACGCTCCAAGTACTTCTGCAAAGTTTCTCCTGGTGCTTGCTTCACCAGGACGAGCTGGAACTCAGTTTTCGGTTGCTTCCTGCTAGTAACAAAATTTAACAGGAACTTCTTTTCCAGGCTCTTCATATATTGGATAGAATTTAACGAGAGAGTTAAACCAAATCTGCGCGGCTCCTCGCAAAGTCCCTGCAAACAGTCGAGGTATAACGAGCCCTAGAAAGCCCTTCACCACGATTTCCATTTTAAAATTACTAACATGAACTTGCGGGTCTTGACTCCCGTTGTACTTTGGCAAGTCCCTCGATTCCAAGCCTTTAGGATAAGTGGCGGTCATGATCTCCTCTGAGAAAGGACTTGGGATTATATCCCCATCATATCTCTTTGTACCCGACCCTTGAATATTTTGTGATAAGGGTGTCGCATCTTCCTTGGAGGGACCTTGGTTTCCCACAAGCTCCTTACCCGTAGTACGCACTCAGTCCGGGATCCGAGCCTGGTCTTGCCCGACATTATTAACCTTTGGGGCCCCTGTGTCAACCAGAGTGGCCGTCGTGTGACTATCCTTGCTGGAGGACCCTGCAGTTGAATTGGTGGCTGGACTTGCTGGATCACCAGGTTCGGGGGAGCTGGAGAGTTTGCGGTATCTGCTGTCTTGGACTCAGTTTCCACGGTAACCTGGTTAAGATCCGGGGCCATCGAATCTGCAAGCTAAATCATTTGTTCTTGATGCTGCTTGTTGTGGCTGTTCTTTTGGCAACTGTTCCTGCCGAGTTGCCTGACTACGGCTTCTAGTGCTTGTAGCCATTTTTAGTGGTCGTTTGTGGTTTGGGAATCGAAATTTATGGTTCCCCATGGTCGGCGCTGAAAAACCTGGCTATCACCCAAGAGGGGGGTGAATTGGGTGTTTAATAAAACTTTAGTTACTTTGAAAATCTCTTCGCAACTTACTGAAAGCAGTTTGAATGACATAAGTAATTTATAAAGTGATAATCAGTCATTCAAATATATATATGCACATGCAAATATATATGTTGGAAATATAAGAGATAAGGGAAGAGAATATGCAAACTGATTTATACTGGTTCGGCCCAATCCTTGACCTACGTCCAGTCCCTAAGCTTCACTTGAGATTTTCAATCCACTATCCTCTTGTTTATCTGGGCACAAGAGAAGTCTATACAAACGCACAAGTTCACCCAGGCACTTGTGAAGCTGAATCTCTCACCGAGATACACCTTTCAATCAGTTACACACTTTGTACTCGAAGTTATCCTCTCACTAGGATACACTCCCCCTTACAAGTTGTAAACTGATAACCCAATCTCCAAGTCCCACAACTTGAGATCTTACAATGATTTTGAAAGTGGAGCTTAATCACCAAGAGGGGGTGAATTGGGGATTTTAAAACTTTTTCTAAATGCTCTGTTTTGAATAATAAAAACAGAGATGAACAGAGAGTAGAGAAGAAGAGCAAGACACAAGGATTTATCGGTTCGGTCCAATCACTTGACCTACGTCCGGTCCCGGACTCTTTGGGTTTTTCACTATCACAATTGATTACACACTCTGTACTCAAGAGTAATTCTCTCACTAGAACTTACTCCCCCTTACAAGTTGCAATCAATGAACCCAATCACCAAGTCCCTTGACTTGTGATTCTTTACAATAAATGATTTAGAATCAAGAAACTCTCTCTAAGCGTGGATAAGAATAAACACTGAAACTCTATGTATCAAAAGATACTTTACAAGTGAAAACTGAAAGAGTAGTTGTGGAACTTGAATGCAATTCGTTTTCAGCAGATGTGTTGTTGAGAAGAATTGAATGCAGCACTATTTATACCAAGAGACCATTAAATGACTGTTGTAATCTTCAATATAACCGTTGCCTTCATTAGACAAGGATTAGGTTAAGGTTTGGTCTTCTTCTCTCTCTAATCTTCACTTAATCTAGTTGTGCAGAAGTTCAAAGTTGACTTCTTGAAAATTAATCCGTTGGAATAGTAGCTATTGGATGTGGAAAGTAATCTTTAATCCTTTGTAAGCGCATGCAGAAGGATTACCCAAAAGTATGTAACTTTCTGGGTTTTATATTTAATGTGCTGACATCTCTTTTTGCTTTAGCTTTTAACCTTCATTTAATATCCTTTAAAACATTTGAAACTCACTAACAAAGTGGTTAAACATAGCTAGGAATATTAAAGAATGATAATAGGAAGTATTAAGATCAAACAAAATTCTGAGATGAAGACTCGAGTTTTGTTTATCAAAACTCGAGTTTTGGACTTTTATCATGAAACATCGTTTTTAGTCCAAAACATCAAAATTTGAGTTTTCTTCCAAAAAGCTGGTGGTTTTCAAAACATTGAAAAACTACAATGCTTTCGGGTTGGCCAAAACTCGAGTTTCTAAAACCAAAACTCGAGTTTTCATTTAAGCATGAAAACTTAGAGAAAGTGTGCCAAGTCAAAACTAGAGGTTTTCATGGCGGCGGTTTCAAATTTGGGTAAAACATGAATGCTCTCCCGAGGACAAAACTCGAGTTTTCAATCAAAACTCGAGTTTTCATTTAATCATGAAAACTTTGAGAAAACTGTGCTAAGTCAAAACTCGGAGGTTTTCCCAAAAAGCGGCGGTTTTCAAAGCGTGTAAAACTTGAAGGCTTTCGGCCAAGTCAAAACTCAAGTTTTGAACCAAAACTCGAGTTTTCACAAATCTTTGTAAAACTTGGAAAACTCATGGCAAGGCGAAAGCGACGGTTTTGTACCAAAACTAGAGTTTTCACAATCTTAAAATGTTGGAGACTCTCGGTATGACCAAAACTCGAGTTTCCAATGAAAAACCGGAGTTTTGTCTTTTCCGAGAAAATATTGAGAAGTCTCGTATGGTGGCGGAGTTTCCTGCGAAAAACCCGCGGTTTTGCTTATTTTAGGATTTTCTCAGTAAGATCAAAACTCGAGTTTTAAATCAAAACTCGAGTTTTCCTTTGACAGTAAGTTTTTCAACTTACCAAAAGAAAACTTCCCATTTTGTTTACAATTGTCAGTTATCATCAAAACACGTAGAGAACTAACATATTTAATAATCAGAAATGCTCTCTCTAAAAGAGAAGATGAATAAACACTGAAGTACAATACAAGTCATCTCACTCTTTATGATAAACTATGTAAATATTGAAAACAAAGTGTGTGTGAGATAAATGTTGGATTCAGAATGTTGGTATCTTGACAGTCCAAGCTCTCACTTATCAACCTTGAATGCTTCTTCTTTTATAGGTAGAGATCAATATATGACCGTTGAGAAGATTCAATGACTGTTGGATAAAGAAATATAGCTGTTAGACTCAGATGGAACTAGCCATTAGAACTTCATTTTCTGAACCAGCTATGACATCAGCATTTACTTTACCCTTGATCTTTAGTTTAACAACCTTTGATCATCTAAAACATGTACACAAATGATATAAATAATGTTAAGAAGTATTATAAGTCATTTGGGTAATCATCTGGATGTTTATCAAAAGAATTAAGATTTCCGAAACGGTGATTTTCTGAAGCAGAGATGAAAACTCGAGTTCGCATTTGAAAACTTGAGTTTGGAGGTTATTGCTTTACTCCAGATTACTTTCTATTTGATCAAAACTTGAGTTTTGGTCTCACAAACTTGATTTTGGAAGATGCTCTGACGTTCGCTGCTCTTTGCCTGATGGAAACTTGAGTTTCCAACTTAATGACTCGAGTTTTGACTTTGTTGAGCCTTCTTGAACTGACTGTCAACTTTTGAAGGCCATATCTCCCCTGTTATGAACTCCATTTTCATCTGTTCAAATCTTGATGGAAAACCCTTTGAGTCTACTTTCATATGCCACCAATTTCAGATCAATCGGATCTGTAGTTTGTGAGATACACTCAAAACATTGAAGCTTGGTTTGCTGTGTGGCGTGGATTTCACTGTCAACTTTAACAATTTATAGCTCCTTGATATGAACTAATTTGGGCTTGAATTGTATATCAAAATTATGCATTGGGAGTCTAGTTTTATATGCCACTAGTTTCACCTCAATCGGATCTCTGGTTTGGGAGATATCATCAAATTACCAGACCTCGCCCGTGTTGAACGTGAAACATAGTAGAACAAAGGTGCTGATCAGCACTGTAAACTTGAGTTTGCACTTGAAAACTCGAGTTTTCCTAGTCCAAAGACGCCAGAGATGCTGAAGACACTTATTGACTTGAGTTTATGATGGCTAACTCACATTTTGTGTCCTAAACTTGAGTTTTGAGTCCTAAACTCGAGTTTTCTCCTATCCAAGAAGCAAATCACTGCAGTAAGGTAGTAAACTCGAGTTTTAACTTAATGACTCGAGTTTCCTCATCCTGAACCTCATATTTGCTTGTTTTAACTCCAAATTGAGTCATTCCAACTTCCATATGATCTTGGATACTTCTAGTATTGATCTAGAAACTTGAATAATGATATCTTCATTCCATTCAACAAGTTCTTCCTTCTTTAATATCTTCTCTTCTTCTAGATTATCCCCCAAAATCCTTTGATAAGTTCTTGCATCATTGACATTCTGATATTCCCATTATATTGTGTGCAAGAACTTCTTTCTTTAATCTACTTTCTTGATCATTCTTCAATATTGAACTTCACATCTACATTAAATATAAGACTTAGTCAAAGTAGAAGATAAATGTAGTATGCAAACTTTTTGCTCTTAATAATGGCATCTATATTAGATATCATCAAAACTAATCATATCTAATAGTCGCCAATGTTCTGTTCTAAGAACACAGATGTTTAACCACAGAGGGTTAGTGTAAGGTTTATATAGGATTTGTGAAGCTCTCTAAGGTAGTTAGTGAATAATACCAAAGAGAGGATGAGTGTTTAGTGATGCCTATGAGGATGACACCAATGAATATCAGATGATCACTGTGCTACACAAGAATAGCGATTAGCCAAAGGGGAGAGGTGTGTGCACAGTGTAACTGAATAGTAAAAGGATATGAATCGAATGTGTGCACCTGAAGATAATCTCCTATTTATATAGATTACCTAGGGTTTTGCCCTGCTGGCTGTGATCCATTTCTCAAACAACATGCATTTCCACATCCTGCAAATGCCTGCCCCACTACCTGAGGCATCTGTTAGCTCTGATTAGTTTTGATGATGTCTTATATAGATGCCATTATCCAAAGCAAAAAGCTTGCATACTACATTTATCTTCCACTTTGACTAATTCTTATATATTAATGTAGATATGAAGTTTAAACAATGAAGAATGATCAATAATGGAGTTTGAAGAAGGAAAAACTTGTTAAATATCATGAGAATATCAATATTCAAGTCTCTGTGATCAAATGGAAGTTGGAACGGTTGAATTCGGAGTTAAAATAAGCTTTCTGAAGTCATTTGCGAGTATGGTACTGTTCATGTCAAGCAATTCTCGAGAATCCAATGTCTCACAAGACAATTCCCGAGCTTGAAGCATCAATTCTCGAGAATCGAACTTCAATTCTCGAGAATGGTCGTGATTCCAGCATACTCTGTTCTGCTCTGTTCCTGGCGACCTCCAGTAATTCGACGATATCTCCCAAACCAGGAATCAGATTGACACTAAACCAGTGGCATATGCAACTCGACATCCAACACGTACTTGTGGTAAACGTTTATGTCCAAAGGGGTTCAGATGAGAGAGCTATGAGTTTTTCAAGTTGACATAAAAATCAACGTCACAGTCAGGACCAAGCTTCAGTAATTTGAGTGTATCTCACAAACGAAAAATCCAATTGAGCTGAAATCGGTGCCATTGAAAACTAGACTCAAATACCTTTCCAAAAACATCAAGAACACAAAAAACGAAGATCAAATGAAGGAGTTATGATGTTTTGAAATTGACGGTCTGTTCTGGATGCTGCAGAAAATGCTGATAAGATCAATCTCCATTCATCTGATGCTAATGGATGAAATACAACCAGTTTGGAGTTGATTCTTCTTGCATGGAAGGAAGGCTTTAAAGAGCTTAAGTATTTGAATCAGAATTAACTCACTTGCAACTCCATGTGAAAATTGATTCCCGAGTATGGTTCAATGATTCTCAAGAATGGGTAGCAATTCTCGAGAACACGAAATCTACAATGTCAAATGCTTTCTCCCATCTGAACAAATTCTCGAGAATGGACTTGAAACTCTCAAGAATGGTATGTGATTGTATGTGATAGAATTCCCAGACTTCTCTGAATGACTCTTCTTTGCCTACATCAGTTCTCATCTAATATGATTCTCAAGTATATGATTGGAATTCTTGAGAATGAGACTTCAACTCTCAAGAGTGGTCCATGATTCTCCAGTATGTACGTAATAGTTCACTTTCAATATCCATCTCCTGAGCAATTCTTGAGAATGGACTTGAGATTCTTGAGAATGGTTCCTTGACTCTTGAGTATGTGCGTAGCTTCCTTTCAATATCCTTCAGAGCAATTCTCGAGAATGGATAAAGGATTCTCGAGAATGATATATGACATAATCATCGCAGAATACTCTCTGATATGATTCTCGAGAACGCATAAGTTAATTCTCGAGAATGCGCGGTAAACTTCGATGAATTCTGCTATTCTCCTTTGCTGATTCTCGAGAATAGCAACTTGATTCTCGAGAATACACGGTCCAGCTATTATTCACAAGTACTACATCTTTGATTTAAGGACATGATTCTCGAGTATGAATGAACTGATTCTCGAGAATGATTAAACACTAATGATTCAATGCGCTCTGGACTTCGATAGTTCTCGAGAATGTCATGATCGATTCTCGAGAATATATATCTGCATTTGAAATCTCTGTTCTCAGATCATAGCATTCTCGAGTATGAATAAACTAATTCTCGAGAATGATTAAACGCATCTATGAAGAAGTCTGCAGATAGTCGACTACTCAAGAAAAATTCATAAAGCATTCAGGAAGTACTCAATACTCAAGAATGATCAAGGTTAAAGCCTCTAGTATAACTGAATCACTAAAATACTCAAGTATGGGAAATGAACTTCTCGAGTATTGACGAGGAGCTGCTTTTACAACGGATTCCAGTTTAAGGAATTCTCGAGAATGATTCAAGCAATTCTCGAGAATATGTTTTTCTCATTTCCATCATCTTCTGATCATCTGCAACATCAATCGAATGAATTGATTAATTGATTATGAAAGTGGAGCTATATACCCAAGAGGGGGGGTGAATTGGGTATTTTAAGAACTTTTGTAATCTGCTTTGTTTTTAGACAAAAAGCGAGAGAAGGACGAGTAAAGGGAAGAACATTTGGACTGAGATATTTATACTAGTTCGGTCCTAACAACTTAACCTACATCCAGGTCCCGGACTCTGCGGGATTTTCCACTATCACAAAGATTACACACTCGTACTCAAAGAGTAGTTCTCTCTCTAGAACTCACTCCCCCTTACAAGTTGTAATCATTGAACTCCCAAATCACTAAGTCCCCTGACTTGTGATTCTTTACAATAAATGTTTTTCAAGTAGAAACTCTCTCTAAGAGTAGATAAGAATAATCACTGAAGTACAAAGTATCAAAAGATACAATACATTTGAAAACTGAAAGAATAAATGCTAGACTTGAATGTATTTCATTTTCAGTTGTTGTGGTTGGTTGAGAAGACTTGAATGCATCTCTATTTATACTAAGAGAGCATTAATTGACCGTTGTAATCTTCATTATTACTGTTGCCTTGATTAACCAAAGTTCTGGGCAAGGTAAGGTCTTCTTCTCTCTCTAATATGCACTTAATCCAGCTGGGTAGAATATCAGAGTTGACTCTCTGTAAATTAGTCCGTTGGAATAGCAGCTACTAGATGTAGAAATCATTCTTTAATCCCTTGTAGGCGTGTGCAGATAGATTACCCAAAAGAATGCAACTTTCTGGGTTTGCATTTAATGTGTTGACATCACTTTTGCTTTTGCTTTAAACCTTCAATGTACATTCTCTAATTTGTCTGAAACTCAGCAATAAAGTGATTAAACATGTCTAGAAACATTAGAGAATAATCATAGGAAGTATTAAGATCAAACAAGAAGGTATAGCAAAATCGTCAGATTTGATTTTCAAACTTAGCGTTCAATACTCGAGTATGTGTATCAATACTCGAGTTTGTCACTATGCACTTAAGTCAATACTTGAGTATTCATTTTGATACTTGAGTATTCTTCTTCCAGAGAAGAATCATCGAGGTTTGACTTTAGACCTTAACATTGAAATAGGGTCAATACTTGAGTATCCAAATCCATACTCGAGTTTTGAACTTTTGATATGAAAATAAGTTTGAGTTCAAAACCTCAATACTTGAGTATTGATTCCAATACTTGAGTGTTCAAGTCATTGACAAAGGGAAAAGCTTTCTGTATGCCCAATACTTGAGTTTTTAACTCAATACTCGAGTATGCATTCATCTTGAAAAACTTTGTGAAGTCTTTCCCAAGTCAATACTTGGGTATTGAAATGAATACTTGAGTATTCAATATATGCATAAAACTTGTAGTCTTTCTACCAGTCCAATACTCGAGTGTCTAAACCAATACTCGAGTATTCAAGATGTTTGAAAACTTTGATAAATTGATGTCAAGTCAATATTGAGTTTTCAAATGAATACTTGAGTTTTCATAAGAGAGTGTCAACTATGAAGGCTTTGTGAAAATCCAATACTCGAGTATGCAAAACCAATAGTCGAGTTTTCAAAAGATGAGAGGCTTGATAACTCTCTGTATGACCAATACTCGAGTATTCAACTGAATACTTGAGTATTGAGATTTTAAGTCAATGTTGAAATTGTCTCTGTGTGTTCCATACTCGAGTATTCATATCAATACTCGAGTTTGCTCAGGGTGAAAAACTTGAAGTGCTCTCTGTAAGTCCAATACTCGAGTATTATGTCCAATACTTGAGTATTGCTTTGTGTAATTGATTTGAGCAACTCTTTGTCAAGCCAATACTCGAGTATTGAGACCAATACTCAAGTTTTGTCTTGACAGTAAGTTTTTCAACTTACCAAAGACAAAACCATATCTTGTGTTTACAAATGGCAGTTATCATCAAAACCTGTAGAGAACTAACAGATTATACTTTCCAAAACATCATTCAATATTATTTGTATTATGATTAATCATCTCTCTGAGTGATTTTCAGATGTTCTGACAATGTTTGAATTTTGATGAGCTGTAACGCACCGAGAGAGATGTCGAACAGAGACAAAGCCCAGAACCCAATTAAGGCTAGCCCACTCTACCAAACGCACCGAATCAACATTTGAAGCTGGCTTTTGTCCGAAGAGCACGTGAATGACAACTGTAAAGATTACCAACCAAGCGGACACCCGATTGAGGTTAAGCGAAAGGCGCGGATGTTCAAATCTCTCAACGGACATATTATATTCAAACGGATAGATTCAAATCCTTCAACGGTCCTTAATCTTCAACAAGTATAAATACTTGAAGGATTGAATTCATCAGTGGCGAACACAGAGACACGAGCTTACATCTTCAATATGGCAATACTTTGATATTTATTTACTCTCTGTTTCTCAATGTTCATATAGTTTACCATAGAGAGTGAAATGATCGATTATGTACTTCAGTGTTTATTCATTCACTTCTGAGAGAGAAGATTTATCTGTAAACATTCTAGCTGAAAATTACTCAAGATTGGGTGATCTTGAGTAGGAAACACATTGTATTGATTACAACTTGTAAGGGGGAGTGGAGTCTAAGAGTGAGTAGACCATCCTTCAAGTGGGTGTATTTACAACTTGTAAGGGGAGTGGAGTGTGTAATCAAGTGGGTGTATCAATTACAACTTGTAATGGGGAGTGGAGTCGAGTGATAAGAGGACCATCCTTCGTTTCCAAAACGAGGTGTGTAATTGTTCTTGAAAGATAGTGAAATCCCGGAAAGAACGGGGAATGGTGATTCAAGTGATTCCAAAACGAGCAGAAAGATAGCTTTCTGAACTACGAATTTGGCTCAAGAAACACCGGAAAACGATAAGGGAATCTGGAGATACAAAACCGAGCCGTCCTAAAAGCTATGGTGTTTCCTTATATAGTGGAAAACACCCATATTAAGTTTAACCTAAAAAGGTTTACACACAAAGCCCAATAAGCGAGCCCAATAAGCCTTATTACAAAAGTTTAACTAAATAAGCTGAAAGATAAAACTAAATGCAGAATTAAGGCTAAGTAAATTGAAGCCTTCATGCATATCCATTGAGGCTTATTCTGCTTCGGCCTCTTCTTCCTTTAGACTTGGGCTTGTCTCAAGTAAGGTGGTCACCGGGAGATTTAGGGCCTCTTTAGCCTTTTTAGCTTTTGCTCTTGTCATTGGGCCTCCAAGACCTCGTATGTCCTCCAAGTTTGTTGCCTTGGTCATGCCGCCTCCTATGTCCTCATCATTCCCTCCTTCTTCGAAGAATTTGTCCTCAAATTATAATCCTCTTCTCCGCATCAAAAAGGGACAAATCGGCCACATTAAAAGTAGCTTACACCATACTCACCGGGGAGGTCTATTTTATAAGCATTATCATTAATCTTGGATAGCACTTGGAAAGGACCATCTCCCCTTTGTTGAAGCTTAGATTTCCTTTGGGAAGGAAAACTCTCTTTTCTCAAATGAACCCAAACCCAATCACGGGTCAAACACTACCTTTTCCTTCCTTTGTTCGCTCGGGCTTTGACGTAACTCTCTACCTTTTTTTCAATGTTTTCCTTTACCTTCTCTTGTAGTTTCCGCACATATTCAGCCTTCTCTTTACCATCTTTATGCTGAAAAACAAAGTTGTTAGGCAAAGGCATAAAATGGTTTAAGCCATAAACAATTTCAAAAGGAGAATAATGAGTAGCTCCGAGATCAATTTGATGTTCTATGCTTCTTAGAGGTGGTAGTCCGGTGAGGTACCTCTTTAGGAAAAACATCTTTAAATTCTCGCAACAAATTAGAAACCTCATTTGGAAGAGAGTTAGTAGGACTTGCATCGTAAAATTATTCTCTTTACTCAAAAGTAAGAGCATTGGCTTCTTCAAATGCATTGCCTTTTTCACCTCTTTTTCTTTTAGAAACAAGTTTGGTGCTTTTTTCTCTCTTTTTCTCTTTTTTCTCTTGCTCTCTTCCACTCTCTTTTCTCTCTTGCTTTCTTTTTTCTCTCATTTTTAAAATTATCCTCACTAACTTCTCTTGGTGTCAAAGGTGCAAGAATAGTCTTGCGTTCTTTATGTACAAAAGAGAACTTGTTGGTGCAACCATCATGCATAACTTTCTTATCATATTGCCAAGGTCTCCCAAGAAGCAAATGACAAGCCTCCATTGGTACCACATCACATAAAACTGTATCATCATACTTTCCTACGGAGAAGTTCACCTCCACTTGTTTGCTTACGGTCACTTCACCATCCTCACTAAGCCATTGAAGCTTGTATGGCAGCGGGTGAGGTTTGGTTTCCATGCCCAATTTAGACACCATTCTAGCACTAGCAACATTGGTACAACTTCCTCCATCAATAATTAAAGAACATACCTTTCCTTGGATAAGGCATCTAGTATGAAAGATGTTCTCTCTTTGACTATCATCCATGTCTTTTGCTTGGCTACCCAACATCCTTCTTACCATAAACAAATCTCCTTGGAATTATTTCTTCAACATACTCATCTTCATCATCATGTGAGGAAGAATCAAGAAGACTCACTAGTAAGTTCTCCATCCTCTTTAAGTAACATAGTCTTCTTAGTTGGACATTCGAAGCTATGTGACCTCTCCCCAAACACTTGAAGCATTTTATTTCACTACTCCTTGTCTTTTAGGGATCTCATTGGATTTAGTTTGAGTCCTTTGAGGTGTAGTAGTGGGATTGCTTGATGACGAACCTCCCTCCTTCTTATTTCTATCCTTCCAACTTGAAGAATTAAAATTCAAGAGTTTTTCCTCATGACACCCTTTCTCTTGAGTTGTTGTTCTACCTTACTAGCTTGTTGCACTAAATCCTCCAACTCCACATAATTTTGCAACTCAACAACATCCCTTATATCACTATTCAGCCCATGCAAGAAACGTGCCATAGTAGCCTCCGTTCTTCACTAATATTTGCTCTAATCAAGGACACCTCCATCTCTTTATAATACTCATCTACACTCTTGTTACCTTGTGTGAGTCTTTGAAGTTTATTGTGAAGGTCTCGATGATAATGGGAAGGAACGAATCTTCTTCTCATTAGCCTTTTCATCTCCACCCAACTATCCACCAATGGTTCTTCATATCTCACCCTCTCCTTTTGCAATTGGTCCCACCAAATGAGAGCATAATCACTAAACTCCATGGCTGCCACCTTCATTTTCTTCTCTTCGTATAATTGTGACATGCAAATAAGTGCTCAATCTTCATTTCCCACTCTAAATAGGCCTCCGGATCACTTTTTCCCTTAAAGGATGGTATATTAAGCTTCACTCCTTAATTCTATCCTCTCTAGCATCATTCTCATAATCTCTTCTTCTCCTTCTTTCATCCCTCCCCTCTCTGTCTATCTTCATCATGATTCCCCCGATTTTCTATTCTATCAATTCTCTCATATAACTCCTCTGTGTGTTCCCTCATCATCCTTTGCATTTGAGTTGTAATGGCTTCAATTAGCAACTGTTATCTCCTATAGGAGGAGGAACACCTTCACCACCGTACACTCCGCCATAATTCAAGGAAAAGAACAAAAGTAATAGGACCTCACCACTCGCTCACGTGTTTACACTCTTAAAAATGTATCACTCGTGTTTGTTGCTCTCTATAAGGCTTTTGTGTAGTGTTCTCTCTTGCCTTTTACCACTCAATAACTCTCTTTAAGTTCTTAACAGAATCTCCAAGAACACTCAAGAGTACAATCCCCAAACTCTAGAATTGATGTCAAGAAGACAAGACAAAGAAAGTCCAAAACAATTTGGAGGAATTATTCAAGGAAGACACTTTGGACTTGGTTCACACGTAGTAGTGTGTGTAATTGAATAGCAAGGTCTTTGTATTTTTTTTTTTTATGTATTTTTTTTTTTTTTTTTTTTCTTTTTTTTTCTTTTCTTTTTTTTTTTCCTTTTTCTTTCTTTCTTTTCTTTTTTGTTTTTATGACACCCGATTCTTCAACAAAAGGAATAAAATTCAAGAACAATGATGAATCAAGGATGAACACCAAGAACCAAGTGCAGAATTCAAGGAATTGAATTCTGAACAAGTAAGAACAAACTCAAGAACAAGAAATTGAAAGAAACAACAAGCAAAAGATTGAAAGAATAGATTAGGAACAAACAAAAAAAGCTAAACAAAGAATTGCACAATTCAAAAAATCAAAACACAGATTTTAGGGACTAGGGTTACCAAATGTGTGACCAGATTGGATGTAATCAATCGAGAAAAGATAACCCAACTCCAATCCTAGATCCTTTGCTTTGATACCAGATGATATGATTCCCGAAAGAATAGGATGATTGGATCGCTAGGAATGGAATTTCGCGCTGGAAATTGCCACCAACGCGTCTGATAAGAATCAAACGTATCCCATGCTACAGACCTCAGAATTGCGTGATTCCAAAACGAGGTGAAAGTTCGCTTTCTGAAACACGATTTTGACTCAAGAAACACTGAAAAAGAATAAGGGAACCAGGAGTTCCGAAACCAAGAAATATGGAATGAAAACTGTAGCGTCTGAAAGAAGAATGTATCTCGCGCTACGGACCTTGGATTCAAGTGATTCCAAAACGAGCGAAAGATAGCTTTTGAACTACGAATTTGGCTCAAGAAACACCAGAAAACGATAAGGGAATCTGGAGATACAAAACCGAGAAATTTCGAACGAAAAGCGTAGGCGCCACAATTCCAAGGAATTGATAAGCCAAGAACGCCACAAGGATTGAAACCCTTGATAAGTTCGTAGATTCTCAAAAGAACCCTAGAGAAGCTTGTCTCTCAACCAAAAAGGTTAACTCTTCATTCAAATCTGCCGTCCCAAAAGCTATGGTGTTTCCTTATATAGTGGAAAACACCCATATTAAGTTTAACCTAAAAAGGTTTACACACAAAGCCCAATAAGCGAGCCCAATAAGCCTTATTACAAAAGTTTAACTAAATAACTGAAAGATAAAACTAAATGCAGAATTAAGGCTAAGTAAATTGAAGCCTTCATGCATATCCATTGAGGCTTATTCTCGCTTCGGCCTCTTCTTCCTTTAGACTTGGGCTTGTCTCAAGTAAGGTGGTCACCGTGAGATTTAGGGCCTCTTTAGCCTTTTTAGCTTTTGCTCTTGTCATTGGGCCTCCAAGACCTCGTATGTCCTCCAAGTTTGTTGCCTTGGTCATGCCGCCTCCTATGTCCTCATCAGGACTGGACGTAGGTCAGAGATTTTGGGCCGAACCAGCATAAATCACAGTTTGCATATTCTCTTCCCTTATCTTTTATATTTCCAGTATATGCTTATTTGAATATCTAACTGTCAATTTAGAAGTTGCGAAAAGATTTTCAAAGTTCCTAAAGTCTATCTGACACCCAATTCACCCCCTCTTGGGTGATAGCCAGGTCTTTCAGCATCTCTGCTCTCTACTATATACTGTCGGGATTAACGCCTTGTTTATAGGGTGATTAACGTTTCTCTGCTTGAGGAGGGCTTTTAGCCATGGTGTGTCCTCGTTGGGCCGCATCATGCCAAGGCCCAATATTCATGTCCATAACAAAACCATAGGAGTAAATCAGGAAGTTTATGTGAAAAAGCACCATAGAAACCAAGTCATAAGAACTCTTTGTTGCATAAACTGTAATTCTGGGGTTGTGTTGAAGAGATATGGATTTATGTTTCCAAAATACGTATATCAACATTGTATATGCATGATAAGGGAAGGAAAACTTAAGTAGTGTGTTTATATGTATATTGGAAAACCATGGGAAATGATTCAGACATCCTCTCTTAACCCGTCATCACCTCAGCCCATACAATATATCGCAATCCCGACAATCTCCTTAACTCGTCCACCTTCCGCTCTCAAATACACAACCTCTATCCTAACAATCACACTCAACTCATCAACTTAACCTACAAACACAACCTCTATCCCAGCAACCACACTCAACTCAACTTAACCCATACACACGAACTTCATCCTGGTGACCACACACAACTCAACACATCAACACAAATACCAAACTCCATCCCAACTACGACAACTTACCACATCAGCACATACAACAAAGCTCTATCCCAGCAATGACAACTTACCACATCAACACATACAACCAAACTCCATCCCGACAACGACAACTTACCACATCAACACAAACAACCAAACTCCATCCCGACAATGACAACTTACCACATCAACACAAACAACCAAACTCAATCCCGCAACCACAACTCAACACATCAACTCATACAACCTGATGACTTCTCATTTTTAATATATTTGAGATATATTTTGATATATTTGAGAAGTCATTATTATTAATTTAAAGAGATTTTATTAAGATTTTAAGAGATATCAATCTGGATGCATTATTTATGGGGTTTCAATTTAAAATAAGAGTTTGAGTTTAGGAAATAAATAAATAAATAAATTATTATTATTATTATTATATATTGCTCCTTATTATTGACAGGACAGCCACACACACAATCACATGTTAGAAGATTGTTTCCATTGAATTGAAGGGGGCCCACAGATTGAAAGAATTGAAGACCTAAAAGCTAAAAAGCTACAGGAGGCGGCATTGGAGATTGGAGAATTGAAAGATGTTAGTTCTCGATGTTTTGATGATCACAAATCTTAAGTTATTGAATCAAGTAATATACGAGCGTACTCAATCTAATAATTTATTCAAAGTGTTTTTCAGAAAGGCTTGCTCGAGCAGAGCATAAGGAATGCTCGAGCATCATCGGGCTTAGAGCAAAGACATTCATGATGGGGAGCCATGTTCGAGCATCAGCGTGTTAAGCAGTAAATTCACGTAGTTGAAGAACCATGCTCAATTAGAGAAGAAGGCTTGCTCGAGCACCATGCTCAAGCAGAGGTAAATCCATGCTTGAGCAGCATCGTTCAATCTTTTATTCATAGCCTCTGAATGATTGATGCCCGAGCATGAAAAAGTCATGCTCGAGCAGAAGGAAAGGCCTGCTCGAGAGGTCTGCTTGAGCAGCGTTGTTGAAAATGCTCTTCTCGCCTCTGTGTGAGCCTTGCCCAAGCATGCCCTTATAGCATGCTCGAGCACTGGGGATTTGTTGCCCGAGCAAGGAGTCTTTCTTGCTCAAGCAACATCGATATAAATCTCTTTTCAAAAGATTTAAGAAGAAGCTTGCCCGAGCAAGCTTAGATCCTTTGCTCGAGCATTAGGTGCTCACTGAGCTTTTCAATGTATTTTTCAAACTAATGCCTGAGCACATTGATGATTGAATATTATTACACTTATTTGTATCTCTTGGTGAATAAATTTAGGATTGTTTAGTTAATAAATAATGGATTTTATTACTTAATCGAGCTTTGAGCTTTCAATTGGATTTAATTCATTTTTATGATTAAATTCCAGATTTACAGTGATTTAGTATTTTCGCCATAACTTTTGATCTAGATATCCAATTAGCTTGATTCTTCTTTCCTTTTTTAGATGATTCAGAGAGCTACAATTGTTATGAAGACTCGGAAGGCTGATTCGGACAAGAAGATGGACGAAATTGGAGCTAAATACAGACCCATTTTTCTAGATTTTTACTTTGTTCGAATTTTGTAATAAAAGACCATTTATTAGAGGTTTCCTATTTTTAAAGGTTTCCTATTTTTGGGCCAATCTTGTAGCCCTAGTGTTTCCTATTTATAGGTTAGATTAGATGGCTAAAAACATATTCCCAATTACGCTTTATGGGATTTTCAGATTAAATTAGAAGCTTTTTATTTTCTCTGGGTTGTTCTTCATGTTCTTCTTCATCTTTTCTTCTACGTTTTGCCTAGCCATGCTTGGCTAAGCTTCTTTGATTAACCTATGGATTGAGGATTCCATGAATCCAGAGGACCCGCTTCAATCGGTAACATAATTCGTTTCTGTTTATTTTAATCGGATCCGATTATAATTACGGATTAAGTATTAGATTTAATACCTAGATTGATATCCCAAGGACTTAGGTCGAACCGGGTTACGAGAGAGCATTGTGTGATCGCACAGTGAGCTCGCCACGTGATCGATCAGATGCTAGGTGATCGTCTTGTCGAGGGAATATATGGACAAATGCAGAGATTTCAGTTTGTCCAGAATCAATCACGAGTTTGGTTATTATCTTTTTGTCCGATGAAGGTTATGGAATTCCAATTCTGGGTTAATCATTTTTAATCTGATTAATCTCGTTTTCTTATATTCTATTTTATCTTTACTTCATTTAAATTGCATTTCTATTTTAGTTTATTAATTTAAAAAATCCAAAAGCCAATCCCCCTTGTTTTCATTGCATTTGCATGACATTTAGATTGCTTAGGATTCAATAAAAGGCTCTTCAAAAAGAGAGAACGATCCTAGGTTTTCCTATATACAATACTTGGTTAATTGTTGATTGTGGACCCCAAGGCTAATGACAAAAGATCTTCATCAAATGGTGCCGTTGTCGGGGAATTTGAATCGGTCTACTGATTAACAGTATAGTAGAATAGATTAGTGTAGACCACTTTTTTTCAATTTTCTTTTTAATTTGATTTTTAGGTTCAGGAATAGTCTAGAAGTTGTTCTGTGGAAGTCACAATTTTTTTAAAAAACTCATTTGATAACGTTTCTAGACTTGTTTAGGTTAGTTTCTAGCATTTTTTGTGTGTGTGTTTTTTTGTGTCTTTGATGCCATGAAACATTCTAGAGAAGAGCATTCAGTTTTGTGCATTGATGTGATTGATGAAATTGTTGATGATGTTCTTTCTGACTGGTATGCTGATTATCCAAATTTTGCATTATATGGTCACAATGATTTGATTGGTGATTCTGCATTAATTGTGGATTCTGATGTTGGTTGTGATATCCGTTATGATGTTCACCCTGATGTTGATGTTCATTCCCCTGACACTATTGATTTTAAAGATACCCCACTTACCATTAACCATAATGATGCTTTAAATTATGGAAGTAATACCTCCATTGATTTTATTGATATTATTCATGATCTTGACATGATTGTTGTTAGTGGGGATACTATTAAAGATAAGTGTGGGGAAAGCCTTGCTTTTGATATGCATTTAGAGGGAAAGCCCATCATGAATCATGATGTTTCACATGTGGAATTTGTCTTGTGTGATGATTTGAGCAACCATTGTGAGACTATTCTGAGTGATCACTTTAATTATTCTTTAGAGAGTTTGACTCTTACTGAGGAGAGTCATATTGATTTTGTGGGTTGCTCAAAATATCTGAAAGTCCCAACATTTTCTTTTGATAAATTTCTTTTTGGATCTTCCTTGCTTCTTGATAAATAGAGTTTCATTGATTCTATTTCTGTGGGACGAGATATTGCTGGGTGTTGTGATTTTATGCAGGTACATTGATTACTCCTATCCCAACACCTTCCATACTTGAGCTGAAACATTATTTGCAGATCTTAAAAAGGAAGTTGTTTGCTGAACATCAACAAGGGACATCACTAGTGCTTTCATGTGACTTACAACCAGACAAAGGAAAGAAGCCAATTATGCCACTTCATTTGAGTCTCCAAGATTTTAATAGTCGGTCGTACTCCTCCTTACTCTTTTACTTGCATTACCTACTATTATTGGTTATATCTATCTTTTGCACTAAGGCCAATGCATGATTTAAGTGTGGGGGAGGGATTTTGTTCTTACTTTTGGTTTTTGTTCTTTGTTTTCAAAATGAGAAAAAGAAAAATATTTTTGTTTTTGCTTTGGTTTTTATTCTTTGTGTTCAAGAAAAGGAAGAAAAGTTTTATTTTGTGAATAATTTCCATTTTTAAAATAAAAATTTGTTTTTATGAACAATACTCTCTCTTCCTATGATTTCTCTACCTCTTGTGAACTTTGACATCTTGGTTTTCATGGATCCTTCTGTTTGGGGCTGAATTTCTGGACTCTTGGATTATATTTCTTGGTAGTTAATTTTGGGATACTGGTTGCATGATTTGGTATTGACCCTAGTGAGATTTTGAGCTTTCATGAATGGACTTCATCATTTACCATTTTTTCTTTCCTGTGTGCATTTGCTCATGATTTTTGTTCTCTAGAACTTGCTCCTTTTCTTTTTGAAGCTAAATTTTTCACCGCATAAGTATGATGGAAGCTTGTTTTCTTTCTTTCATTTTCCCACTTTGGCCAAATAGCATGCCCCTTACATTATATTTCCTTTGCTAGCCCCTTTGTGCCTTCTTGACTCATTCTTTTCTAAGCCACATTACAAGCCTAAACGTAAAACCATTTTATTCCGCACCTTGAAAATTTATTGCGCATTGGTTTCACCTTGGTTTTGTGTTTCGGTGTGGGGGTTGCCCAGTGTGCAACATTTTAAGTGTGTGTGGGGGGGGGGAGTATTTGATTTTGATTTTGTGCCATTCATCATTTGGCATTAATGTTGGTCATTGTGATTCTATACCAAAAAAAAGTACAAAAAAGTACCCCAAAAGAAAAGAAAAAGTAAAAAAAGAAAAGAAAGAAAGAGAGAGGGAGGAAGCAACGTAAAGAAGGAGAAATAAAAAGAAATGATATTGAGGTGATTTGCTATTATTAACTGATGTTCTTTGAATTTCTTGGGTGCTTAGCCTATCATATCCATACTTATTCACACCTTTACCCTATCCCCATTACAACCTTCAATAACAAGCTCTCTCGATTTTTGCATGCATGTGTTATAAGTAGTGGAGAAGTAGAAATTGAGCAAGCCTATGGTAGGACTATTTTCTTAAGTAGAATTTGAGTGATACACTTGTTTACCCTATACACCTGAGAGATTGATTGAGGGCATCCTTGAGAGACCATCTTGTGTGATTAGCATCATTGATTGAGATTGCCATGCTTTATAATTTGATATGAAAGAATTTCAATCTTGATTGTTTGATCTTGAGAAGCTTTGTGACCTTTGTTCAATTTTTGAAGTTTGGCAATTGTTAGAAAGAAGAAGTTTTTCTGTTACTTTTTTTTTCCTTTTAATTTTGCCCAGGAGTGCAAAAGGATAAGTGTGGGGGACACACATATAAGCATGCTCGAGCATGATCACTCCCTGTTTTTCAAATTTCCAACTTCGTAAATCTTAAATTGTTCTGTGTGAATTCATTCCTTCATACTATTACTCATTAACATTGCTAATTGCTTTTAATCAGTTTACTAATGAGTTTCAGGTGCATTTATCACGGATTAACCTCAAATTTGCATAAAGAAAATTATGTCTTAGAAGCATTAATGCAGTTGCCAAAAACAGTGATAATCTCTGTAACCAATACTCTGATCAATGTAAAGCTTTCTCTGATATTCCGCCTATGCATTAAATGCTATTTCACAACGGTAAAACAAAAGGAATGAAGAATGTCGTGACTGCAAAATCCACCTGGATTATTTGGACGATGAAATTCTTAACTGAAGCTTCATCTGTCTAACGGATACATTCAAGACTCTCAACGGCTATTCTTCAAGCTTCATCAACGGTCATTAAATGCAACATCTATAAATAGTTGAAGCATTGAATTCGCCAACTACCAAAACCCTGTGCATTCAATTTGAACTAATTGCAATTTGTTGTTTCAACTATTTCATTAATATCTTCAGATATTCATTGTTCTTCAATGTTCATTTATTATCCACTCGTGAGGAGTTATTTAAACACTTATTCCATTTTCGGTTTAAATCTTAAGGCTGAGGAACCTTAAGTGTGGGTGTATGATTACAACTTGTAAGTGGGAGTGAGTCTTAGGGGATTAGGATCATCTCGAGTACAGAGTGTGTAATTATAACCATTTGTGATTGGTGAAATACCCAAAGGATTTGGGGATTGGACATAGGTCGATGTGTTAGATCGAACCGGTATAAATTGCTTTGTGTCTTTCTCTCTTCTTTGTTTCTGTCTTACCTGTATTTGTGTGTGATTAACAAAAAGATTTTTGAGATCACCTATTCACCCCCTCTAGGTGGTATTCCTACCCTTCAAAAGAGAGGGAGACCACGACTTAAGAGGAAAAAAGGAAAGAGAGGTGTAGTGATCGAAAGGGATTGAGACGAGTTCACCGACGCTGCTACTCTCGCCTGTGGCTTCCTCTTCCACCAGGGTCATCCGCGAGTAACCCTCCTGCATAGTTGACGACAACTGAGGAGAGAGAACCTACAGAACAGAGCACCAAATCAAAGGAAGAAGATGTGCTGAGTCTATGTTCTTTTTGTTGGTTTTGATAATTCACTTACTCTATTTCCAGTTTCTTATTCTTTTCTAGTGTGTTTTTGAAATTTGATTTTGTGTTGCTGTGATCTGCATTAAAGCCATGTTTGGCTAATTTCTCTTTGCAACCTAGAGGAACTTTGAACTTATAGGTGTGGATTAGACTTTGTTTTTATTAATTAGTTATAATTAATATTAATTTTGGTTACTTAATCTTGTTTAGCTTTATCTATTTAGTGATTGGCCACCATTAGATATGAATTTGAGAATTACGATTTACCTTGACGAACGGGATTTTAATTAGGCGCTGAGATTAAGTAATATGAGATTAGATTACGATTTAATTTGCGATTAGGATAGACATATACCTAATGGCCCCATATAATTGTTGAAGAGTGTGTTCGAGTTTTATTGCCTCTTGAGTAATTATGTTAGACATAACAAATTATACTCAAGAGAGGGTTGTAAGTGGACCGACATGCACTTATAGCTATTTATACTCGAGATTAACAAAATTGATATTAAGGCTAATTAAATTAGTGAAAACAAGGTTTATGAAGCTAATAAGGGATTAGATCGGACATTTAAAACTTTAGGTCTTAAAAGTCGTACTATATAGACCTGAAATATTTTTTGTTCGGTCCTAAAACTAAACTTTTAAGACCGGACAAAAAAATCAGCAGCTCTTAAAACCTCTACATTTTAAGACTGGACAAAAATCAATCCGGTCTAAAAAATAGCGACTTCTAAGACCAGAAGACTAATTATACCGGTCTTAAAAGACTGACTTTCAAGACCGGATGATTAAAACATCCAGTCTTAAAAATTGAACTTTTTACCAGACATATAAATACACGATCTTAAAAGACCAACTTTTAAGACTGGCTTAATTGTTGGTTATGATTAGTTTTGATGATATCTTATATAGTTTGTGAGACTAAAACTCAAGTTTCGATCAGACAGACAGCAATCTGGAGTAACGCAACAACCTCCAAACTCGAGTTTTCAATTGCAAAATCGAGTTTTCATCTCAACTTCAGAAAATCACCGTTTCGAAAATCCTGATTCTTCTAATAAACATCCAGATGATTACCCAAATGATTTATAACACTTCTTAACATTATTTATATCATTTGTGTACATGTTTCTGATGATCAAAGGTTGTTAAACTAAAGATCAAGAGTAAAGTAAATGCTGATGTCATAGTTGGTTCAGAAAACGAAGTTCTAACGGTTAGTTCCATCTGAGTCTAACGGCTATATTTATTTATCCAACAGTCATTGAATCTTCTCAACAGTCATATATTGATTTCTACCTATAAAGAAGAAGCATTCAAGGTTGATAAGAGAGAGCTTGCACAATCAAGATGCCAACATTCTGAATCCAACATTTATCTCACACACACACACACTCTGTTTTTCAATGTTTACATAGTTTATCATAGAGAGTGAGATGACTTGTATTGTACTTCAGTGTTTATTCATCTTCTCTTTTAGCGAGAGCATTTCTGATTATTAAATCATTGTAAGATCTCAAGTCGTGGGACTTGGAGATTGGGTTATCAGTTTACAACTTGTAAGGGGGATTGTATCCTAGTGAGAGGATAACTTCGAGTACAAAGTGTGTAACTGATTGAAAGGTGTATCTTGGCGAGAGATTCGGCTTCACAAGTGCCTGGGTGAACTTATGCGTTTGTATACGCTTCTCTTGTGCCCGGATAAACAAGAGGATAGTGGATTGAAAATCTCAAGTGGAGCTTAGGGACTGGACGTAGGTCAAGGATTGGGCCGAACCAGTATAAATCAGTTTGCATATTCTCTTCCCTTATCTCTTATATTTCTAGCATATATATTTGAATGTGCATATATATATATATATATATATATATATTTGAATGACTGATTATCACTTTATAAATTACTTCTATCATTCAAACTCGCTTTCGAGTAAGTTGCGAAAAGATTTTCAAAGTAGCTAAAGTTTTAATTAAACACCCTATTCACCCCTCCTTTTGGGTGATAGCCAAGTTTTTCATTTGGTATCGAGCCATGCTTATGTTTAAAGGACTTAACCGTCTCAAGAGTTTCAATGACTGAATTTGGGTGTTCTTCTTTTTGAAGGTTTTGATTATACCATTCCACCGTTTTTCAAAGATATTGATTTTTGGTTTTGGAAAGCTAGAATGACTAGTTTTATCTAAGCAACTGATTTTCATATGTGGAATGTTTTTATAAATGTTTTTGATTTCAAACCAAGAAAGGATTGGATAGAAATAGAAAAGAAAATGTTTTCATTGAACATTAGAGCAATGAAAATTCTTCACTGTGCTTTAACCGAAAATGATTTTTAGAAAATCAAGTTTTGCTCTAATGCTAAAGAAGTATGAGATACTCTTGATTTTATATATGCTTCTAACAATTGTGTTGAAGTTGATAGTGTTGATAGTTCATCTCGAAATTATAAAGCGCACATCTATGTCGATGAACAATGAAGATTGAAGAAGGAGAAATCATTGAATACTCCCATAATCTAGTCAACACAAAAGAACAAGAGGAAGATGATTCCCAGGAAGAGCTCATGGACGATTGTGATCGATCATTATCTGGAGCTCAAGATACACATGTGGTAAACAATTTCAATTCTTCTTGTGTAGTTAAGGAAAATGATTTTGAACATTTGCATAAAATTGTTTTTCAACCAATTACTGATTTTGTTTTGAAAAACAAAAATGTTTTCAATCATGCTGGAAAATCATGTGGGAAGAATGAATGTTTAAATGAAGATTATTTGAAATCTTACTCTCATGACCAGCACAATACTTGGAAAAATGTTCATAATAAGCATCATTCTATTATTTGCAATTATTGTGGTAAATCTGGCCATATTTCTTACACATGCTATATTAGAAGAAATTCTACTGTGAGAAATAAATCTATTTGGGTTCCTAAAGGACAATCAAGGTTTAATACTAACAGTCAAGGAGCCAAGTATAAGTGGGTACCAAAATGTCCATTTAGTGCTTTACGTGTGTAGGACCACTTGAAAATCAATAGACATAAGGGTATTGAGAAGACGAAGGAGAATCAAAGAGTTTCTCATTAATCTAAAATGAAACCCACATCAGTTAGGAGAACTTATGGAAAAGCCATTGCTAGAACTACAAGGTCAAACCATAAGAAGCAATTGATACAAGCAAGAAGAGTATCATCTACCTCAAGAACAAATTACCATAGAGTACCATTCAACTATCTTGAGGAGAACAAGAAGAGGCGAATCTCTCAAGTAGCTAACAGAAGACTCTTGAAGTCTATATCTTTTGAGAGAGCTTTGCAGACACCCTTGAGAAGACATATGAATAATCAATGCGACAGAAAAAGGTAGTGGATAAGCAAAGTCAATCCTCCTAGTACCTAAGGCTAATGTATACAATGGTAAAACCTCCTAAGCTATCATCTGAAATTTTCTTTGAGGTTTTATATATTGTAGCCTTAGGAATGAGCATTGCAAACTATTTTCTTTAAAAACTGGGTTCTCACACCCTGATCTATTTTTGAAAGAGATTGCAATGTTCAATAGGTTTAACTCTTTATGCATATATGATGATTTGAAAAGAAAGTATTTCTTTTATGCATAGAGTCATGTTTTATTCACTATGCTTAGTTGTTCTAAATTAATTATATTCATAAGAGCATGTGAATTTTGGTTCCTACAAGCTAACAATGATTGGATCCAAGTAAGGTTGGATACCAAGAAAGAAAAAGATTTATAAAGTTTTGTAGGATCAAAGAAAGCTTCTCAAGAATGCAACATAGAGAAATGATCCAAGTCTTGAGAAAGTTAAACAAGCTATACTTGATGTTGATGGTGAACGTCGAAAAAGGAGTTATCTACATCAATCCATCTCAACCAAGCAAGCTCCTATGACGACAAGAGAAATTACAGTGATATCTAATTCTTACCTCATACTATGATTATATGAAATTCATTTTTGGTTTGTCTTTGGTTTATTTAAAACGTTTTGAAACTTATTCAATTTCAATTAACAATTTTACTATCAAAGCCAAACTCCAGTTTAGAAATGCAAACTCCAGTTTAGAAGTTGTAAACTCAAGTTTAGAGTTGCAAACTCCAGTTTAAACTTTCTAAACTTCAGTTTCCGTCAAGCCGAGAGTTTTCATATTTAAAAGGAAACTCAAGTTTTGATTTCTAAACTCAAGTTTTGGCCAAGCAAAGAGCTTTGCTCTTTTTCAACATTTTTGAAAACTCCAATTTGTTTAGAAAACTTCAGTTTTGACTTGATAGAGAGTACCTCAATTTTAATGAACTAAGCAAAACTCCAGTTTTCATAGGACAACTTGACTTTTGGTCTTACAAAGAGCACTCCAAGTTTTCACATTTAGACAAACTCGAGTTTTGATTTGCAAACTCGAGTTTGCACCATACAGAGACTCTTCAATATTTCTTGAAGAAGACAAAACTCCAATTTCCATTTGAAAACTCGAGTTTTGGTCATTGATGAGCACAAATAGTACCATGTTTTCCCTATACTTACTGACTGAATTGAATGTTAAATACATGCTTAACTCGTAGATAATCTAAGCAAAAAGGCATACATTCATGATATAGGGACTAAAGAGTAGAAATCATTTGCATGTGCTAAAAATGGAACAATTTACTTTGTTTTTAAGGGAAGTCGTATAGCGAGGGGGCGATACGATGCTATAGCGATCGACAGCGATTTGAAGTGCAATACAAGGCATCCCGAATGCTATAGCAAAGTAGAGAACACAATGCTATGCGACATGTTTGCTGACCTTTTACCCAGATGATTTCAGGAATAAAATAAAGGGCGATATTAACAGATAGGTTGCTGACGTGATGAAATAGAAGATGCGGAGGATCGAAACTAAAAGATTTGAAGAATCCTGCAGAATCAACAGAAGCAATCTACTCAGATTAGAAGATATGATAGATCCCGACGGATTAGGAAAGGCCCAGCTCGCTGTAACTTACGCCGCAAGAAAAAGTCTGACTATAAAAGGAAACAGCAGCGCCAACCCTAGGAGAGTCGGATAGCCCTAGAACCAGATTCTATCTTTCGGCAGACTCAAGAGGAGAGTGAGAGATTTCACAAGAGAACGAGACTTCCAGGACAACCCAGCATCCTTCCCTGTAGTAAGACGGAAAGAAGAAGACGTGGAGTGGTGGCATGACAGGACCTCGACCACGCCGTCGAAATTCCGCCGAGCTTTCGTTTTCCTTTCCTTTTAGCTTTATTTTCTTGATCATGGGTCATTCGTTTGTGTCATTTTTGCGTGTCCCTCGTCAGTCATGAACTGAACTTTATATGGCTGGATGAGGATGAGTTTTTAACTGTTGAATGAACCCAGTTGCAAGTTCTTAATTCAATAAATTTGGTTTGCGTATCGGTGTCTTTATTACTAGTCGATTAACGGAAGTTAAGCGCTAGATTTGTGGCCTTAGCTTACTGGCAAGGAGTTGGGGTTAGACCTCTGAAAAACAGTGTTTGCTAGGCGGCCTGTGCACGGCTAGACCTATTATTATAGGCTTCAGAAAGGGGTCTACCTCTCATAACCATAACACCCTGAGCGTAGCACGGATCTTCTGACTAGAAAGTTGCCATAGGAATATGGAAGGAGTATAGTTAGCATCATAAGTATCGAACGCGGAAGCTTCGGTAGACTATAGAGGTGGGTTAACCAAATAGCTTTGTAAATGGTAGCTATCTTTGTAGCAATTGCGGAAGTGTACAAGTATAGATGCTATAGCATTGGGTAGAGCAACCTGGGGGATTGATGCACTTAAAGATGATTCTGCGTCCAACCTAACTTCTCACTGATATCTTCTCTCATTTTAAAGTTATTTTGTTTACGTTTTCTAGTAGCATAATTGCAAAACCCCTCAACCCGATTATATTTACTTTCGCTTTCACAACCTTGTCATAGCAATTGCGTGTCATCTCTCGGTATCTCAGTCTCTGTGGGACGATACTCTACTTACACTTTATTACTTGTTTGACTAGTTCACTTGCCATCAAGAAAATCGTCCAACAGTCATACAGAGAGTCTCCAGAAAACTCCAGTTTCGATATGGAAACTCCAGTTTTTAGTGTACCATGAGTTTTTCTAAGTTTTCCAAAGTTTTGGGAAAACTCGAGTTTGTGCTTGATAGAGAGTTTTCAAGATTTTACTCAGTTTGTGAAAACTCCAGTTTGTGTTTCTAAACTCCAGTTTTGCTTTTGAGAAACAATTGCAAACTCCAGTTTTCTTTAACAAACTCCAGTTTTGAAGTGCCCTGTTTTGAACTCTCTGATTTTGAATTTGTGAAATCTTCCTGTATGATCTATATACTCCATATCATCAATCACTAATATTCCTAACTATGTTTAATCAATTTGTTAGTGAATTTCTGATGATCAAACAGGTGAATTTGTGCATAACTTTCTAAGTTTATGTTTTTGAAATGCACAAGTGTAAAATTTGTTTGGATTTCAATTCACTCAGTTTTGTGAAAATGCATACAAATATCTTTTTAAAAAAATATCCATACTTTGATTGCATTCAAATTAAATTTCAAAATTGGAAGTTAATATTACTGATGTTGGATATGCTTCAAATTTGTCAAGTTGAGTTTTTCCTATCATTCACATATTGATCTTTGGTATTCAATATGATGCTTGAACTCCTCATTCTTCATTCTCAATCAAGTTAGATCTTATATCTAACAAGTTGATTATCTATGAGTTTCAAGCTTATCTCTAGAAAAGAATTCAATTTGTGAAAATCTCAAGCTTATTGGATAAATCTTTATTGGTCAAGTTATTCCAAGCATTATGAATGTTCATTAATGCATTAAATGTTAGTGCATTAACCATTATATGGAATAACTTATTAGTATAATATTATGGAACTCTAGTCATCTAGACTAATGAGTTTGTGCTTCATTATCCATGAATCCTAGTACTCATTGTGTTACTCAAATACATCAGCATTTGCTAAATCCATATTTTGAGTAACTATTTCTGTATACTCATATTCTTGCCTCCAATATTCTTATATTTCAAGACTCTATTCTAAAAGGCAAGATTATCTCTTGATCAGTAGCAAAGTCATTGTGCTTATATATTTCTGTTGTACTAAGCATATTTCGATAAATGCTCTACCGTCATGACTTTTGTTTTTGAGAAAATTCTTCAACATGTTAACTGCAATGTTCAACATGTTCTCCAAAACTGAAGCATACTGATATATTCATTAAACCTATTGACTTCCACCATGTTTAATGTGAGCATTGTTTTCAAACATGAATATTTAATCCATCAAAATTTTGATTTCATAATGCATTATCACAGCTTGAAAGAACATTTGAGATTTGAAACATTTTGCATATTTCATTCTTGGAAAATCTGATCTCATTCATAAACTATTAGTTGATAAATGCTTATCTCTATGGATAAGATTTTCCATGCTCTATACTCAAACTTACATGTATCTTATCAATGACATATTTTCTACATAAAGTGTATTTACAAATTGTCATTGAGAAATAACATTCTTGGTATTATTTATTTGTTACCCTTTATGATTCATTAGATCGAATTTATTTAATTGGGTAAAATTATATTTTGGTCTTTGATTGGCTTATTATACTCTTTGCTTAAATATCATATGATTTAATCTTATAAGAGCATAAGAGCTATCATGTCTAATCTTGTGTGGACTCAAGAATCATTGAGTACCAAAGAACACATGTTCTTGTAGGAGTTGACCAAAATTTTCTGTTGTCAAATACAAAGAACATAGGCAAACAGAATAGACCATTTCAGTGGCTATGTCTGCAAATTCTGTGACATCACTTTAGTGACATTCCATCACTGGCAAGAGGCTTAGACCAAGATGATAAGTAGCATACTTGCTTGATGAGAAGCTATGAGCAGAAACTAATTTTGAGATCCTATTCAAATCTCATTTGGGATTTCTGCTTCTAAGATGCATTCAGGGCAATTGGTGGTTATAAAGATTCATCCTCTTGAAGCTCATTCACATCCAGAGATCCTCAATATTGGTCACATCATCAGAATGTGATTAGCCAATAATTCATTTATGGATTACAGAGGATTATGACTCAAGTGATTATGATATTACTTGAGTGAGGTATTGTAATATGCATATATCATAATCATGCTAGGCTAACTTGATTTCATTCATCTCATGAAGTTTAGCCCAAGCAAACTCATTTTAAAATTATCTTTATGCTTTAAACTCTTTTATCATCATAAAAATCATAAGTGATTTCTTCAAACCAATTTCAAGTCCACCCATGTGAACTTGAAAGTTCTTAATTCTAAGATACCATGATATGTCCATTGGAGTTGGAGGAACTCCAGACCTTACAACATTTGGTGTAACATTATTATTTGGTATCATTAAAGGGAGCTTCACATTTTTTTAATCATGCATTTATTAAGGGGGAGCTTCACATTCAAATGTATTTGATATCTTAAAAGCTCATATCCTTTATTGAAGAAAACCCTTTTAAGCATTCTCATCTATATTCACTATCTTTTATTAGTTTTGATGATGAGTTAAATTCATATTTGAAAATATCTTATATTTTCCTTTCATTATTTTTTATTTGAAAATTTATTTAGAAAGGAATACTTTGATATCTGGTTGCACTAACAAATCTCTTTTGCAAAGAAAGTTTTCTAATTGTAGTAGGAGATTTGGTTATGTGTTACAACTTTCCTTAATGCACTACAAGGAGAAACTATTAAATTAAGGAAAGATGCTTTGGCGATCAATCATTAAAGCTGAGATATGCTCTACATAGAGATCTATGAAGAAAAGGATGGAAGCTGAAGTACTGATTATATTCATTCAGATGAGATACAACTCAAGAAGCCAGTACTTTAGTCTCATTTCACATCTCAAAGGCTATTCAGAGCACATCACAGATCTCAAAGCAAGCAAATGGACTTCTGCAATGATTCATCAATTTGCAGAACCTACTTAAGCATTTCTAATCTCTATCTTTTTATATTTAGAGAAATTTTGCACATGTTTGGTATCTATATGCTTTAATTGTGAAAGATTCCTTGAAAACCTCTCCAAATCCTTTCAAATTTGTTTTCATAAAAACATTCCAAATGCATCATATTAAGAATGAAAACAATTTCAAATCCAGGAGAGAAAATCAGTTCTTTAACTCTTTCTAATCTGGTTTCATATTTGTCTTTAAGCATTTCTTCTTTAGTTCAAATTTTTGCTAATGACAAATAAGGGGGAGAGAATGACAAACAAAATATGTTGCACATCTAATATATTATCATATTCATACATATTTTTCTTAAAGTATTTGCTATCATCAAAAAGGGGGAGAATGTTGGTTATGATTAGTTTTGATGATATCTTATATAGATGCGATTATTAAAAGCAAAAAGATTGAGTAATATAGTTATCTCCTACATTGACTAACTACTGTATTTAATGTAGATTAATCCAAGTTGAATTATAGAGATTGATCAAGAAAGTAGATTGAAGAAAGAAGTTCTTACACGCAATATAATGGGAATATCAGAATGTCTAGGAAGCAAGAAGTTATCAAAGGATTTTGGGAATAGTCAAGAGGAAGAGGAAATATTGAAGAAGGTAGGACTTACAGAGAATGATGAGTCCAAGTTGAATGACGGAGAACGATCAACAAGAAGATCAATAAAGAAGTATTGAATTAGAGAAAGAAGATGTGAATTCAAATGATAAAGAATGATCAAGAGAAGAGAAGAAAGAAAGAATTGAATTGTGGAAAATGATCAAGAGAAGAATAAATAAAGGAAGAACTTGCTGAATGGAATGAAGATATCATTATTCAAGTTCTAGAAGTCTCCACGATCAAATGGAAGTTGGAATGGCTCAATTCAGAGTTAAAGTCAGCAAAAATCAGCTTCAGGATGAGAAAACTCAAGTTCACAACTCAAAACTCGAGTTTCCTACTTCGCTACAATGATTTGCTCCTCTAGTACAAGAAAACTCAAGTTAAGAACTCAAAACTCGAGTTTAGGGCTCAAAACTCGAGTTTGTAGTGTCTTCAGCACCTCTGGCGTCTCTGGGCTAGGAAAACTCAAGTTTACAGCGCTGATCAACAACTTTGTTCACATTTGTTTCACGTTCAGCTTGGGCGAGGTCTGGTAATTTGATGATATCTCCCAAACCAGAGATCCGATTGAGGTGAAACCAGTGGCATATGAAACTATACTCCTAATGTGTCATTTTGATATATAAAATTCAAGCCCAAAAATGTTCAGATCAAGGAGCTATAAATTGTTGAAGTTGACAGTGAAATCCACGCCACATAAAAGAAGAAAACCAAGCTTCATATGTTTTGAGTGTATCTCTTTAAGAAGTTGTGAAAAAAAACTACAAATTCGATTGAAACTCTTTTCCATACAATATGCAATCGTTCGGGCATGCATGGATCTTTTTGTACTCCATCCCCAATGGACAAAGTATTTTCTTAGCATCATAGTATCGATACGGCAACACATTATCATCCGGAAGCATGTCCTTAAAAGCCTCAAGCATTTCAGAAAAACTCTTGTTGCTCCATCCATCACGTGCCTTCAAGCTTACCAATTTCAATACAGCATTCAACTATTGGTATTTTTTACACCCAGGGTATAGCGGGGTCTTTGCATCACTGCACATATTACCATATGCATGTGATTGATGAAAAGCCTCTTCTCCTACATCATGAATAATGTCCTCTATGCGATCATCCATATCCGTGTCATTATCATCAAAGGCCACTTCCCTATGTTGAGGCCCACTTGACATTTTTTTCACCATGCCATAGCCATACTATATAAGTCTTACAAAATCCTTCACAAATTAAATGTGTGTGTATAACTTGAGGACTTAGTTGCCTCTCATTCAAACATTGTACACAAGGGCAATAAAACTTCCCACTATCATCATGGGCATTTTGTTTAGCAAATTCTATAAATTCTCTCACCCCATTTGGATATTCAACACTCATCCGTAAAGTATTTATCCAACTGTGATCCATAGTAGAATTCCTATAGACGGAAAGATTTAACATACATAATCGAAAAAATTCAAACTTGCATATAAAATAAGCCAACTACAAATGCATATATATGCTCAATGTTGATTCTGTCTTTTTTTAGGCGAAACTTGCCCATTAAATGCATAACGAAGAATAACTTTTGGTCATAAATGTATCACAGTGAATCCAAGAAGTAAAATAAATGCATGACGAGGAAATTAAATGCATCGCATGAAGGTCTTGTGGACTCACCTGTAGCATATAAATTCAAATGCGTTTGCTGAGTCTTTCTTCTCCGGCCACGAACATTGATATTGCAGACAGCAAGAGTAACCTAAAAATGCCAGAAACCCACAAGAACATTTCATCGATTTCGTTCAACCCATGAAAAACCCATAACGATAAGCAGGAAAATCAGAAAGTTATATAGCCGAAACACCTCTTACAGCTTGGTCTATAGACGTTTAGCTAAGGAACCAGAAAGTGATTGTCGAGAGAGCAACGCGAAGCAGCGACGAAGCAACACACAAACACTGAAGATAGAACCTGAGTAATCACTTTCGGCGCGACAAGAGAAGTTCAGAGAGGGAAATTTAATTTTCCGCGTGACAGAGACATGTTTTAGTATTTTGGGTTTTATTAAGACTGGTTAATTATAAAGTATCCAGTCCTAAAGATATAATTAAAATTTTAAGACCGGAGGTTTAGAAGACTCTGATCCTAACATTCATTTAATTTTAGGACCGGATGTTTTATGAAACTCCCGTCCTAAAAGTCAAATACTTTTTAGACCAGTTAATTATAAAGTATCCGGTCCTAAAGGTCCTCATTTATTAACCAAACCAAAAAAAAAGGATTGGCTTTGGCGAGCGCAGCAGCAACTGAATGAATAAAATTAAAGGAAAATTGAAGAATAAGCTTTTTAATTACTGGAGAATATGAACAAAAAAAAAAATACACGAGCTTAGTAATATGCACGTACACAAGAAAAAAAAACAAAAGAAAAACAAGCTGAAAATTATCAAAAACAAGAATCTGACTAAAGATCCTAAAGCTTATCATCATCCAATGCCTTGGCGATATCGGCGTGAACATCATTAATTTCCGCCGGAGATCAGCAAGTTCCTGTCTTTGTTGCATTAGCCACAATGCATCATTAAAGGAAAGAGGAGAGGGGTCAGAGGTAGGTGCTCTGGGGCCAACAGGTTGGAGAGGGGGAGCAGGAACATCTTCATGGTCTGAAGGCTGGAGGGGGTGGCAATCTCTTCATCATCCGAAATAACAATGGGTCCAACGACCCAAGACTCTTCGGTCGTAATAGAACTCACTCTCGCTGGAGGAGGCACACCGGATAATGATCTAAGGAAGGCACGAGCTTCAGGAGTAAGAGTACCCCCTACGAGCAGTTCTCTTGTATCTAACCATGGTTTGAGCAGTTGGGGCAGAGAGCTACGTAGTGTGGAGTTACGAGGTAGTGAGGAGTTAATAAGGACATAGATAGTGTGAGGAGTTAATAAAGGCAAAGAGCGTGAGAGATACGCAATTGATAGATGTTCAATTGTCTACTTTAAGAGCGGATTTTATAAATATGCGGTCCTAAAATTCTATTATTCATTTTTTCAATTCAATTACTTCTAAGATCTATCTTCTATAATATATCCGGTCCTAAAAGTCTATTATTTATTTTTTCAATCAATTCAATTACTTTTAAGACCGACCTTTTATCTTGTATCCGGTCTTAAAATTCATTTATTTATTTTTTTCAATTTTTTAAAGTAAGAATTTTTTCTTAAAAAATATTACTTTTAAGAACGGATCTTTTACAATATCCGGTATTAAAAGTTCATTCTTTTCAAATTACTCAGATAGCAGAGTCGTATCCTTACACTCTGTTCAAATGAATGATTCAGAGTCTTTTCGACTTCCAAATAAACTTCCCAACTAGGCGTCTCCTCGTATTCTAATGAACTATGCGTCTCCTCGTTAAAGTTTTAGGTGTTTCACATTATTTAGGATGGGTTCTCTATTTAAACCCGTTGTTACTATACTTTCTTCACATTCTTCTCCATCACTTCTACAACCTCCACCGTAATGGCTGCTCCACCATTTTGAGGTCCTCCTTTTCCTCTTAATCCTCTTCCACCTCCATACCCTCCTTTGTTGCCTCCAAACCCGTCATTCTACCAGATGATGTAGCACCTTCTGGCCTGCGTCGATCACATAGACCAACGCTTGGGCTAGCTGTTCCAGGTCTATCACGCCGTTAACAACAAGTTGAACGCGGTACTCGACGCCAATGACGTTGAGTACCATCCTTCTGATGACGATGTCTCCGACCCCTCCTCCCCCTCCAACAACGATGGGGAGGAGTAGATGTTTTTATGTTTTTTTGTCTATATTGCTACTACCCCGAAAAAAATATAATAAATAAACTTTTTTTCCATATTCGATCGCCTTGTCCTTTTCATTATCTTTTTTTTTCCCGACAAAAAGGAAACAAACAAAACATTGTCCTCGTGTGTGATCTGTTGGGATCCGTACACCTAGCGGATTAAAATATTCTATGAATCCCATCCGGAGGATAGCTCAACCATCGTCTAAATCAAGGTTAAGGAAACCAAAAATTACCTACGCGCCGAAAACGTACGAGTCTCCTCTCTTTAAACTGGTGTGCTACCTTCTCGATCAGCAGAAGTCGACTCTTAGAATTGGCTTCCTCTACCGGTATCCACACGAATAATTTCAGAACACGGACGTGGCAGCGTGCTAGCGCCTCGAAATGTGCGTCCCTCTCTTTTTAGCTCTAGGTTTTCTCGCGGCTCTCTAATACGCTCGACAAAAAGTTCCGTAGGTTTTTCTAAACCCGAACGACGTATTATATTCAAAATTAATCCTCATTAATTTTGAATTTTGAATTTCAAATATGGATTAAAATACATTAATTAAATCAATCTGTTAGATCTAATTTAACTCATTTAATCTGCATTAAAAGGCTGATTTGAAATTTGAATTTTGAATCTGGATTAAAATATATTAATTAAATCTATCTAAGAGATCTAATCTAATTATTTATTTAATCCAAATCAAAAAGCCTTCTGATTTAATTTATCTCTATAAATTAAATCCGAGAAATGATATCTATCTATTTAATTTAAATCCGACATACTATATCTCAATTTAATTTAAATAGATATATGATATCTTTATTCGAAAATTAAATGAGATACAATATCTATATTTGTTTTAGATATTTAATTTATCAAATAAATTAAATATAAAACAAATATTATATAATAATATTATAATCTCCATTAATAATATTAATATATATTAATTTCAAATTATATATATATATATATATATATATTTATCCTAGGTTAAATTCAGTTTCATTAAATCTCAGACGTATCTAAGATTCAATGAATCTGGACACTTTTGCTCGTGTTGGGTTATTCTTGTACGCGACCCTGCAGGCCCATATGAGATTGGCAGTGGGCCAACACTGTACCAGCCTGAAGGTGGAATATCACCTGAGGGGGTGAATAGGTGATCTTTGAAATTTAAAATCTTTTCTTGTGTATGAACAGAATATAGACCAATAAGATAGAAGAACACGACAATTTATACTGGTTCGGTCCAATACACTGACTACGTCCAGTCCCTAGAAACACTCTGGGATTTCACTATTTCTCAAGAATAATTACACACTCTGTAAACGAAGGATGGTCTTCTTACTCTCAGACTCCACTCCCCCTTACAAGTTGTAATTGATACACCCTCTCTTAAGGTTCCTCAACCTTAAGATACAAACTTAACAATGAAATAAGTGTTTAAGTACTCCTCACGAGTTGATAAATAAATGAACATTGAAGTACAGTTGATAAAACAGATGAAACATCAAATGTAATTAAACTTGAATTGATTGTGCAGAGTTTTGGTAGTTGGCAAATTAAATGCTTCTTGTATTTATAGTTGTTTCCATTAATGATTGTTGTTGAAGCTCATGAAGTAGCCGTTGAGTCTCTTGAATATGTCTGTTAGACAGATGATGCACTCGATGAGGATTTCACCGTCTGAGGTGGAATGTGCAGAGCAAACATTCTCTTTCATTCTGTTTGTTATACCCATTGTGAAATGGCATTTAATGCAAAGTCGGAGAAATATCAGAGTTGGCTTAACTTCGTTCAGAATATCGGTATCCGAGAATATCACGGTTTAGGTAGCAGCATTTAATGCCTTTGACAGACGAGATCGCTTTATTCAAATTGGCTGGTAATCCATGTCTAAATGATCTGAAACTCATAAATAGATTGGTTAAAACCATTTGGTAATCACAATAAGTAATAATTAGAAGAGATTTTAAACATTCAGTGATTCATGAATCTCGTAGACTGGATTTGAAAAACAGAGATGATATTGCTCGAGCAATGATCCATGCTTGCTCGAGCAAGCTCCTTGAAATGCTCAAGAAAGTCACTTTGGTCACTGATGCTCGAGCAGGAAAATTCCTTTGCTCGAGCATGACTTCAGCATGCTCGGGCAGGCCCTGAATAAATCAGTTCAACTCACCTTTGGAACGCTGATGCTCGAGCATGTTGCTCAAGCATGATCTATATCATGCTTGGGCAAGCTTCAATTGAGTCAGGAAAAGGCACCTTAGTTCGCTGATGCTCGAGCATACTTTCCTGCTTGCTCGAGCATGGTGCTCGAGCATGAATTAAATCATGCTCGGGCAAGCTCTATTTAAACTATGAAAGTGCACCTTGCTCGACTTTGCTCGAGCAACATTTTATTCCTTGCTCGAGTAAGGATTATACAAAAGGAAAAGCACTGGTTCCTCGATGTTGCTCAAGCAACCTTTTAGACCTGCTCGAGCAAAGTGCTCAAGCATGCTTTTACCTTATGCTCGAGTATGCTTAGCCTTACTATTGCTTTGTTCTGCTTTGCTCGATGTTGCTCGAGCAAGACCATATGGTCTGCTCGAGCAAGGCTTTCTCATATCACATCTGATTAACCTTGCACACGATGTTTGCTCGAGCAAGCTTGATACCTTGCTCAAGTAACCTTCTGAAAACGCTTTTATCAAATTATATAAAATGTTCCTTGTTTATTTTAATTCAAAAACTTGGACATTGTAATCATCAAAACACACAAGCTAACACAGCCAACAAGTTGCAAGCAGCCTCTAGCAAGACATTGCGACTACCCAATTCACATGGGGACACGATACAACCTATCATACAACCATGTCACTTCCCTTTTGTCACGCGATAATTTGGTCAAGGATAAGGAATAGATAATGTCAACTTCCTTTTCTTGACCAGTACTTTCTCGATTCTCGAGTAGTCTAATAAGTGAAATGGAAACTCCTTTCCATCACAGTATGGCCATACATTTCTTAGACTTACTCATCGAGGGGCCCAGTATTATTGCTCTACAAATTGAGGGACAAATTTCATCTTGACCATTCACATCCCTCCGCATGAAAACCACTGATCCCGATCCCAGCCTTTATCATCACCTGGTCAAAGGTGACTTTTGACTAGGTCAAAGACCAGTGACTCATCATGTAGGAATCCATGATGATCTCAGGTCATAGGGCGTCGTGACGCGGTTATACATGAGATAAGCTTATGACTAGATCCATGAAGCTTTCTCATAGTGGGTCGGTCCAGCACCTTGTACTCTCACAAGTGCCTATGACTTTGATTCGTATCTCCATACCTCATCAAAGTCTACTGGTCTTATCTTATCTTCACTCCCGCGTAGATGACCGACTAGGGGCATTTAGGATAATCTTTAAAAGATAATTTCAGGGATATAGTTATCAATGTAATCATGTGAATGAAGTGATAACTAAATGGAGAACAATGACTTGCCTTAGGGCATAATTTCCAACATGATCAACATTATAAGACCATACAAAACAAAAAACATCGTTTACCTTATTCGAATAAAAACAAACACAGTGACAATTCTTCTCAAGGTTGGACCGTCGTTGTCGTCGGTTTTACCTCGTTCTGATTTGAATATTATCAGTGTCCTTTTCATTATCTTCCTTCTTTTTCCGACAAAAAGAAAAAAGACAAAGAAAAGAGAAATCGATAATGCTGCTCAAAACTAGGAGAGGTAAAAACTACGACAATGAAGGACCTAGCTTGAGCAGAATGCCAGAACCTCGATTGTCTTGAACCCTAATGATTTGTTTGAAAAGCGAGTCAGCATTTCTATTTAAAGGAAGACTATTAAGTCCAGAGATTTAACAATTACACAGTCTTAAAGGTTAAGCCATATTTTTAAAATAAACGAAGACTTTTAATTAAGACCGGAATTTTAGGAGCGGACAATAAACAAATATACTGTCCTAAAAGTCTCGCTATATAGAAATAAAATAAACGAAGACTTATAAGACCAGACATTGAACAAACATACGGTCCTAAAAGTCTAGCCATATTTTTTACAATTAAACGAAGACTTTTAGGACCGGACGTTGAATAAATATGTGGTCCTAAAGTGTCGCTATATTTTTAAAATAAACGAAGACTTTTAGGACCAGACTTTTAACAAATATACGGTATTAAAAGTCTAGCCATATTTTTTTAGAATTAAAAGACCAAACTTTTAGGAGCAGCCAATTAACAAATATACGGTCCTAAAAGTCTAGCCATATTTTTTAGAATTACAAGAAGACTTTTAGGACCGGATCTTTAAAAAATATGCGGTCCTAAAAGTTGAGAATACTTTTCAGAGTCTCTTACTACTCATTTACAACATCCTGTACCTCAAATTTCAAGCACTAAATAGCTTTATCCACCATGCAATACATTCAAAAACCCAAAAAAGGACACAAGAAAATTGTTCGAAAAAATAAATAAATTTATTATTGAATTACACATTGCGTATGTATATTTACAAATGAATGGATTGTTCGAAAAAATAAACAAATTTACAAAAGATTATTGTTCTTAAAGATATATTTACAAATGAATTTAGGACATTAATTATTGTTTTGACTTTAAGAGGTCATACAGATATTCACAAAACACATTGCGTATGTGCTCCACTTCATCATCAGAAAAGGGATTAGGACAGGAAAACCTCTGTAACATCAAAGACAAAAACTGAATTGACTTGTGTGCATATTTCATATGTAACATTAAGCCAGAAACTGAATTCAGCCATAATATGTAACATCAAATACATTTACCTTTGCAGTTAATTTAGTCCTTCCTTGCGTGATAATATCATATATGTGTTTCATGACGTACGAGCCACATAAGTTGGACCCCTTTGGTTGCCGACGGACCTAAAAAGAACAAGAAATATATATAAGAGCATATATATATATATAGCTTACTACCAAGTTCACAAGGCAGTGTGCCAGTGTCCAAATATATACTAACCTTTGGTTTGAGCCATTTAGGATCTTGGACTTCGTATGTATGCTTTTTATTTACAACCATTTGGAAGGTCCTCATGGCACTATCATCAAAATCATAAATTTATCAATAATGTTCACTGAAAATTCACAGTAGAGATTTCAGACAAGAGAATCAAAATGACATGCTTACTCGTTGATGGTCTACATCAACATAGGCACTGGATCATTGTGAGTGGAGCATAAGAAGATCACTGTATGCACCTCCATGCACATGAGGACCAACTGCCAGTGGTGGTTGAAAATTCACAGTAGTAAAGTACTCAGTGATATATGTAGCAGAATTAAGTGAATTACATATGTACCCTTGGTAGTATGGAAACAAGTACACCTTTCTTCTCACTTCACACAACCTCGTTGATATATACTGTTGTCACTCCTCCTTGGATGCTGTACTTGCATAGACTGAGCACAAGAATCCAAAATCATTGATTTTGCCCTATTGAACCAATTCTTGATGCATTAACCTACAATAATGACATCGATGCATGAACCAATTAGTATATATGTATGTGTGTCTAAATGATGCATTTAAATTATGTACTCATAGAAGAAGATAATTACTTCATAAACATTTGAAAAATTTCATTAGTAAGCTCCTTTCCAGGAAGCAGCAGGGGTGTTACATCATCGGTGTCAACGAAAACCGGTTGAGGATGAGGGACGCCTACTACTTCATTGACAGGCCACAATTTATCTTTATAATATCCATTGGATGCCATATCGAATAATTTTCCTTGGTAGTCAACTTAGAAGTAGAGGATGGAGCTTGAGGAGGGGATGGAGCTTGAGGAGGAGTAAAGACATGTACAAGCTTCACTGGCCAAGAGATGAAGGTTCCCTTGACATCACTCATAAGCTTCAGCTGATCAGTTGGGAAAGGAAGAGGTGCATCAATGATCACCTTTTCAACTGACACTTTGACTTCATCATCAGCCATTTGTTGGTGGTGTACAGTTGATCCCAAGTTGTGGACAGTCCCTTTTGCAACTAATTTTCTATGATTTTCTGCCACATACAGGTCACAAGGTTGCTCTGACTATCCAACAATGCAACTCCCTCTAGTGCTCTGCTGCATAGATGCAGGTGAATGTGTGAAGGGAACACTGGTCTCTGGATGAGAGCTCAAAAGCAGCTTCATCTGATTCATTTCCTCCTTCATCTGGCTCATTTGGGATTGAAACATTGCAGTCAATGAAGCTTCTTTAGCCGCTGCTTCCTCACTTAATTTGGCCAGCGTCTGTTCCATGTCCTCCCGGGTAACCATACTTTGTTTATGGTGTTTGGATTTACCAAAGTATTGCTTTAGGCCTACTCGTCCTCCAATCCCCCTTACATGCCCCGAGTGATCTGGTTTTCTGGTTGCAACTATCAGAACATCATTCCTCCCGTCCGACACAAAAGATCCCTCTGCTTCTTTCATTTTAAGATCTTCCTGTAAGATACAGATAACGAGAAGCTTAGTAATGAAACATGTTTAGTAACTAAAAAATAACAATAATGATACTTACAATTCTTTCAGCAACTAGACGAGTTTGTTCACTCGTGTAGGCGCCGCTTGGCTTTTGCTGAATATACAGCCACAACTCCTCGCGACGTATTGGAGATGGCTAATCAACTATCGCAGAAGGATTGGATTCAGCTTCATCTTCCAATCTCTTTCGCTTGACTGCCATCAATTCTTTTCGGCCTTTTCATATCCACCGCGAGAAGCCCTATGCAAGTAATCATTCTTTCTCCCTATCTCCTGTGCTTGTTCCCTTCTTTTCTGTGAATCAGAATTGAAAACAACTATTAATTATGAATTCCATCCATCTCACTAATAGAAATTAGAGAACTTCTACTTGATATGAACCTCAAACACTAGTCAAATTCACTTCATCAAGTTTCAACATTTTATTTAAGGAAGATGTAGAATTGTAGAAGAAATTGGGAGAAACAAAGGAAAGGGAGTTGCAGAACTACTGCCAACTCAGTCAATTCATTCATTGATCATAACTGGTTCCTACACATATTAGTCTAACCTCTTATATATAGTTAGAGGCTTGACTCTTAAGGCCCAATAATAGCATGCACCGAAACCTTTAACAGTTAACATACTAACTAACTAATAGCAATGTCTAACCACTACCTACTATAACAGAACTAGCTAGGAATATTATAATGGTTTGACTCTTATGCCATTATGATTTCCCTAATTACCTACTTAGTATTTTACCTTTTCACGGTTTATATATCAAACTTGCATAGAACTAAGACATGCTCCTCTGATGCAGGAAAAAGGCAGAAAATGTATAGTTCTATCCACACACCAAACCATTTAACTAATAGGATTAGATGAACACAATAACATTCACATATCCGCACAGGTTAATAAGCAAACAAAAAGGCAAACAAAACTAAATATAAACTCACCAGAGCTTCAGGAGTGGTCCGCAGCTGAACAAATTGTTGCCAAGTTTGTTCATCAAGATATGTGTACTTGTCCCAAGGATTATGGTTAGGCTGAACCTCGGCAAAAATATAGTTGTTAGCTAGAAAGGTCTTAAACTTCCTCCATCGATCAGCACAATAAGATAATGTCTTGTCTTTCAACTTATGACAGTCAGGGACCGTGTATATAACTTGGATAGTGTCCCAAATAGGATCCTTTACTGTGCGAAGGTCCATATTTTTCCACTCATCTTTCAAGATGCTAACCATGCTGCGTGCTAGATAGCCGACAAAACTATTATATTTGTTTTTATTAGGACCGAAAGGTTCCAACTTTTCATCAAACTGAATCTCAAGCTTTGACCCAGAGGTCCAACTTATGGATACGTCTTTCATTCGTGTGCCACTTCTACCACGGTGTGTAGGGCGGTTACAAGGCTCATTGTGAGATGAAGAGGGTTCGTTCGGACTTACACCAGTCACACCAGTAACTGGCGTTGAAGGAACAGGAAGAGAAAAGTTTTCTTTGTTCATTTTCGAGAAAGCAAGAGTGGTTGAAAATGGTGGTATACGAGGAAGAGAGGTAATGCAACATGAAGAGTGGTTTCGTACCAAGAACAGGGGTTTCAGAGTTCAGAGAAAACGACGTAAGTCGTAAGGTAAGGTTTACCGCGAAGAGGAAGATATTTGGTGCTTTATTTTTAAGATCGGATGAACTAACAGGACGGTATTAAAAGTTAACATTTAAGACCGTCCTTTAGTAAACTCCGATCTTAAAAATAATAAACTTTTTGTTTAAATTTTTTCAATATTTTGTACCGGCAACAATTTAAGTGCGGTCTTAAAATATTTAATTTTAAGACCGAATATATTAAAATGACGGTCTTAAAAGTATACGATTAAGACCGCTTATATTAAACACCGGTCTTAAAGTTGTTTAATTTTTTGTTTAATTTTTTTCAATATTTAGTACCGGACATAATAAATGTCCGGTCTTAAAATTATAACCTTTAAGACCGTCTTTTATATATGTCCAATCTTAATTTTTTTTTACCTTTATATTTAAATTTTTTCTTATTATTTTGGACCGCAGAAAATATAAGTCAGGCTGTACAAGATTTCTCTATAAAGTAATTTGATACTTCAATTTTTTTAATAACATTTTAAAGACCGGTTGTTTTGTTAACCGGTATGAATAATATATTTAAGACCCATTGATAAAGGATTCGGTCCAAGAAGTTCTTTATATTTACAAAACTGTCACTGGTCATACTTTTAAGACCGGTGCGTCAGTACTCCGGTCTAAACGAGGCAGTCTTGAAGCGCTTTTTTGCACTAGTGATTTTGTCCTAGTGAAAGTTTTAAGCAACAAAAGTTTGAGGATCCATATGTCTATTGTTCTTATGAAAATACTCCTCCTTTTTACTCTTATCCAAATGTTGAAGAACACACCATTGAGTATAAGGAAAAATCTAATTTAGAAAGATTGTGTGTAGAATATATGGAATCCTTAGAGAAATCTAGTAGAGAGAGAAAAGAGTTTGCCACTAGTATTGAGTCGAGTTTCCAAAATATTGGGGTATATGTGAGTCAAATTCTTTCTACTCTTGAGACTATGGGGCAAGGTAATTCCTTAAACATGGTGACCACTTCTTATGCTGATAATGATTATTGTGAGGAAGTTGAAGGTGTGGAATTACAAGAGACTATGGATAATGTAGAAAGTGATTGTGAGCTTCAAATTGATTTAGATGAGAATAATGGGTGTCTAGAAGAGGTTCCAGCTATGGAACCCAAGGATTGTGATTTTGGTAATCAAATTGATGTGGACATCCCAAGAGTTGTTGTTCATGACTCTCCTATTGAAGTGTTGACTCTTACTGATGAGAGTCAAGTAGATTTTGTTGGATGCTCTAAATTATTGGAAGTGCCTATGTTTATTTGTAAGGATATGCATGATGTGCTTTATTTGAATTGGTGAATGCTTGTAATCCATGATTGTCTATGATTGAGGAAGTACAAGCAATTAACTTGAATTATCAATTTTTGTATGTGATACCTTGTTGCTTGAAAAGAAATGAAGCCAAGGTAATTATGGTGTTTGATACTTATGATTAGAAGTTGTTTTGAGAAGTCTGGCTAAAGACTTTAAACTTAGCGCTTTTTGGGAGGCAACCCAAGGTATGATTTGATGCTTTATTTGATTGTAAGATTGTTGAAAGCCCCTAATGAGGTGTTCCACTTTGGTAGCAAAGATTGAAAGCGCAATCAAGGACAAATAGGGGAGTTTTCTTCTACTTTTCTTTGATTTGTTTTATTTGATTGTTGATGATATATTGCTTGGGAATGAGTGCTGGTCTTAGTTGGATATGCATGTGATGACTATTCATTGGTGGAAATCTGAAATCTCTAAAATTGGTGTTCCCTTACACTTATTTATGGTTGCTCTTCACTTCCATTACTTTTTGTTACTTGTTCACATTGAGGACAATGTGACATTTAAGTGTGGGGGTGAGGGTATCCTAGATTTTGCTTGACTTTCCTTATCCTTAAATTTTCTGGAAAAAAAAAATCTTATGGAAGTTTAAATTTTATTTGTGAGCATTGTCACAATTGGGTTAATTTGAACAAGAAGAGGAGTGAATTTGATTATAAATTGATTCTATGTTCTTTGAATGTTAGTAAAGAGGTAAAGATTTGGTTTTGGTACTTTACTTTAGGATGTCAAAGAACCTGTGAGGAATTTGAGCCTAAATTTTATTTCTTTCAAGAGGGAGTACACCTGTTGTGATTTCATCTCTATAACTTGTCTTGAATCTCTTTTGTAATTTAAAATCCCTTTGCATGCACAAAGATGATTTAGGCATTCATTTCATAGCTAGTTTGGCCAAATGTCCATCCTTATCACATGAAAATCTTTTGTTTACCCCATTTGAGCCTTTATTTTTATTATTTTTTATTTGTTTACAAAAAAAAATTGCATAGAATAAATAGCCCTTTGTTTGAGATATGCAATTTTTATATCTTTTTCTTCCCATTCATTTTTTCTTTACTTTAGGGTTAGTTTGGATTGAGTGAAGGGAAGAGAAAAAAAAAAGGAGGGAGAGGAAAATTTTTTGGGCCCCACAAGACTAAATTTTAGTACAATTTTCTTCTCCCCCCTTTTTTTCTCTCCCCTCCCCTTCCCTCCTCTCCCATTCCCTCAATCCAAACTAACCCTTAGTAAGTGCTAAGTGAAGCAATTTGAAAGAGTGAATGAGTTAGAAAGTCAACACTATAAGAGTATAAGAGTATGTGTATATAGTAGTAATACTAGAAGAAAGAACAAAAGAAAAAAAAATGGAAGAAAGAAAGATAGAAGCAAAGGAAAATATTAAAAAAAAAATAAATAAATAAAATAGAGATCCAAGAAAGAAAGAAAAAGATTGTTGAGGTCAAAGGAATAAAGGTAGTTTATATATAACGTTAGTGAGTTTGTTTTCTCTTGGTGGGTATTCCTTTATTCTTCATCATGAATTTCATTAAATTATTTGGCACTAATTAAAGTATTCTCCCATAACATTTGATCACTTTCATTTCATTATCCTACATTGATCATTAAAACCTAGAGAAAGTCCTTTTGATTTGAGTGTGCAATTGGATAATGTATAAAGTGGAGATTGGGATGATAAACAAGCTTATGGTAGATAAGTTGTAATAGGTGGAATTGAGTGAAACACAAGCCCTTGAAAATTTTGAGAGATGAGTGAAACACTTGACTTGTGAGGAACATTCTATTGTGATTTATCTTCACCAAATCAATTGCCTTACTCCTTGCATTTTTGGAATGTGGAAAAGATTTCTGAGAAAATTTGATTCTTGAATATTTAAATTGAATTCAATTTTATAGTGTTTCCTGTAAAAATTTTGCTTCCATGGTTTTCATGAATTGGTTGTTTCAGAATTTAAAATCTTGAGGACAAGATTTGATGCAAGTGTGGGGGTGTGATGACTTCTCATTTTTAATATATTTGAGATTGTTAGTTCTCTATGTGTTTTGATGATAACTGACAATTATAAACACAAGTTATAGTTTTGTCTTTGGTAAGTTGAAAAACTTACTATCAAGACAAAACTCGAGTTTTGATTTCAAAACTCGAGTTTTGGTTTTGGCAGAGAGTTGCTCATTTTTAGTGATCAAAGCAAAACTTGAGTTTTCAAATGAAAACTCGAGTTTTCGGGACTTACAGAGATCACTCAGTTTTTCACCTAAAGATAAACTCGAGTTTTGATCGAAACTCGAGTTTTTCCTTACACGAGAGACTTCATGTTATTTTCAAATGAGGACAAAACTCGAGTCTTGGGTTGGAAACTCGAGTTTTGGTCGAAGAGAGTCTCAAACTTTTAAACATATGCAAACTCGTTTCGCACTAAGACTTCGGATTTTACCTTGCTATGAGTTTTCTAAGTTTTCTCTAAGTTAAGAGAAACTTGACAAAGAGTTTTCAAGTTTTTACTCAGTCTTTGAAAACTTGAGTCTTCGAGAAAACTCAAGTTTTAACTTGGCATAATTTCTTCAAAGTTTTCATACTTAAATGAAAAATCGAGTTTTGATTTGGAAACTCGAGTTTTGGCCAAGCCGAGAGCTTTAAGCTTTTTCAATGATTTGAAAACTCAAGTTTCTCTCAAGAAACTCGAGTTTTGGCCTGGCTCAGATTTCTCAATGTTTTCATACTTAAATGGAAACTCGAGTTTTGGCCAAGTCGAGAGCTTTGAGCATTTTCAACATTTTGAAAACTCCAGTTTTGAATGAAAACTCAAGTTTTGATGTTTTGAACTAAGACACATGTTTTTCATTAAAAGTCCAAAACTCGAGTTTTGTTTTTGGAAACTCGAGTTTTGAGTTTCAACCAAAAGCGTGTCCAAAACCTCAAATGGTGACTTTCCTCTCTGGATGGAGGAAACTCGAGTGTTGATAATGAAACTCGAGTTTTGGCTTAAGTGCACAGTTGAAAACTTGAGTTTAGATAAACAAACTTGAGTTTCCATCGCGAGGTCAGAAATTCAAATCTGTCGAATTTGTAAAACCTTCATGTTTGATCTCAATACTTCCTACAATCATTCTTACATATTCTTAGCTATGTTTAACCACTTTGTTAGTGAGTTTCAGATACTTTAAAGAATGTTTATTGAAAGTTTAAAGCAAAACCAAAAAGTGATGTCAACACATTAAATGCTAAACCCAGAAAATTGCATATTTTTGGGTAATCCGTCTGCACACGTTTGGAAAGAATTAAAAAATGTTTTCCACATCCAGCAACTGCTATTCCAATAGATTAATTCACAGGAAGTCAACTCTGAACTTCTACCCAGCTGGATTAAGTGAAGATTAGAGAGAGAAGAAGACCAAAGCTTAACCAGAACTTTGCCTAATGAAGGCAACGATTATATTGAAGATTACAACGATCATTTAATGCTCTCTTAGTATAAATAGGGCAGCATTCAAGTCTTCTCAACTAACATATCTGTTGAACACGAATTGCATTCAAAGTTCTTCAACTACTTTTAGTTTTCACTTGTAAAGTATCCTCTGATACATTAAGCTTCAGTGTTTATCATTATCCACTTTTAGAGAGAGTCTTTTATTGTAAATCATTTATTGTAAAGAATCACAAGTTAGGGGACTTGGTGATTGGGTTCATTGATTACAACTTGTAAGGGGGAGTAAGTTCTAATGAGATAATTACTCTTGAGTACAGAGTGTGTAATCAATTGAGATAGTGGAAGTCCCAGAGAGTCTGGGGATTGGATGTAGGTCAAGGAGTTGGACCGAACCAATATAAATTGTTGTCTATTTCTCTTCTTCTCTTCACTCTCTGTTCACCTCTATTTTGCTGTTACGAAACAGAGCCATCTTGAAAAGTTTTTGAAGTCCCCAATTCACCCCCTCTTGGTGATTTAGCTCCACTTTCAGTGATATATTTTGATATATTTGAGAGGTCATTATTATTAATTTAAAGATATTTTATTAATATTTTAAGAGATATCAATATGGATGCATTATTTATGGGGTTTGAATTTAAAATAAGAGTTTGAGTTTAGGAAATAAATAAATATATTATTATTATTATATATTGCTCCTTATTATTAACAGCACAACCACACACTCAATCACATTTTAGAAGATTGTTTTCATTGAATTGAAGGGGGCCCACAGATTGAAAGAATTGAAGACCTAAAAGCTAAAAAGCTACAGGAGGCGGCATTTGAGATTGGAGAATTGAAAGAGAGGGAGACCACGACTTGAGCGGAAAAAAGGAAACAGAGGCGTAGTGATCGAAAGGGAGAGAGAAGAGTTCACCGACGCTGCTGCTCTCACCGGCGGCTTCCTCTTCCACCAGGGTCGCCACGTGAGTAACTCTCCTGCATAGTCGATGACAGCTGAGGAGAGAGAACCTGCAGAATAGAGCACCGAATCAAAGGAAAAAGTTGTGCTGAGTCTATGTTCTTTTTGTTGGTTCTGATAATTCACTTACTCTGTTTCCAGTTTCTTATTCTTTTCCAGTGTGTTTTTGAAATCTGATTTTGTGTTGCTGTGATCTGTTAGTTCTCAATATGTTTTGATGATTAACAACAAATGTAAAACATGGTTTGAAGTTTGCAAAGTTGTTTAAAAACATTCTGATAGTTGCAAACCGCAGTATAGGTTTGCAAACTCGAGTATTGAATAGTCAATACTGCAGTTTGCATGGGCAAACTCGAGTATCGAACTTCTTGTGAACTAAAGGATTTTTCAAACTTAGTCAATACTGTAGTTTGCATAGTCAAACTCGAGTATTGAGCTTCCAGAGAGCTAAAGTTTTTCAAGTTAAATCAATACCGCAGTTTGCATAGTCAAACTCGAGTATTGATTAGTCAATACCGCAGTTTGCATAGCCAAACTCGAGTATTGAACTTCCAGAGAGCAAAAGACTTTTCAAGTTAAATCAATACTGCAGTTTGCATAGCCAAACTCGAGTATTGAACTACCAGAGAGCTAAAGACTTTTCAAGTTAAATCAATACCGCAGTTTGCATAGCCAAACTTGAGTATTGAACTACCAGAGAGCTAAAGACTTTTCAAGTTAAATCAATACCATAGTTTGCATAGCCAAACTCGAGTATTGAATAGTCAATACTTTGCGGTTTGCATAGCCAAACTCGAGTATTGGACTTACGAGAGAGCAAATGGATTTTTCAAGATAAACCAATACTGCAGTTTGCGTTGCCAAACTCGAGTATAGTCTTTGTCTTTCAAAACAAGACACGATGGTTTGCCTACGAAAAGTGCAAACTCGAGTATCCAATTGATCTTGCAGTTTGGACACTTGTGAACAAGTGCCATACTCGAGTTTACATGAACTTACCGATTTACAACGCTATAAACTGATTTTGAATTATACGAATTTGCAAATCACTCTTGTTTGATCCTATTGCTTTCATGAATCATTCACTTATGTTCCCAGATATGTTTAACAAGTTTATTGAGTGCATTTCAGTTGGCACAGATGAAGATTAATGAAGATCAAGGCAAAAAGCAAAAAGTGCTCAATGCATTTAATGCACTTCTGCAAATCAACCCTCTTTTGGATAATCCATCTGAGCACGCATTCTAACGGTCAAGAATGCTTTCTTCATCAAGTAAACTCTTCTCCAACGGGCAAATCCTCGAGTTCCACATCGATCATATTAGCACTGGATTAGTTGGAGTTTAGAGAGAGAAGATGACCGAGACTTAATGCTAATCACCTATAACGGTTGGATTCATCATTCAACGGTCATTTAATGTTCTCTACCTATAAATGGAGTTCATTAACTTCTTCTCAGGCTGATACACCTACTGAGAGCGAAAATTCATTGATTGTTATTTATTGTGTTCAGCTTTCATCTGTATTGTATCAATCTATACTTGTACTTTAGTGTTCATCTTATCTCGCTTTCTGTGAGAGAGTTCTATCTCGTAAATCATTTATTGATTGAGATAACCACAAGTCGGGGACTTGGTGGTTGGGTGTATTGATTGCAACTTGTAAGGGGGAGTGAGTTCTAGAGAGAGAACTACTCTTGAGTACGTGTGGTTTGTAATCGTTTGTGAGTATAGTGGATTGAAAATCCCAAGTGTAGCTTGGGAATTTGGATGTAGGTCAAGGATAAGACCGAACCAGGATAATTTCTCTTGTGCAAGCTTTCCTTCCTTTCCTCCTCTCGCTATCATCTGTTTTTACTTGGTCAAAATAGAGCACTTTCGAAAAAGTTTTTAAAATACCCAATTCACCCCCTCTTGGGTATATAGCTCCATTTACATTTGGTATCAGAGTAAGGTCTTCTCAAAAGAGCTTAACATCTCGAGAAGGATCAATATGGAAGGTATCTTACCTGATGGAGCTTCTATCAACAGACCACCCGGTTTCAATGGAGAGCATTACTCCTTTCGGAAAGCAAAGTTCAAAGTTTTCGTCATGGCAACGAGTATGGTCTCGGAGAGTATTTGAGAGAGGAGACTATGCGCCATCAACCCTTGAAGATGGAGTTAGAGTTCCTAAGCTAGAAGAAGAATATGATGATAATGACAGGAAGAAATGTCACACTCAACAAAGCAAGGCAAAGGCTGTGCTACTACTCCAAAGTGCTCTAAGTCAACAAGAATATTTTCGTATTTGCACCTTATCATCGCCTAAGGCCATGTGGGATGCTGCGGGAGATAGCTCATGAAGGAACAGCTGGAGTAAAGCAAAATAGAGTCAATACTCTTATGACCGAATATGATCTTCTCGCGAATGAAGCATGGCGAATCCATTGGTGAGTTCCAGTGAGGTTCACTCATCTCATCAATCAACTTCTTTGCCTTGGGAAAAGAATATGACCAACCGGTCCAAGTAAGGAAGATCTTAAATATCCTTAACAAGGAATGGGAAGCAAAGGTCACGGCTATTGAAGAGGCTCGAGGAGAGTCAATGACGTCGTAGGCTGCTCTATTCGGAAGTCTCTCGAATATGAGGCTAAACTCAAATTCAAGAAGGGACTTGATGAAGTTCATGGCAAGAACAAAGGAATTGCCCTCAAGGCCGCAAGAGAAGTTAAAGATTCAGATGAGGAAAATGAGAATGTAGACGAAGATGAGGAAATAGGCATGATGGTTCGTAGATTCAAGAAATTCTACAAGAGGGACCAAGGTTTCAAGAAATTTCACAAAGCTAGCTCCGGCTATGAGGCAAAGAAGCCGGTCATCCGATACGAATGTCAAAAGCCCGGCCACATCAAGTCCGAATGCCCACAACTGAACAACAAAGACAAAGAAAAGAAGAAGTTCAGCAAATACAAGAAGAAAGCTTATGTCTCGGCATTTGGGGTGATAGCTCATCGATGAAGATGATGAGGATGAGGAAGAAAATGCAAATATATGCCTGGTTGAAGAAGAAGAGCAACGTGCTAAACTTGAAGAGGTATATGATTGCAAACCTCCTTATGATGATCTATTTGATGAGTATATGATCAGTGCAATTTGAATTTGAAAAACTTGCTGAAAAATATTTCAAATTGAAAAACAGGAATATTACTCTTGAATTGCAAATTGAAAAACTCTCTTCTTTAGAAAATCCGCTTGTGAAGAATGTCGACTTGAAGAAAAAGAATTTGCATCTTACAAAAGCACTCGAAAAATTCACTAAGGGAAGTGAAATGCTTGATGTGATTTTGAAACAACAACGATTTATAAATGATAGATCAGGCATTGGCTACTGTAATCGGATTTTGATAAAAAGAAAGGCAAGAAGAAGAGTGGTCAAAAAACGTACATGAACTATTTCACAAAATCAGTTCATTCTTCAAATCCCTTTGCACATTGTAATTATTGTAATAAGAAGGGTCATTCTACTTCATCTTGCTTTCATAGAAATGAAAGAAAAATTAAGCCTGTGGGAAATTATCAATGGGTACCGAAAGGAACTTATGTTCCTAAGGTCAAAACTAACTCCAAAGGACCCAAGAAAAAATGGGTACCTAAGGCTTGATCTCTTATGAATTGCAGGTTTGTCTTAGAGCATCAAGACCCAACAAGTGGTACATTGATAGTGGGTGCTCAAGACACATGACTGGAGATGAATCTAAATTCCTTTCAATCAAATCAAAGGATGGTGGTAGAGTCACATTTGGAGGAGACCAATCGGGAAAAATTGCTGGGATTGGTGAGATAGGAAACAATGAAGGTCCTCTCATCAAAGATGTCTACCTAGTAGAAGGATTGTGTCACAACCTCCTAAGTGTGAGCCAAAGCACCGACAAGGGTAACCTAGTTATCTTTGATTCAAATGAATGCTTGATTGTTAGAAAGGATTTAGTCTCCATTGATGATTTGAAAACTAAAGCCTTATTTAGAGCACCTAGAGATGGAAATTGTTATACTCTTAACTTCTCTAGCAATGCTTCAGTTTCTGAAAACTGTTTTGTTAGTAACTTGAATGAGAGTTGGCTATGGCATAAACGATTAGCTCATGTTAATATGTTTCAACTTGACAAGTTGCTTGAAAAAGGATTTGGTCATTGGTATTCCTAAATTGAATTTCAAAAATGATATAGTCTGTGATGCTTGTCAAAAAGGAAAACAAACCAAATCTTCTTTTAAAGCAAAAAATGAGATCTCAACTAATAGACCTCTTCAATTACTTCATATGGATCTAGTTGGACCACTAGAGTAAAAAGTCTTGGTGGAAATCTTTACACTTTGGTCATAGTTGATGATTACTCTAGATTTACTTGGACAATATTTTTATCATCTAAAGATGAAACGTTTGATCAGTTTGTTACCTTTGCCAAAAAGGTCCAGAACGAGAAAGGTTTTGCAATTTCAGGTATAAGGACTGATCATGGTGGCGAATTTGAAAACAACGCCTTCGCTGAGTTCTGTGACAATGTGGGGATTGATCACAATTTCTCAGCTCCAAGGACTCCTCAACAAAACGGTGTGGTTGAGAGGAAGAATAGAGTCCTCACTGAGATGGCAAGGGCAATGTTAAATGAGAACAACACTTCTCAAGTGTTTTGGGCTGACGCGATGAGTACGGCTTGCTACATCTCCAACCGAGCCTATTTGAGGAAAAAGCTGAACAAGACCCCATATGAACTCTACAAGGGAAGGAAGCCAAATCTCAGCCACCTACACGTCTTTGGATGCAAGTGCTATGTGCACAATAATGGTAAAGAGAATCTTGGTAAATTCGATTCCAAAGCTGATATAGGTATCTTCATTGGTTATTCAAATAGGAGTAAAGCTTATAGAGTCTTTAATACTCGCACTCGTATTGTTGAAGAGTCGATACATGTTGTTTTCTGTGAATCCAAATCTGATCAAGCCTTGGACAATGAAGAAGAAAATGTTTTCAAAAATCAATTCTTTTAAAAAACTACTCCCGCTTCTATTGAAAATCCTGAAAATGTTTTTGAGGTGATCCCCAAAACAATATTGAAAATCCTGATCAAACTCAACCTAGAGGTTGGAAATTTATTAGAAATCATCCTTTAGACCAAGTCATAGGTGATATTAATTAGGGTGTAAGAACCAGAAATAGTACTTTGAATGAAGTAACCTTCTCTGCATTTATATCTCATATAGAACCCTCTAAGATTGATGAAGCCCTTTCGGATAATAATTGGGTGATAGCAATGCAAGAGGAGTTACATCAATTTGATAGAAATCAAGTTTGGGATTTGGTACCTAGGCCCAAAGACCATCCGGTCATTGGCACCAAATGGGTATTCAAGAACAAACGTGATGAGTCTCGCAATCATTGTCCGCAACAAGGCAAGATTGGTTGCCAAAGGCTATAATCAAGAAGAAGGAATTGATTATGAAGAAACTTATGCTCCAGTGGCAAGATTGGAAGCCATAAGAGTACTTCTAGCCTTTGCATGTGTAAAAGGTTTTAAACTATATCAAATGGATGTGAAAAGTGCTTTTTCGAATGGTTTTATACAAGAGGAAGTTTATGTAGAACAACCTCCCGGTTTTGAAAATGAACATTGTCCAGATCATGTGTATCGTCTCAAGAAGGCTCTATATGGCACGAAACAAGCTCCTAGAGCTTGGTATGAGCGATTAAGCAAATTTCTTCTTGATCAAGGTTTTGTTAGAGGAAAAGCAGAGACAACTCTCTTCATAAAGAGTAATAAGCTTAATGAAATTTTAATGGTTCAAATATATGTGGATGATATTATATTTGGTGCCTCTAATGATGCTTTGTGTGAAGAATTTTCAAAGACCATGCAGGGAGAGTTTGAGATGTCCATGATGGGAGAGCTCAACTACTTTCTTGGACTACAAATCAAGCAAAGAAAGGATGGGATATTTATTTCCCAAACCAAATATCTGAATGATTTGCTAAAGAAATTTGGAATGGACCAATGTAATGGTGCGACACTCCTATGAGCTCAACCGCTTCATTGGATGCGATGAGAAGGGCAAAGATTTCAACATCACAAAGTATAGAGGAATGATTGGATCACTACTCTATCTCACAGCTAGCCAAGGACATCCAATTCGGTGTTGGGATGTGTGCAAGGTTCCAATCTGCTCCAAAAGAGTCCCATGCTGAACATGTGAAGAGGATATTCGAGATATCTCTCGAGACACAAAGACTCTTGGACTATGGTTTCCTAAAGGTCAACCGGAACACTTGGTGGCATACTCAGATTCGGATCATGCCGGCTACAAGACAGATAGAAAGAGCACAAGTGGCCAATGCAAATTCTTTGGCAACTCACTTGTCTCTTGGTTCGGCAAGAAGCAAACATCGTGGCCGTGTCCTCTACCGAAGCTGAATATGTGGCTGCCTCAAGTTGTTGTGCTCAAGTGCTATGGTTGAAGCAACAACTTGCGACTTGGGAGTTTACTTGAAGGAAATTCCAATTTTGTGTGACAACACAAGCACAATAAGCTTGGCCAAGAATCCGGTGCAACATACAAGAACCAAGCATATTGATGTGAGACATCACTTCATTCGGGATCATGTCCAAAAGAGATGTCAAAGTGATGTTCATCCCAACTCATCTTCAACTTGCTGACATCTTCACAAAGCCTCTAGCCAAAGAACCTTTCAACTTCATAAGAAGAGAATTGGGAATGGTAAATCCCAATGAATTGTAAGCATTTCTCATCCAATTTAATGTTAGTTATGATTTTGATGATTAATCTTTACTAACTTGGGCATCGGAGTGTTTAGTCATGCTTTTGCGGTGGTACCGTGATGTTTCGAAGTGGCATCTTGCAAGTATAGGATGGCTTACTCGAGTTTAGGACATTTAAGCCAAACCTGCATTTCTGCAATTTTGTAAACTCGAGTATGGGGAACAATACTGCAGTTTAGGACCAGACAAACTGCAGTCTGTAAGTGAAAGTATGCTAAACTCAAGTAAGGAAAAGCTAAACTCGAGTATGATCATCGTGGGTTCAAAAATTCACTCTACATTTTTGAAGTCCAAGTTAGTATACTTCCACCTTTACTGCAGCATGTAAATGAAAGTTTGCTAAACTCGAGTAAGGAGGAGCTAAACTCGAGTATGGTCATCGTGGACTCAAAACTTCCACCTTTACTCGAGTTTGTAAGTGAAAGTTTGATAAACTCGAGTAAGCAAGAGCTTGACTCGAGTATAGGGGTCTGTCTATATATATGATGAATAGTCGTGTTCTTCCAAACTCGCGTCTTTACTCCAGTAAACCCTAAAGTTACGACTTTCTCTCTTCTTCTCCTTCTAAAACCGTCACAATCCCTCATCAATCCCCTCAAATCTTCACCAAACCTCATCTAATTCTTCCTATCTTCATTTTCGCCGAAACCCTAAGTGCTCAAATGTCTAAGGAAGTCTCTCAATCCTCTCAACCGATTCATCCACGAGCTCCAAGGAGCAAATCGATTCCAAAGAAGTTGCAGAGAGGCATTGATACAAGGATTCCTGGCATAGGCTCTATGATTCCGGAGGCACAATCTTCAAACCCCAAGAAAGGGGATTCGTCGTCAAAGGATCCGGTACCTTCCTCAGCCACAAAAAGGAAGAGGACGGCCGAGTCGAGCAAAGCAAAAGGGAAAAGAACCGTTGTTCACAGAAAGACAAGGTCCAAGAGGGCCACCCCCATTCGGCTCTCCCTCCACTTTGTCGAGGTTACCAACTCTATGTCGATTATGAGACCGAAGAAGATGAGCACGAAGGAGTCTCCCCATTCATCGACAATGCGGTAGAGGAGATTAAGCTTCACAAGACTCCGCCTCCCGGATTCAAAGTCACCTCGGTTCCACTTCCTCCCGGTCTCAATGCCAAGTTCAAGGACCAAGTATTCATCTCGTGGCTTCTGTGCGGTTGTTTCAGTTGACCTGGAGCAAATGTATCGTGAATGCAATGTGGATCTCTCACCATGGTTTGGGCCCTATCAGACATTCGTCTCCATCGAAGCCGCTTACTACCCGGAGTTGGTCAAGATGTTCTATTTCAATATGGCGACCAATCACCTCTTGGACTCAGAAGGCTATACGGTTGAGGAGAGGATCACCACATGTGTCAGGGGGGTCCAATTCACTTTGTCTGCCGCCATCATCAACAAGATCCTAAAGGTTACTCATCCTCCACCGGTGTCCACACCACAATACACCAATGCTGAGGTGTATAGGACCTTAATACGTACTCAGGACGTACCAGATGATCAGCTTGCTCATCTGTCTATTAAGCCCGCAGACATGCCACCCCTGCACCGAGTGATTTGGTACATCTACACTCGGAGTTTTGTGCAGAAAGGAGGGAGCTATACTCACTTTGCTCGGAAGGATTATAGATTCTTCACGGCCTTCATCCAGAAGCATCCCCTCAACATTGGGCAATGGCTCTTCAAAGAAATCAGCGCATTCAAGTTTTCATCCCGAAAGGGATCATATATGCCCTTTGCCTCACTAGCGTCCCTCATTATATTCTATTACAAAATATGGTATGTGGGACCACCTGAGCAAATGAAGTTCATCCCATCCTTCGGCAAGACTCAGTTGAATTTTATGAAGATTTCATTCGAGCCGGAAGGATCAGGCTAGTCGAGGGCTCCTCCGAGGTCACAAGCCCGTGCATCACAGTCATATGCGCACGAGGCTCAGTCGCATCCCCCTCCATCATTGGACCTCGAAGAACGGTTGAGAGAGATGATTGATGCTGCCCTCTCATCTCATAGACGATTATGAAGGCCGAGTTGGACATCCGCGAGCCGAGTTCAAGATGGGTCTCATGGATGTGAAGACCGACTTGGAGAAGAGCCGAAGGATGCCACGACCGAAGCGAGCGAGATTTTTGATCGTGGGATTGATCTAGACTCCGGCTATCCATGACATATGAGCTTGCATCGAAGCCCGGAATAAGATTGATCGTCCGATTGACCATTTTGGTGTTGGTGCTTCTTCGTCCTCCACGTTTGGGTTCACGGCGGTCCATCCTCATCCTCTCCCGTACCGAGACCCAGCCACCGAGACACACATTTCCCCACCTTCCTCACCTCCCTTCTCCTTTCCCGTCCACCTCACCCACTTCCCCGACCTCCACTTCCACTCCTACCCCGTGATTCCATCGTCTCCTATCACTCCTTCCACATAGATTCTACCGATCGACCTCCATCTCCATCTACCCCGTCTCATCGAGAAATTCCCCACACCTTCTCCTCACCATGACCCTACCTTTGATCCATCCTTTGCCATGGTCCTCTATTCCCCTCCTTTTGTTATCCTTGATCCCGAGTATGTTGATGAAGACAAAGGGGGAGAAGGAGAGAAAGATGTAGATGTATAGGGTCTATTGGTTCTAGGTAGTTTGTTGTTCTAGATGTTTTGATTTTGTCATTTGTACTTTGCTATTTCTGAACTTGTTGTGATTATCAGAATGATATCAGTAGTTATCAGAGTATCTATCTTTTCTGATATTGTTCATTGATTGCTTAATTGAATATAGTTCAGCTTGTTTACACTTTTGAATTCCACTTCGCTGCCATTCTCTGAACTTCCAATGTTGAAAGGCAAAATTGGATGGTTTTCTGATAACTCAACCTTGAACTTTGAAAACTTCATTTCAAAACAAATTACATCTTTCAAATTTTTGCAAAATAATTTACAAGTGTTGTCATCATCAAAAAGGGGAGAATGTTAGTTCTCAATATGTTTTGATGATTAACAACAAATGTAAAACATGGTTTGAAGTTTGCAAAGTTGTTTAAAAACATTCGATAGTTGCAAACCGCTAAAGTATAGGTTTGCAAACTCGAGTATTGGACAGACTAATCTTAGCGGTTGCTTGGTGAAACTCGAGTAAAGGCCATCCAGAAAGCAACCAAGTTTCTAGCCAAAGTCGATCTTTGCGGTTTGCATAGGCAAACTCGAGTATTGAATAGTCAATACCGCAGTTTGCATGGGCAAACTCGAGTATCGAACTTCTTGTGAACTAAAAGATTTTTCAAACTTAGTCAATCTTTGCAGTTTGCATAGTCAAACTCGAGTATTGATCTTCCAGAGAGCTAAAGTTTTTCAAGTTAAATCAATACCGCAGTTTGCATAGCCAAACTCGAGTATTGATTAGTCAATACCGCAGTTTGCATAGCCAAACTCGAGTATTGAACTTCCAGAGAGCAAAAGACTTTTCAAGTTAAATCAATACCGCGGTTTGCATAGCCAAACTCGAGTATTGAACTACCAGAGAGCTAAAGACTTTTCAAGTTAAATCAATACCGCAGTTTGCATAGCCAAACTTGAGTATTGAACTACCAGAGAGCTAAAGACTTTTCAAGTTAAATCAATACCGCAGTTTGCATAGCCAAACTCGAGTATTGAATAGTCAATACTGCAGTTTGCATAGCCAAACTCGAGTATTGGACTTACAGAGAGCAAATGGATTTTTCAAGATAAACCAATACTGCAGTTTGCGTTGCCAAACTCGAGTATAGTCTTTGTCTTTCAAAAACAAGACACGATGGTTTGCCTCTGAAAAGTGCAAACTCGAGTATCCAATTGGATACTGCAGTTTGGACACTTGTGAACAGTGCCATACTCAAGTTTACATGAACTTACCGCAGTTTACAACACTAAAAACTGATTTTGAATTATACGAATTTGCAAATCACTCTTGTTTGATCCTATTGCTTTCATGAATCATTCACTTATGTTCCCAGATATGTTTAACAAGTTTATTGAGTGCATTTCAGTTGGCACGAGATGAAGATTAATGAAGATCAAGGCAAAAAGCAAAAAGTGCTCGGTGCATTTAATGCACTTCGCAAATCAACCCTCTTTTGGATAATCCATCGAGCACGCATTCTCAACGGTCAAGAATGCTTTCTTCATCAAGTAAACTCTTCTCCAACGGGAAAATCCTCGAGTTCCACATCGATCATATTAGCACTGGATTAGTTGGAGTTTAGAGAGAGAAGATGACCAGACTTAATGCTAATCACCTACAACGGTTGGATTCATCATTCAACGGTCATTTAATGTTCTCTACCTATAAATGGAGTTCATTAACTTCTTCTCAGTGATACACCTGCGAGAGCGAAAATTCATTGATTGTTATTTATTGTGTTCAGCTTTCATCCGTATTGTATCAATCTATACTTGTACTTTTAGTGTTCATCTTATCTCGCTCTGTGAGAGAGTTCTATCGTAAATCATTTATTGATTGAGATAACCACAAGTCGGGGACTTGGTGGTTGGGTGTATTGATTGCAACTTGTAAAGGGGAGTGAGTTCTAGAGAGAGAACTACTCTTGAGTACGTGGTTTGTAATCGGTTGTGAGTATAGTGGATTGAAAATCCCAAGTGTAGCAGGAATTTGGATGTAAGGTCAAGGATAAGACCGAACCAGGATAATTTCTCTTGTGCAAGCTTTCCTTCCTTTCCTCCTCTGCTATCATCTGTTTTTACTTGGTCAAAACAGCACTTTCGAAAAGTTTTTAAAATACCCAATTCACCCCCCTTTTGGGTATATAGCTCCATTTACATGATCTACATTAAAGCCATGTTTGGCTAATTTCTCTTTGCAACCTAGAGGAACTTTGAACTTATAGGTGTGGATTAGACTTTATTTTTATTAATTAGTTATAATTAATATTAATTTTGGTTACTTAATCTTGTTTAGATTTATCTATTTAGTGATTGACCATTATTAAATATGAATTTGAGAATTACGATTTACTTTGATGAAGGGGATTTTATTTAGGCTCTGAGATTAAGTAATATGGGATTAGATTACAATTTAATTTGCTATTAGGATAGACATATACCTAATGGCCCCATATAATTGTTGAAGAGTGTGTTCGAGTTTTATTGCCTCTTGAGTAATGTTAGACATAACAAATTATACTCAAGAGAGGGTTGTAAGTGTCCTGACAGGCACTTATAGTTATTTATACTCGAGATTATCAAAATTGATATCAAGGCTAATTAAATTAGTGAAAACAAGGTTTATGAAGCTAATAAGGGATTAGTGACTTTGGGTTGCTCGTTTGATTATTTTGGTAGTTTGCTTATTTTAATTTTAGTTTTAATTCCTTTTCTCTTAATTAAATTCAATTTGGTTTGCTCAACTTAAACGAAATTATAAAATTAATGCTTAACTGAAGTTTTTGATACTAAGTCCTCGTGGGAACGATACTTTTCTTATCACTTTATTACTTGATATGGCTCGTATACTTGCGGAGTTATAGGCTTAAAGTTTTGCCCTATCAACAACCAAACTCAATCCCGGCAACCACAACTCAACACATCAACTCATACAACCAAACTCAATCCCAGCAACCACAACTCCACATCAACACATACAACCAAACTCAATCTCGGCAACGACAAGTTAACTCATCACCTCAGATCATGCACTTTATAACGATCCCAGCACCCTCTATTAGCCGTCACCTCCTTAGCCATACGCTATATCTCCAACCCGAAATCCCCTTAGGATTCAATAAATGTCCTTATGTAGGAAGGAACGACCTTATAAAAAGGATATTATTATCAAGTCGCGTAGTTAGGTACTTTGCGTCGACAACAGTGACTAATGACAATGATAAATGTTTATAGGCATACTTTGACACTTCTTTTGATCCCAACACCTTCAGACAAAGCTAAGGATTCAAGTTTGAGGTGGGTAACTGTTATCTTATTAGCTTATATGTATGTATTCATGTATGACTGATCATGGTTGTTAGATAATTTGTATGTGTATCCTATCTATGGATTGGGGCTGCGTATCCTAAGATAGGGCTGCGTGTCCTAAAGGGCTACAGTCCTTAGTCGATAACTGCGGTTACGGTGCGACTTGTTTATTATAAATTATTCTATGTTTAACATGTGTTATACAGTTGTTTATATTTCATACATTCCTATGAGATTAACTGTTACACCTGGGGTTCATTCATTTGAACTCCAAATCGCATGAAAGACACAAGTAGTAGAGCTGGGAATAAGGGCCAACTTGTGAAGGGCCAGGGCCTAACAGGGCCGGCCCGGAAGTTACTATTCCAAATTTTAACTATTTTTCCTCTGTTTTTTTCAAAGAAATATAATTGGTAAATTACAATAATTAAAGTTCTAATTTATCAAATAAAGGTTGTCAACATTAATATCAAAACAACACGAATCATTCAACAAATAAGCACAGTCACTAATTCATAATCAAAAATAAACTATGTTCACAAATAACTCCACATAAAACATAAGAAGCATACCACTAATCGAATTAGTACGGTGACTATTATTATCGTCATCTTTTGGACTACCAGTTGCGTAGACGTTGCTAAAAAAGGAATGGGGAGAGAGAAAGGAGTAGTGAGAGAAATCCAAACAGATGGTAAATCGGACAAATAATATTTTTAATTTTTTTAAATCTGCATCATTAAAGTAGGGGTAAATATGAAAATATTTATCAATTGAACACTATTTTAATGACTAAACTACTATTCTTTGGTTTAAGAGAAATGACAGGTGGTGCCTTATAATAAGAACTAAATGTAGTATATATTAGTAATTTTTTAGAGAATAAATTGACGGTCTTACATATTAACAACTTTACATACAAAAAAACGGAGCGTTAATTAACTTTTTTCAAAACCACTCCTAATCACAACTTTTTAATATGAGTACCATTTTAACAATCCGACCAGTCATCTTCTTTTGATTTTGACGATGAGGTAAGTAGTTGAAAATGTATATTATATATTATGAAATACATTTTATAACTATGTTGCAGGCACGTGTGTATGTGCGTATATGTATGAATGGAGGACATACTCTATTGCTAGTGCAAGTCGAAATTAAAGTTATGAACATCTTAAATGCGAGATTTAATAAATGCAATATGATTAGTTCAAGCATAAATGTGGCACCCTAAGTATTTTATTTTTTATTTTTTAAAAAAAGCTAGCCAATTTTAAAAAAAGGGCATAATGGGCTAGGCCTCGGCGGGTAGTGGATCGGGATCACGAGGAAAGATATAGTTGTAAATGTTAGGATCCGTACAACGCGGCGGATTAAAATTTTAAACCCGAGGATCACCAGCGCGTTTAAATCAAGGCTAGGGAAGCCAATTTTAAAAATCTTGTCCATCCTCTTTTTGAGCTCGTACGCGGCCCTTGAGCGCCTCTTGTGCGTCTCTCTCGGTTTTTCACTCTAGGGTTTCTCGGCTTTTCGTAATACGCTCGACCGAAAGTCCCATAGGCCGAAAGGCGTATTTAATACAAAATTAATCGTATTAACTTTTTGAATTCAAACTTTAGATCTGGATTAAATATATATTAATTAAATCTATCCGATAGATCTAATATAATAATATTTATTTAATCGAATTAAAAACCAGATCTCGAAATTTCGAATTCAAATCCGATTTAATTTATCTCAATAAATTAAATCCGAGAAATGATATCTATCTATTTATTTAAATCGAGATACTAATATCTCAATTTAAATTAAATAGACAATAATATCTTTATTCGAAAATTAAATGAGATACAATATCTCGGTTTGTTTTAGATATTTAATTTATCAAATAAATTAAACATAAAACAAATAATATAATAATAATATTTTAATCTCAATTAAATAATATCATTATATTATTTTCGAATTTAAATATATATATATATATACCCTGCATTAAACTCGGTATTCATTAATCTCGATTAATCGAGATTCAATGAACCCGGACACTTTTACCCGTGTTGGATTAAGCCGGTCACCACAAATCGCAAGCGGCTCTCTAGCAAGACATTGCGACTACCCAACTCACATGGGGATCGATGACACGATACACCTATCGTACAACCATGTCACGTCCCTTTTGTCACACGATAATTTGGTCAAGGATGAGGCATGGAGAATGTCAACTTCCTTTTCTTGACCATTACTTTCTCGATTCTCGAGTTAGTCTAATAAGTGAAATGGAAACTCCTTTCCATCACAAGAGCTCGTACATTTCTTAGACTCACTCATCGAGGGCCCAAGATATCTCTCTACAAATGTGAGGGACAAATTCCATCTTGACCATTCACATCCCTCCGCATGAAAACCACCGATCCCGTAGTGGATCGGGATCACGAGGAAAGATATAGTTGTAAAGGAATACAACAAAAGAGATATTTTGTGATAATATAAGTAGTTGACCGACCGGACATTTAGGATAATCTATAAGATATATCCAGGGATATAGTTATGTAATTATCGGGCATAATTTTATCTTTTGTCTATTTTTATATTATTGTATTAAGATCCCCCTATGGGATGGATTCGAATCGCGAAAAATGTATCATCATGTTTTCAAACTAAGTTAGTTCAAGAAATTTTTTTATTCCCCAATTAAGTCTTCCAAACTAATTCGATGCATGTGCGCTTAAACTCTGATAAATAAAGGCGTATTAAGCCAGGGCGTCACAACCATTTCATCAGAGGTGGGTCAACTAACGATTGACCATTTGAATCTGTTAGAAAAGGATAACATTGCTACATTTTTACCATTTTCGAGGCGACATTGTTCAAAAAAATACTTTAAGGTGCCTAAAGCTGCATGCAAAAACTTTTGAGGTAAAAATATTCTTTAACCCTTTTGAACTTACATGGCAATCCCTTTGGGTCAAAATCAAAATAATTTTCTAATGAGAAGACTTTATTGCCCTTACTATTAAAATGATCTTAAAAGAAGAGCTGTTATAGTGGGATTTGTTTAGAAGTATTAAATATTAAAATATAAATTTTAAAATAATAAATTACACTTAATCAAAACCCCTGTCTTTTCTCTAACCACTAATTTTCAATTTAAATCCTTAAGTAAATCCAATTTAATTACTAAGTGTATTGTTTGAAACATTATAAAATCATTTCCCTCTACCATTCCTCATCGTCAACCTTGATCCACACCACCAGCACTCTTTGTTACCCTTTACCAACCATGGTTAATGCATTGTTTGAACTTTGAAGCCTCATAAAATAATTAACAATGCCAATGGTATTGTATAGAATAATATTAAGATACTCCCTCCGGTCCTAATTATAGGATATATTTAACCGATTTTGGAGGGATTAAGTAGAGAAGTTAAATTAGTTAATTTTACTCATTTTCCTAAAATGTCCTTATATAAATTTAAAATGATATAAGTAAAAGTGAATTAACAACCCCTACCACATATTTCTTCGACTTAAAATTTTTCTTTCCACACGCTTTTTAATTAAAATAATGATCTTGCTATATACAAAAATATGTGTGTGTATGTATTCATATAGATATAAATACACATATACATATACATATATCTACACACATATATGAATACACACACACAAATATATATATATAGACACACACATATATGTACATATGTATGTGTTTATATATGTATACATACACACATATATATTGACAGGCGCGCACACACACACAGATATACAGATATGTGTACACACACATATATACATAGATATATTTACACACACGCTCACATATATATGTGTGTGTGTGTGTGTGTGTCTATATATATGTATGTATATTTGTATATAGACACACACACATGTAATCATCAAAAACCAAACACACTTAAGAAAATAAAATAGGGGTATTTTAGGAAGAAATTGACTAAAATTAGAATTTTTTCCTATAATTAGGACCAAAACCAACTCTCAAATGTTGTCTTATAATTAGGACCGGAGGGAGTATTAGTTTTCAGACTCCTCAAGTTGATGTGATTGATGATGTCATTAGTGCCTCAAATATGCCATTGGATGATCTATGTGATTTAATAACACATTTTGTTGTTGGAAAAAAAAACACACACACACACAAACACACATTTTATTGTTGCTGTTGCTATTTTTTTTTGTTTTTTGGTTAATTCATTTTTCAAACTTCAAACACACACACACACTTTTTCGGTTTACTTAGTTTGGATGTATTTATTTGGTTTGTAATTTTACTTTTTTGGTGTACAAGCAATTATGATTTAAGCATCATATTATTCATATTGAAGGAAAATATTCTAAATATATTATTGATCCTTTAAAATAATAAGAGAATACAAAGAGGCATTTGTATAGGCAACTAATAGACTAACCCTAACCTTAAAATCTAATATAATCTAATTAAATTAAATCAAATCAAATCATAAGGACAAAATATTCATATCTAATTATAATAAATAATAAACATCAACTCCAATAATATTAATTAATTAATATTAAAATTTCTATTCCCAATAAAATTATTTTTTAAAAAATAAAATCAATATAATAGAATTTGAGAATAATTTGTTGATATTTAAAATTTAAATGTCAGCCTTTTTTATAAATCGAACTAATCGTGTTTAGAGTTAAAGAAATTTTATAAAATTAATGTGTTAAAATAAAATGTTTTGTAAAGTTAGATTATTAAAAGGATACTTTTGCTTCAGGAAAAAAAAAAAAAAAAAAGAAATACTTGTGCTTAAATAAATTTTTATAAAAATCTAATTTTTGATTATTAATCCAAACAGACAATAACGATAAGTATCTTTATTTTAAGGGAACATTTATGAAAAATACTATTAAAATAGGGAACCATCCAATACCTGAAATTCCATGTCAGAGGGGTCAAGAAGGAATCTAGGATTTCTAAATATTTTCAAATGACCAATATTGCCCCGAGATATGTGGCCCCTTATCTGTCCTTTCCCTTTTCTCCGCAATCTCCCTTTGGCGAAGATGTCTCAAATCTCGACCAAATTGAAAACAGAAAATTACGCGTAGGTCTCAAGGAACAAAACAAATTACAAAAAAGTCCTCTCGAAATCACAAAATTACATAGAAGTCTTAAGAGACTTTTTGATATTATTTGTATTAACAACAGAAAATACATATATTTACAATAGAAAATGCATATATTTACAACAACATTTAAACACCTAACAATTTACAACAGAAAAAAGTCATATTTACAACAGGAAATGCACATATTTACAACAACATTTAAACACCTAGATTTTGAACGTAGAGAGGTCATTTACAATAGAAAAAGCATAGATTTACAATGTGAAATCGTATTTACAACAAAATTTAAAATCGACCATTTACAAGAAAATGCATATATTTACAATAATATTTAAAAACCTAGATTTTATTTCCATACAGATAATATCAAAAAAAGTCCCTTGGGACTTCTTGTAATTTGGTGATTTCAAAGGACTTTTTTGTAATTTTTTTCGTTCCTTGGGACCTACGTGTAATTTTCCCAATAAAACTCCACTGTTGTCCCTGCTCTAGCTCTCTAAGCTTCAAGATGATTAGGGATTCTAGGAAACACCATAATTAGGGAAGTTTCTGTAGGAATCAAAGACCCCTCCTTGGTTGTTTCCCTGAGCATCGATTGGATTGGAGAAGCAGGGCACGTAAGACGATTGTATGAGAGGTTTGGTTTTATTGCAAGGGAAAGGTAACTAATTTGTCAATGGAGGCAAACCAGAAGAACCCAATTCATTTCCCAAAGAATCCAACCTCATTATCCCGAAAATATGGGTTTTCTTACCACTTGAACCTTTCTGGAAAACCCAGCGTACCGTCCACTCATTCTGAGCAAGTAGACTAGAAAACTTAGTCAAATTCACTGAAGTCATCAAGCTGCAAGAGAATTGCTGCATTGTTACGAGCCTGAAATTAGTTGTAAATGCGTGAAGATGTTTTTTTTTTTTTTTTTTTTTTTTTTTTTTTTTAATACTTATTTTAAACCCTTTGCATATTTTTCGTTATAGCTTTCTAAGCCAGAGGTAGGCAGTGAAAATCAAAGGAAACAAAAAGCAATAATGATACTTTCTTAAATAGAACACAACAATAATCAAGTAGTTGATAAGTAAAGAGATATCAACAAACAGAGACCAAACGTTCAGAAATCAAACCCACATTGGTGCGTTGAAAGGGTACTTTCCAGAGAAAAATCATGGCTGTAGCGGCGTCTTTGATAGAGAGACTGAAGCTCTCCAATAAATTGAATCTCCAAAGAACAGGTGCGACAGTTTTGATAGAGTCGTAGAGAGGAAACTATCGGTGGAATGGCGGTGTTAGAGGCAGGGGCTCTCCCGTGAATTGGTCTAGAGAGAGGGTGAGTTTCTCTCTCTACCTTCCTTCCTCAACACCAGGCCGAGAGATAAGTAAGAAATGGGCAAAAGGGAGAATGGCATATAGGTAAACTAACTACATTTTGAAATCCCATATTGGTGGATTTAGGCTGATGTGGGATTTGTGAAATTCGAATTATGAATTATTGATGTGTCCTTTTTATATTTTAAGGGTATTTTATAGGGATTTTCTCTTATTTTAATTTTAAACGATTTACTAATTATGGTTATTAGCCAAAATAGTCATTATTTAATTGCCCGTTGTGAGTTCCCTCATTGAGAGCCTTTCCTTTGTTTAATTCCACACAGAAAAACACCATGAAGCACATGACTATGGATGGCGACCCGCCATTTCTTCCCGAGGATATCATCATAAACACTCTTCTGTTTCTGTAAGAATTGACAGATGTTTGTAGTTTTATTCATCCCGTTTGTAATATCTTATTGTTTTTGTTTCTGTCTTTTTTTCCTTCAATGATGGATATGCTATTTGATTGGTGCTGAATGGATTAATTATTTGGAACTTGTTGTCCCGGCAATATATTGATGATTTTATATCAAATCATATGAGATGAAACAAAAGTATGCGAAGCAAATATGAGTTTTTTTTTTTTTTTTTTTTTTTTTTTTTTTTTTTTTTTTTTTTTTTTTTTTTTTGTAATTTGACTTTTAAGGAAGTTGTGTGTCCTGAAACAGTCTCCATTTGCGCTTATGTCAAATAGTGGATGACAACAGTGCTAATTAATTTTTCTGAGAGATACACTTTACAATGTCTCTTCTTCTTTAATGTCGTCCCAATCAAGCTCACAAGAACCCTAACACTTGATATGAAAAATGATATTAAGATCAATTTGTGAGCTAACCCACGGAGAGAAAATCTTAGATAACAGATGTTGTTAGATGGAAACATAGTTTTGTTTCTGCTGCAAGCTTTGTTTGACCTATCTATAATATTATATTATATTGTTCTAATTTCTTTCAAAGATAGATATATGATTGTTATTTCAATCATTTTGTTGAGATATTATGTAGAATGATGAGTGTTGGTATTCAAGGCAACATGCTTGTACATTTTTTTGACCTGTATATATAATTTACTCGCCGGTATGGATTATTGGGGTGTGTCCTTTTACATGTCGTTGATAGTAATTTTATTCTATATGCCAGTAAAGATAAATAAGTGAAGTAAATGTGATGTTCTGAGTTTTTTGTTTATTTTCTAGTGGATGAATGGATTAAATATTATTATTATTGCTATTATTAGAAAACAAATGTTGGATGGAAATGTGGGTTAAATTTTTGCAAAATCATGATTTACATCATATTGTTTTGTTTTCTTTAAAAAAAAAAATAGATATATAATTTTGGCACGGTCGTTAGCGCTCCACATCGGGTAGGATAGAATGAGGGGGTTTCTGGGGCATATAAAATATGGAGTGTGTCTCTGCTATCAACATATGACTTTAGCACGATCGTAAGCGCTACACAAGGCTAAGCGTGCTCAGACGGGAGAAGTCTAACCTCCTGGGATGTTTCTCTGACTAAGGCGCTTCAGTCGTTATAAGTGGTATCAGAGACAAACTCCGTCGTCACGTTGTGGTGGCCCCACTGAGCGAGTAGATGGGGGTGGACCGTCACTCGTTGATGGGTTGTGGTAGCCCCCTGTGGATGGAATTAGGGACCCTTTATGGGAAGTTCCTCGTGTTGATACACTTTGGGCGTTATATAAGTGGTATCAAAGCCAACCTCTCATCGTCACGTTGTGGTGGCCCCCCTGAGCGAGGAGATGGGGGTGAACCTTCGATTGACGATGAGTTGTGGTGACCCTCGTGGATGGAATGGGAGGCTCCTTTTGGGAAGTTTCTCGTGCTGAGCCGCTTCGGACGTTATATAAGTAATACAAAGCCAACCTCTCATCATCATGTTGTCGTGGCCCCCTAAGTGTAATATCCTGAATTTTGGACCCTGAGAATTGAGAATAAGCCTAAAATAGGCGGACGACTAGGCCCAGTTCGGGAAGAGTCCCAAGAAGGTCAAGGCAAAGGAAGCCTCTCTGGGACTAAGTAACTCGGCCATACGGGCCGATAGACTTAGTACGTGCAAGTCATGGGATTAAGGTGCTGATGTAAAATGGGCGCAGAAGATGTATACGGTGTAAGTCTGGTCAGAAAAGAGGCCGTCCAACTATGTCCTGCGGTATAGAACACTTAGTTGAGCGAAAATATGCCAATACAGGCAAGTATACGGCATTTTCAGGGCAGTCATAGGAGCCCTGCGTTTTTGAAGGCAACAAGAAAGGAAGAGAGAGAGAGAGAGAAAGTGTGTATCTGGACCCATTACAGAAGAGAAAGTCAGTGGTGGTGGTGCTACGTCGAATACGTGGCATTTCGGGGCCAGAAGTTAGAATACCGAGTAGCACGCATTACGAGGTGGATCTGGGGTACTGGAATAAAGGTTTCTTGATCCCCAAGGTAGTATGCCCCGTCCACTGGTGGTCTGGGAAAAGTTACTGAAGATTCGGGCCCACACAAGTCCGGTGGAAGGGCACGCATTACGAGGTAAGGTGGGACCGGCAACCGGGAGCTGAGCGGGGCCGGATAGGATTTCCCGGATTCGGGCCCGGGCCTAGGTCCAGGGCACTTGTAGGGGGCGAATTCCAGTGGGCCCAGAGGTGAGAGAAAATATCTTGCTGTGTAATTATGAAGAGAGAGATTGTCACATCAAAGTCACAATGAAGAGAGAGAAAGAATAAAATAACCCGGTTTAATCTAGACCACACAATTTAAACTTGATGGGACATTAAAGTGACATGTAATTATGACTTGGAAAGTGCAATTATAGCATATCAAGGGGCAGATTTCGTGGACCCCATTGCCTTGGAAGAAGAACGGCACAAAATGACCATTTTGCCCCTACACCTTAAACCTACAACTAAGGCCACCTAGGGGCAAAACTAGAACCCTATTTTTAGCATTGGAATGCATCATTTTCTGCCCATGGAAGACCCTAGAAGCCTTCTAGAAGTTCTGATTTCATGGGCCCCTTGCTTTGGAAGATGAACGGGGCAAAATGACCATTTTGCCCCTAACCCTAAAACCCACAACTAAGACTACCTAGGGGCAAATCTGGAACTTAGGGCCTATAAATAGGACACTCTTCCCCTCCATTTCTCCACACCAGCCATAAGCTCAAGGAGGGCAGGAGAGTGATCAGCTGAAGCTTTAGGTCCAAGAGGTGAAGGAGTCCATACGCAACCGACATCCGGAGGTAAGTCCCTAAACCAAGCAACTAAGCTACCTTCATCTCTGCCCTATGGTGATTTTCGTGGAGTTGCTGTAGTATTTTGGTATCTTTGAAGTTTCCATTGAGTCCATAAGGTGTTTTTTTGTGGGGACATGTTGGATCACCTTTTTCCCAACCGTAAAAGCCTAAGTCTTTGTTATACGAAAATCTGTCGGTTCTTACGATTTCTGGGCAGCGTGTGTTAATGGGTAGTTTTGAAATAGTAAATGAATTCCGTTTGCTCTAAAATTTTACATGGAGAAATTAAACATCCTAAGGATGATTTTGATATAAGATGTTGTGTTATTTGGAGTTTCCAACCGAGAGATATGTACTGTTCAAAATGACCTAAAAACCTGGACTTTTCTCTGGACCAGTGGCTTGGTTTTGGAAATAAGAAATGGATATCAACCCAGAAGACCTTGGAAATTATTTTTATGGTAAACTGGACATCCTAATGGTTCTAAGGCCACTGATTTCATGTTGATGCGAGTTTTCTAGAATTTATTAAAAATCGGTGAATTTGGGTTAGCGTTTCTGAAAGAATCTGGTGTTAGGCGAAATTATGGATCTTGAAGTAAAAGTTTGGATATGTGATTAAAAGTGTGATATTTTGTTGTAACTAGGGAGTTACCTCGTGTGGACACTATTTTCAGCACCAAGGGAAGAGTTTGTTGTTTGCAAGGCGTTCCAGGTAGTAACTGTAAACTTGCATACTCTATGTGGCTCTTGTATGTTGTGTTTTATCATGATTGTGGATGTAGGCTAGGTAGTAGCTATGGGACTTCGTGTCCTATGGTGGCTACTGAGGCCCAAGGTATGCTGGCTAGGTAGTACCTGTAGGGGTACTAGTGAGGGCGAGGCATGATGGCTAGGAAGTATCTCTTTTGGGGGTACTTTTGAGGCTCGTGGCATGTGGGCTAGGTGGAGCCTGTGTAACTGTGTGTTCACAGGTGTCCAGTGAGGCCCAAGATATGTGAGGCTAGGTGGAGCCTATATGAATGTGTGTTTATAGGTGTCCAGTGAGGCCTCTGGGATAGGTGGTTAGGGTTGGTCAGCCTTAACTTCTGAGGCCCTTTGCGCGCTGGATCCGGGGGCTTGTCTTGACCAGGCGGTCCTGCGGATGTACATGCCAAGTTTATGTTCCTGATTATGATTTGCATTACATGCATTGTATACATATTGTATATGAATTTAACAGTTACTCTGGGGTTCAACTTTGAACTCCAGTCTGGTTTAAAAGATACAGGCGTAAGTTGGTAGCGGCTGGAGGACTTGAAGAAGATAGAGCTTGGTGCAGAAAGACGAAGAAATAGAGGATGCCCGGTTGATTCTTGTACTTCTATAATTGGGACGAGTGTATGATTCATACTCACTGTTTAGTCTTTATTGTGGACGATTGTACCCTTAACGCTATGTGGACTACTTTATGTAATTGTTTGTACCTTTACCAGTATCAATGCAAGTTGTCCAAACCGATCCAATGCTCTGCCGCGCGTACTCTGATATAAATTTTAAAGTGACAATTTATCTAAGGAAAGGTAATAAGCGTTGAGGATCCCTCTAACCCGCCACCCTAAAGAGCGAGGCCAGTAGGGGTGTAACACTAAGCGAGGAGAAGGAGGTCGACCTTCACTCGGTGATGGCGATAGTAGTCCCCCGTGGATGGAATTAGGGACCCCTTATGGGAAGTTCCTTGTGTTGATGCTCTTTGGGCGTTATATGAGTGGTATCAGAGCCGACCACTCATCGTCACGTTGTTGTGGCCCTTGAGTCAGGAGATGTAGGTGGACCCTTACTTGGTGATAGGTTGTGGCGGCCCCTGTGGATGGAATGTGGGACTCCTTCTAGGAAGTTTCTTGTGTTGAGCCGCTTCGGAGGTTATATAAATGGTATTAGCGCTAACCTTTCATCGTTTTCCTTCCATTTCCATATATTTGATTTGACCGTCTCGAGGTGACGTACTGCTCCAAAACAAAGCATTATCCCTTTAGTTAACAAACTCATTAGACATATCATAGCTGGTCCTTTAGAAAGCACTCACATAACCTTTGAATTGGAGCCTTCTTATGCGCTTCTTCTCTAAGTTGTCTTGTCATATAGAGCCTCACTCGTTGATAGGCTGTGCTGACCCCCCTGATGAGTACTGTTTATGCCATGTTTTCCCTATACTGTGTGACTGTTTTGTGAGTTAAAAATGAGCCTAAAAGCATTTTATCTGAGCAAATATGTCATAATTCATGCATGTAGGGAAATATAGGATATATCTCATAAGTCACAACAAATGCATAAATATCCTGTACATGTGCATAAGAAAAAGGCAAGCTTAAAGGTTTATTATAAACGCACATAGCACTACTGATACAATGCTATAGCATCGGGTCAGCCATATCAAGCTGCAATACAATGCAACTCATATGCTATAGCAGAGTAAAGGAAGCAATGTTGTGTGCCGTATATTCTAACTTTTCCTTGAGGCTTTTTCAGGAATTAAGTGCAGGTTGATAGACGGAAGTTAGTTCACGATTAGATTGTCAACGGATTGGAATAGAAGATGCGGAGGATCAAAGATTTAGATTTGGAGAATCCCGCAGAATCAGCAGAAGCAATGTATCGAATTTGGAAAGTTAAATCAGCTGGACTTGACAGATTTGGAAGGGCCCAGCTCACTGAACTTACAGCGCAAGTAAACCTAACTATAAAAGGAAAAGATGGGTAACCCTAAAAGTGGTCGAGTTGTGGAGAGCCAAAGAACATTCCTATTCGGCCAGACTCGAAAGAAGAGGGAGAGAAGCACTAATCAATAGAACTCCAGGAGAACCCAATTCCTTTGTTGCAGTGAGACGAGACAAGAAGACGTGAAGTTGTCAAGTGATAGGCCTCTCCTACGCTGTTGAAACCTCCGCCAAGCTTTATGTTCTTCTTTTATTAATTATAGTTAATTTTTTGTCATGGGCTATTCTGTTGTGGTCTGTTTAGTGATTCCCTCGTCAGTCATGAACTAAACTTCCTGTGGTTGAGCGAGGATGAATTCTTGAGTATAGAATGAACCTAGTTTTCTAGTACTTAATTTTTTAAATTTAGTTTGTTTATCAATATTCTTAATTTATGTCAATTAGCTGAAGCTAAGGGCTAGATCAGTGGCCTCGGCTTACTGGAAGGGAGTCGATGTTAGACATATGATAAGCAAAGGTGTTCTTTTTAGCCGGGTGCAAGGCTTGACCTACATTGTAGGCTTCAGGCATGGGTCTACCGCTCATAACCTTAACACCTTGATTTGAAAAGATAACTTAACTAGAAAATCGCCATAGGCATATGGGAGAAGTATAGCGTAGGTTGTACTATAGGACACGGAAGCTTCTGTATAACGTAGTGGTGGGGTTAACTGGATAACGTTGTGAAAGGCGGCTATGCTGTAGCATTACGGATGCTGTGCAGCATAATTGTTTTAGCAATGCGTTAAGGCAACTGGGGGATTAATGCACTTAGGATGAAATCTGATGCTCAGCCTATATTTTACTGATATCTTCTTACGACTACGATCCTTTGTTATTTTCTCTCTTCTTAATTATAAGAGTAAATACCCTTTCTGGTTCTTGACAAAAAACATGGACCCCATTTTGGTCTCTTACAAAAAAAATTAGTCTCGTAGTCCCTCACAAATTCAGAATACACTAAATTGGTTGACATTTTGATCTCTCACAAATTTCCAAAAGGTCCTTTTTAGTCCATAAAAAGGACGAATAAGGGTTGATTTTTTGTAAGGGACTAAAATGGGGTCTGTGTTTTTTGTCAAGGACCAGAAAGGGTATTTACTCTAATTATAATCACAAAATCTCAACTCAATCATATTTATTTACTTTCTTTACATAATTGTTTACGTGAATTTGTGTCATCATCGGTATCTCAGTCTCTGTGGGACGATACTCTACTTAATCTTTATTACTTGTTCGACTGGTTCACTTGCCAATAAGGAAATCGACCAACACCCCCATTGATGGAATGGGGACCCCTCTGTTAGGATCCATACATGCAGCGGAAGGATTTTCATCCATTTGTAGAACTTACGAATCCCTTGAGAGGATCTATCAACGGCGTTTAAATTAAGTTAGAAAAGAACCGAATCATACCTATACAAACTGGTGTGCGTCTCGTTCAAATTTGAACTCGTGGGCTACCTACTCGATCAGTAGGAGCTAACTATGCGAATCTACTCCCTCTACCGGTATCCTTACCGAACAGCACTCAAACACGGACGGTAGCGTGCTAGCGCCTTCAAACTTTGCGTCTCCCCTTTTCTCTCTAAGGTTTCTCGCGACTTTTCTAATATGACTGACAAAATGTCCCATAGGTTTTTCAAAACCCCATAGGCGTATTATATATACAAAATTAATCCCTATTAATCTTGAAATATTAATTTGGATTAAAATACTATATTAATTAACTCTATCCAATAGATATAATGAAATCTATTTATTTAATCCGAATTAAAAGCCTTCGATTTAATTTATCTCTATAAATTAAATCGAGATATGATATCTATCTATTTAATTAAATCGAGATACTATATCTCAATTCTAATTAAATCAGATATATGATATCTTTATTCAAAAATTAAATCGAGATACAAGTATCTCTATTTGTTTTAGATATTTAATTATCAAATAAATTAAATACAAAACAAATATAACATAATAATATTATAATCTCTATTAAATAATGTTATTATATTATTTCGAATTTAATAATATATATATATATATATATATCCATCCTATATTAAATGTAGTATTCATTAAATCTTAGACATATCTAAGATTCAATGAATCTGGACACTATTGCTCGTGTTGGACTATTCTTGTGTGCGACCCTGCAGGCCCAGATGAGATTGGCAGCGGGCCAATATTGTACTAGCCCACAAGTCACAAGCGGCATCTAGCAAGACATTGCAACTACCCAATTCATATGGGGATCGATGATACGATACAACCTATCATACAACCATGTCACGCCCCTTTTGTCAGGGATAATTTGGTGAATGATGAGGCATGAATAATGTCAACTTCCTGTTCTTGACCATTACTTTCTCGATTCTCAAGTAGTCTAATAATTGAAATGAAAACTCCTTTCCATCGTAGTATGGACATACATTTCTCAGACTCACTCATCGAGGGGCCCGGTATTATCTCTCTACAAATGTGAGGGACAAATTCCATCTTGACCATTCACATTCCTCTGCATGAAAACCACTGATCTCGATCCAAGACTTTATCATCACTCGGTCAAAGGTGACTTTTGAATAGGTCAAAGGTCAGTGACTCATCATGTAGGAATCCATCATGATCTCAGGTCAAAGGGCGTTGTGACGCGGTTATATATGAGATAAGCTTATGACTAAATCCATGCAGTTTTCTCATAGTGGGTCGGCCCAGCACCTTGTACTCTTACAAGTGCTATGACTTTGATTCGTATCTCCATACCTCATCAAAGTCATACTGGTCTTATTTCATCTTCGCTCCCACGTAGATGACTGACCAGGGATATTTAGGATAATCTATAAGATATACCCAGGGATACAGTTATCACTATAAACATGCAAATGTAATGATAACTAAATGGAGAATACTTTAAATGACATAAATGTTTAAAGTACAATTACTTGCCCTAGGGCATAATTTCGAACAGACTCCCACTTGCACTAGGTGCAATAATTAATTACTCTAATTCCTATTGCCCTAATATGACGCTCATGTGTTGCTTGTGCACGCGGCTTAGTAAGAGGATAAGCTACATTGTCTTCTCCTGGTACTTTGCATATGTTTGTATCACCTTTTTCATTGATTTCTTTGATAAGATGAAATTACCTGAGTACATGCTTGGTCCTTTGATGTGACCTAGGCTCCTTGGTCTGCACAATAGGGCTGCTATTGTCACAGAGCAAGCCTATTGGATTTGAGATGGTAGGAACCACCCTTAGTTCATTAATGAACTTTCTAATCCAAAAGGCCTCCTTAGTTGCATCTGATGCTGCTATATGTGCTACAGTGCTCTGCTTAGAGCACGTCCAGCTTACTGTACCATCATTCAAAAGGAACACATATCCTAATTGCGATCTTAGATTATCTTGGTCAGTTTGGAAACTCGCATCTATGTAACCGGTCACACAGAGCTCATCATCCAAACCACCATATACCAAGAATAAATCCTTAGTCCTTCTTAAGTACTTTAGGATATTCTTGACAGCAGTCCAGTAACTCTCACCGGGATCTTGTTGATATCTGCTGGTCATACTAAAGGCAAATGACACTCTGCAAGGTAAGAATGTCATTCCCAATGAGTAGTATGTCATCTATATGTAGCACTAGAAATACAACTGTGCTCCCACTAACCTTCTTGTAAACACAAGGTTCATCTATGTTTTGAATGAATCCAAACTGTTTGACTACTTCATCAAAACGATGATTCGAGCTCCGAGATGCTTGCTTTAATCCACAAATCGATCTTTGAAGCTTACAAACTTTACCAAAGTCCTTTGGAGGCACAAAACCCTCAGGTTGTGTCATGTACACATCCTCAAGCATCTTCTCGTTAAGGAAGGCTATTTTGACGTCCATCTGCCATATTTCATAGTCATAATATGATGCAATGGCAAGAAGAATTCTGATTGATTTGGCCATTGCAACTGGGGGAAAGGGCTTCATCATAATCAACATCATGAGTTTGAGTGAATCCTTTTGCAACCAGTCGTGCCTTGAAGATATTTACTTTGTCATCAATGTCAGTTTTCTCTTTGAAAACTCACTTGCACCCAATGGTTTTTACACCTTCAGGTGGATCGATTAAGGTCCATACCTTATTGTCGTACATGGATTGTATTTCAGACTTCATGGCATTAAGCCATCTTGCGGAGTCCGGTCCCACCACGGCTTCTCGATTGGTAGTTGGCTCATTCTACTCAATGAGCAAAACATCACGACTTCCAGTCATCAGAAATCCATATCTCTGAGGCTGTAACCGTGATCTATCGGACCTTCATGGGCCTTGTGTTACTTGAGTAGGCTCAACAACTTGTTGTGAGTCTTCTCTGTTTTCCATCAGTGGTTCTATGTCGTCTTATGGCTCTCAAACTTCTTCAAGGTACACCTTACTCCCATTGGTTCTTTTAGAGATAAACTCTTTTTCCAAAAAGAAACCATTCCGAATAACAAACACTTTGTGATCGGTGGGATTGTAGACATAGTTTCCTTAGGATACCCCACAAAAAGGCATTTTGAGGATCTGGATGATAATTTATCAGAGGCTTGGTGTTTTACGTAAACCTCACATCCCCAAATTTTAAGAAATGACAAACTGGGTTTCTTCCTAGTCCATATCTCATATGGTGTCTTTTCAACTGCCTTTGACAGAACAGGATTTAGTGTGAACGCAACTGTTTCTAGGGCATGGCCTCAAAAGAAGGTCGAAGATCTGTTTGACTCATCATAGATCGAACCATATCTAATAGAGTTCGATTCCTCCGTTTAGAAACACCATTCCATTGAGGTGTTCCTAGAGGAGTAAGTTGTGAGATGATCCCATAACTCCTAAGATAGTCAATGAACTCTTGGCTCAAATATTCACCACCGCAATTAGATCGAAGTGCCTTAATTGTTTTGTCAAGTTGGTTTTGCACTTCATTTTGGAATATTTTGAACATTTAAAAAGATTCAGACTTATGTTTCATTAGATAGATATTCCTATATCTACTAAAATTGTCTATAAATGTAATGAAGGACAAATGACCTCCTCTTGCAGAGTTATTCATTGGTCCACACACATCAGTATGTATGAGGCCCAATAAATCGATGGCCCTCTCACTATGCCCAGTAAAAGGTGCCTTTGTCATCTTTCCCAACAGACAAGACTCACATGTATTAAATGATTCAAAATCAAATGAGTTAAGAAATCCATCTTGATGGAGTTTCGAAATGTGTTTCTCATTTATATGGCTTAGACGATAATGCCATAGGTAGGTCGGATTCAAATCATTTGACTTGATCCTTTTAGTAGTTATGTCATAGATATGTCAATTATTAGGATGTTCTAAATTAAGTACATAATGACCAACATGCAAATCACCATGAGCATAATAAATGACATTATGATAAATTGAACATTTACGATTCCTAGTAATGGAAGTGAAACCTTCCTTATCCAAATAAGAAAGCAAGATAATGTTACTACTCAAAGCAGGAGTATAAAAGCAATTGTTCAAAAATAACAAAAGCCCACTGGGCAGAACTAATTCATAAGTGCCTACGGCTAAAGCAGGAACTCTAGCTCGGTTTCCAACTCGTAGGTCAACTTCGCCCTTCTTCAATTTTCTACTGTCCTTGAGACCCTGCACATTTATACAAATGTGAGATCCACATGTAGTATCTAATACCCATGTTGAGGAAGGAAGCAGACCCCATCCTTCAGAGGTTTTGCCTTCTTGGCTTTCCATTTCATACCCCTTCCTTTCTGAACGGACAAAACAGTACTGGGCCTCTTCTTAAGGCTCTGCTCAGCATGTTTGAGCATCCCATGCAGTTTAGAAATTTATTCCTCCATGTTGTTCATGTAATCCATGACAAAGTGTTTATAACTTCCTGGAGTGAGTTCAAGATCACATCTGTAGCTAACTCCTGAAAAATGAGGAATCCAAGCCTCTCAAGGTGATCAATGTAGCCTTTCATTTTTGACAAATGAGGACTAACTGATTCACCTTCAGCCATCTTGTAAGAAAATAAGGCCTTTGTGGTCTCATACCTCTCTTGCCTTTCCTGTTGCTCGAACATTTCCATCAAATGATCAATCATCTCAAAGACCTCCATATATTCCAAATCTCCTTTGAGGTTTGGAATCATAGTGGCAGGCATCAGGCATCCTGTATCATAGAGTAATCCTGATGTTTCATATAAGCATCAGTCTGAGCTCTTGGATCATTAGCTGCAGGCTCGTAAGGAATGGGTTGATCGATGAGATACTCCTTTCTTTCGTGTTTAGGATCAACGCTTAAGTTCCCAGACATGTCAAGAAAGTTTGTCTCATCGAGTTCGTTTTTCTCAAGGACTGATCGCATTGATGGTATTGCAGTATTACTAGACGACATGATTCTACAATTAAAAGATATGCAAAGTTAGTTAGCAATCTCCCACTGAATTAACAACCCTCATTATAATTAGTAGACTAAGATCTATATTTAGCTTAAATTAAACTCCGCTTTGGCAGGACACTTAAAATCAAGTTATTTAGGTAGGCAACCCCTTTGCCAATTACATCACATGTAACTCTTAGATCTTTATGGGATTCGATCATCATATGACTGGCACGTTTAATCTCATATAAGTCCTTGAGATCCAAAACCATTTTGATAATCTCAATTAAGTCAAGACAATAATGAATATTGAGTATCACCATTACTCACTCTTGTCTCACCAAGATAACTCAAATGCATCCACTTTGGTGGAACATACAAATGGGCGATCTAGGTTTTGACAAGTATTCATTAATTGACGACATTATGACTTAAGATTTTATTTAGAAGGTATTATTTGATATAATATAATTAATCCTATTAATTCTACTTATATGAATGCAATCTCTAAATTAATTATAGGCAGTGGCAGAGCCACGTTGGGGCAGGTGACCGCAGGTGTGTACATAAATTTTCAGTTTTTTTATATTGAAATTGTGTGCATGCCTAAATCTCATTGATCTCGTCCCCCGTCTCCATATACCTAAATCTCCCTCTCGTCTGCGTGACTACAGATAGGGGTATTCATGTGGAGTTTAATCAAACTCTTACCCACTCTTTGTGGCTAAGATCTTAAGGGCGCTTGTGGTCGTGGAGGTTGAAAAACCTAGACTTCTACTTCTCGGTAAACATGTACTACATTTGTGTTTTGATATGATGAAATTCTTGAATTTTTTTGGGTAGTTTAGAAACCGTAGTTATATATGCATGACAAATAGTCGATTTGATACTGTTTAGGATTATGAATTGAAGAGGAAAGCACGCTTCTATTCTACTATGTTTTATTTGATTATATATTTTCATGTTGTAGTTTTGCGGCCAAACATTGGGATAAAATATGTAAATGGAGCTATATACCCAAGAGGGGGGGTGAATTGGGTATTTTAAAAACTTTTCAGAATATGCTCTGTTTTGAAGTAATGAAAGCAGAGATAAACAGAGGAGGAAGGGAAGGAAAGCTTGCACAAGAGAAATTATCATGGTTCGGTCCTATCTTTGACCTACATCCAAGTCCCCAAGCCACACTTGGGATTTTCAATCCACTATACTCACAAACCGATTACACACTCGTACTCAAGAGTAGTTCTCTCTCTAGAACTCACTCCCCCTTACAAGTTGTAATCAATACACCCAACCACCAAGTCCCCGACTTGTGGTTATCTCAATCAATAAATGATTTACGAGATAGAACTCTCTCACAAAGCGAGATAAAATGAACATCGAAGTACAAGTATCGATTGATACAATACAAGTGAAAGCTGAACACAATAAATGACAATCAATAAATTTTCGCTCTCAGTAGGTGTATCAGCTTGAGAAGAAGTTAATGCACTCTATTTATAGGTAGAGAACATTAAATGACCGTTGAATGATGAATCCAACCGTTGTAGGTGATTAGCATTAAGTCTGGTCATCTTCTCTCTCTAAACTCCAACTAATCCAAGTGCTAATATGACCTGAGGTGGAACTCTGAGGATTTGCCCGTTGGAGAAGTGTTTACTTGATGAAGAAAGCATTCTTGACCGTTGAGAATGCGTGCTCAGATGGATTATCCAAAAGAAGGTTGATTTGCAGAAGTGCATTTAATGCACCGTACACTTTTGCTTTATGGCTTTGACCTTCAATAATCTTCATCTGTGCTAACTGAAATTCACTCAACAAACTTGTTAAACATAGTTGGGTTCATAGGTGAATGATTCATGAAAGCAATTAGAACAAACAAGAGTGATATGCAAATTCGCATAATTCAAAAATTGGTTTCAGCGTTGGTTACTCGAGTAAGTTCTTCGTTACTCGAGTAAGTCACTTGTGTGAGAGAGTCTTTACTGCAAGTATCCAAAAGGATACTCGAGTAAGCAACTTCCGAAGCAAACCATCGAGACTTGAACTTTTGAAACCAAAGTCTTTACTCGAGTAAGTTAGTGGTTTACTCGAGTAAGCAACTATTTGCTTGAAAACTCAAAGTGTAAGATGCCTCTTTCCTGGAGTAAACAAATTCATACTGGAGTAAGCACGAACATGAGTTAAGTTGAAAATCATTTTAAGAGTTCTTTACTCGAGTATGAAAACTCTTACTCGAGTATGCACGAGTTTAGAAAAAACTTGGGAGCTTTCTGTAAGACCCTTTACTCGAGTAAGTCAATGTTTACTCGAGTATACACTCAAGTTCAAAAATTCATTTGCTCTCGGTAAGTCCAATACTCGAGTATAGGAATCTATACTCCAGTATTGATTTAACTTGTAAAGATTGGTTGCTCTCTGGATGGTCTTTACTCGAGTATGTAAACCTTTACTCGAGTAAGTCATAATTTGAAAAACGCATTTGCTCTCTGGATGACCTTTACTCGAGTATGTCATCTCTTTACTCGAGTAAGTACCTTTTGTAAAACGCATTTGCTTTCTGGATGACCTTTACTCGAGTATATCATCTCTTTACTCGAGTAAGTATGTGTAAAATTCAATTGGGCAATCCTTTAACGAGTCTATACTCGAGTAAGCATTCCTTTACTCGAGTAAACAACCGATAACTTGGTTTTACACGATTTTGCAAAAACTTCAACACATGTTTACAATTGTTGTTAATCATCAAAACCCATTGAGAACTAACATTCTCCCCTTTTTGATGATGACAACACTTGTAAATGATCTTTTTAAATAATTTGAAAGATGAAGTTCCTTTGAATTGAAGTTTTTCAAATATTAGTGCAAAGTGGTCAAAAACCATTTGAATATGCATGTTAATCTGTAATACTCAGAGAATGGCAGCAAATATGCATTTGAACACATAAACAACTGATAATATAATCATTAAGCAAACTTCATACAATGTTTTACTGATATCAGAAATGACAAATACTCTGATAACACTGATATCAGAGAATAAACAAAATATAATGAAAATGCATGCTAGACACTACAACCTAGACCCTATACCCTATACATCTTTCTCTTCTTCTCCCCCTTTGTCATCATCAACATACTCGGGATCAAGGATAACAAAAGGAGGGGACCAGAGGACCATGGCAGTGGATGGATCAAAGGTAGGGTCCTGGTGAGCTGCATAAGGAGAAGGTGTGGGGAATTTCTCAGTAGATGGAGTAGATGGAGATGGAAATGTGTCAGGTAGGATCTCTGTGGTGGGAGTGATAGGAGAAGATGGAATTTCAGGGGTAGGAGTGGAAGTGGTGTGAGGTGGGACCGGGAAATGAAAAGGTAGGTGAGGAAGGTGGGGAAAGGTGAGTCTCGGGTGGTGGGTCTCTGGAACGGGAGAGGATGAGGAAGGATCGGTTCGTGAACCCAAATGTAGCGAGGATGAAGAACCAAGGTCAAAGTGCTGGATCAACTTGTTGACCTTGTCCCGGCCTCGAAGCAATATCCATGATAGAACCAATCCGAGAATCCAAGTCGATGCACCGATCAAAAATCTCATCCCGCTTCTTTTCGGTGTCATCCTTGAGTTTGTCCAACTTTGTGATAACCTCATTCGACCAGCAATCACCTCATTTAGACCAATCTTGAGATCAGCTCCTAGCTTGCCAAATTCAAATTGCACTCTGACAAAGTGAGAAGCAATGGAAGTGTCCACAATGGCTTTAACTCTAGCCTCAAAATCCAGTAGAGGAGGAGGAGCGACCGAGCCTCGTGCGCAACCGATTGAGATGCACGGCCTCGAGATCTCTGAGGAGCCCTTGACTGACCGGATCCTTCCGGTTCAAGGGTTATCTGCATAAACTTAAGTTGAGTCTTGCCAAAGGATGGGATATACTTCATTGACTCAGGAGGGCCCACATACCATATCTTATGGTAAAATAAGATCAATGACACCAGAGAAGCGAAGGGCATATAAGATCCTTTTCGGGAGGTGAACTTGAAGTTGCTCATTTCTTGAAGACCCACGCCCAATATTGAAAGGATGTTGCTTGATAAAGGCAGTGAAAAAGCGGTAATCCTTCTTCGTGAAATGTGAATAGCTACCTCCCTTCTGGACAAAATTCCTTGTATACACAAACCAAAGTACACGGTGCAAGTTAGGCATGTCATACGGTTTGAAGGATAAATGAGCTTTCTGATCATCAGGTACGTCTTGAGTGAGCAAAAGTGTCCTATACACTTCTTCATTGTTGTATCGGGGTGTAGAAGCCTCCGGGGGATTAATAACCTTCAATATCCGGTTGAGGATTGCAGCAGAGATGGTGAAAGTGACTCCGCACAGATTGGTGAGCCTTTCTTCAATTGCTCTGTCCTCGAGTCTAAAATATGATCAGCCTTCATGTTGAAATAGAACATTCTCACCAACTCCGGAAAGTAGGGGGCCTCGATGGAAACAACGGAGTCATAAGGTCTGAGCCACGGCGATAGATCAACATTGCATTCCTGGTGAACTTGTTCTAGATTGACTGAGACAACGGGACAAAATCCTCGGGTTGAGTATTGCTCTCTGAACATGGCATTGTGACCAGGAGGAAGTGGAACCGAGGTGACTTTGAAACCAGGAGGCGGATCCTTGTGAAGTTTAATCTCTTCAACCGCATTTTCGATGAAAGATGAAACACCTTCGTGCTCATTCTCTTCGATCGCAGTCGATGAGGAGCCGTAACTTCTACCATAGAAAGAGACCCGAGCGAGCGGGGATGGCCCTCTTGGTCCGCGCCTTTACGTGAACAACGGTTCTTTGTCTTTTGGCTTGGCTTGACTCGGCCGTCTGCTTTCTTTTTGTGGCTGAGGAAGGAACCGGGTCCTTTGACGTCGAATCCCCTCTCTTGGGGTTCGAGGATGGATTATCTTCAATCACAACACCCACTCCGGGGATTCTTGTATCAATGCCTCTCTGCAACTTCTTTGGAATCGTTTTGGACCTTGGAGCTCGTGGAGGCATCGGTTGAGAGGATTGAGAAGCTTCCTTAGACATTTGAGCGTTTAGGGTTCGACGAAAATGAGGTTAGGAAGAGTTAGACGAGGTTTGGTGAAGATTGGAGGGGAATGGTGAATGATTGTGACGATTATGAAGAAGAAGAAGAAGAGAAAGTCGCGTCTCTAGGGCTTTACCGGAGTAAAGGTGCGAGTATGTAAGAACACGTCGTTTCGTATATATAGATAGACGCCTATACTCGAGTAAGTTCTTGCTTACTCGAGTAAACAATACTTGCATTTACATACTCGAGTAAAGAAGGAAGTATATTGACTGGACTTCAAAAATGTCGCGTGAATTTTGAAATATCGATGGACATACTCGAGTAAGTTACTAACATACTCGAGTACGTTTTGTCATACCTTCGGGTTTGGTCTGTTTGGTCTATACTCGAGTAAATCTCTACATACTCGAGTAAACCTTTCTTTGTTCTCGCAATGCGCTCTCGCCTCTTGAATACTCGAGTATCCACTTCCATACTCGAGTAAAGCATTTCGAACTTCTCGAATTTGCTTTCGCATCGTGTTTACTCGAGTACCATGTACTCTACTCGAGTAAGCAATCTACGAAACATCGAGAGAAACCCTGCAAAAACAATTTCTATACACTCCGATGCTTAAGTTAGTAAGGATTAATCATCAAACACACAACTAACATTAAATTGGATGAGAAATGCTTACAATTCATTGGGATTTACCATTCCCAATTCTCTCCTTATGAAATTAAAAGGTTCTTTGGCTAGAGGCTTTGTGAAGATGTCGGCAAGTTGAAGATGAGTTGGGATGAACATTACTTTGACATCTCTTTTCGGACATGATCCCGAATGAAGTGATGCCTCACATCAATATGCTTGGTCCTTGTATGTTGCACCGGATTCTTGGCCAAGCTTATTGTGCTTGTGTTGTCACACAAAATTGGGATTTCCTTCAAGTGAACTCCCAAGTCAGCAAGTTGTTGTTTCAACCATAGTACTTGAGCACAACAACTTGAGGCAGCCACATATTCAGCTTCGGTAGAGGACACGGCCACAGATGTTTGCTTCTTACTGAACCAAGAGACAAGTGAGTTGCCAAAGAATTCACATTGACCACTTGTGCTCTTTCTATCTGTCTTGTAGCCGGCATGATCCGAATCTGAGTATGCCACCAAGTGTTCCGGTTGACCTTTAGGAAACCATAGTCCAAGAGTCTTCGTGTCTGAGAGATATCTGAATATCCTCTTCACATGTTCAGCATGGGACTCTTTTGGAGCGGATTGGAACCTTGCACACATCCCAACACTGAATTGGATGTCCGGGCGACTTCTTTGTGAGATAGAGTAGTGATCCAATCATTCCTCTATACTTTGTGATGTTGAAATCTTTGCCCTTCTCATCAGCATCCAATGAAGCGAGTTGAGCTCATAGGAGTGTCGCACCATTGCCTTTGGTCCATCCCAAATTTCTTCAAGCAAATCATTCGAGATATTTGGTTTGGGAAATAAAAATCCCATCTTTTCTTTGCTTGATTTGTAGTCCAAGAAAATAGTTGAGCTCTCCCATCATGGACATCTCAAACTCTCCCGCATAGTCTTTGAAAATTCTTCACACAAGGCATCATTAGAAGCACCAAATATAATATCATCCACATATATTTGAACCATTAGAATTTCATTAAGCTTATTACTCTTTATGAAGAGAGTTGTGTCGCTTTTCCTCTAACAAAACCTTGATCTAGAAGGAATTTGCTTAATCGCTCATACCAAGCTCTAGGAGCTTGTTTCGTGCCATATAGAGCCTTCTTGAGACGATACACATGATCTGGACAATGTTCATTTTCAAAACTAGGGAGGTTGTTCTACATAAACTTCCTCTTGTATAAAACCATTCGGAAAAGCACTTTTCACATCCATTTGATATAGTTTAAAACCTTTTACACATGCAAAGGCTAGAAGTACTCTTATGGCTTCCAATCTTGCCTTTGGAGCATAAGTTTCTTCATAATCAATTCCTTCTTCTTGATTATAGCCTTTGGCAACCAATCTTGCCTTGTTGCGGACAATGATTGCGAGACTCATCACGTTTTTCTTGAATACCCATTTGGTGCCAATGACCGGATGGTCTCGGGCCTAGGTACCAAATCCCAAACTTGATTTCTATCAAATTGATGTAACTCCTCTTGCATTGCTAATACCCAATCATTATCCGAAAGGGCTTCATCAATCTTAGAGGGTTCTATATGAGATATAAATGCGAAAAGGTTACTTCATTCAAAGTACTATTTGGTTCTTACTCCCGATTAATATCACCTATAACTTGGTCTAAAGGATGGTTTCTAATAAATTTCCAAGCTCTAGGTTGAGTCGATCAGGATTTTCAATATTATTTTGGGGATCGGCCTCAAAAACATTTTCGGGAATTTTCGGTAGAAGTAGGAGTAGTTTTCGAAAAGAATTGATTTTTGAAAACATTTTCTTCTTCATTGTCCAAGGCTTTATCGATTTGGATTCACGAAAATAACATGTATTGACTCTTCAACAATACGTGTGCGAGTATTAAAGACTCTATAGGCTCTACTCCTATTTGAATAACTAATGAAGATACCTATATCAGCTTTGGAATCGAATTTACCAAGATTCTCTTTACCATTGTTGTGCACATAGCACTTGCATCCAAAGACACGTAGGTGGCTGAGATTTGGCTTCCTTTCCTTGTAGAGTTCATATGGGACCTTGTTCAGCTTCTTCCTCAAATAGGCTCGGTTGGAGATGTAGCAAGCCGTACTCATCGCATCAGCCCAAAACACTTGAGAAGTGTTGTTCTCATTTAACATTGCCCTTGCCATCTCAGTGAGGACTCTATTCTTCCTCTCAACCACACCGTTTTGTTGAGGAGTCCTTGGAGCTGAGAAGTTGTGATCAATCCCCACATTGTCACGAGAACTCGATGAAAGGCGTTGTTTTCAAATTCGCCACCATGATCGGTCCTTATACCTGAAATTGCAAAGCCTTTCTCGTTCTGGACCTTTTTGGCAAAGGTAACAAAGCGATCAAACGTTTCATCTTTAGATGATAAAAATATTGTCCAAGTAAATCTAGAGTAATCATCAACTATGACCAAAGTGTAGAGATTTCCACCAAGACTTTTTACTCTAGCTGGTCCAACTAGATCCATATGAAGTAATTGAAGAGGTCTACTAGTTGAGATCTCATTTTTTGCTTTAAAAGAAGATTTGGTTTGTTTTCCTTTTTGACAAGCATCACAGACTATGTCATTTTTGAAATTCAATTTAGGAATACCAATGACCAAATCCTTTTTCAAAGCAACTTGTCAAGTTGAAACATATTAACATGAGCTAATCGTTTATGCCATAGCCAACTCTCATTCAAGTTACTAACAAAACAATTTTCAGAAAGCTGAAGCATTACTAGAGAGGTTAAGAGTATAACAATTTCCATCTCTAGGTGCTCTAAATAAGGCTTTAGTTTTCAAATCATCAATGGGGACTAAATCTTTTCTAACAATCAAGCATTCATTTGAATCAAAGATAACTAGGTTACCCTTGTCGGTGCTTTGGCTCACACTTAGGAGGTTGTGACACAATCCTTCTACTAGGTAGACATCTTTGATGAGAGGACCTTCATTGTTTCCTATCTCACCAATCCCAGCAATTTTTCCCGATTGGTCTCCTCCAAATGTGACTCTACCACCATCCTTTGGTTTGATTGAAAGAAATTTGGATTCATCTCCAGTCATGTGTCTTGAGCACCCACTATCAATGTACCACTTGTTGGGTCTTGATGCTCTAAGACAAACCTGCAATTCACAAGGGATCAAGCCTTAGGTACCCATCTTTTCTTGGGTCCTTTGGAGTTAGTTTTGACCTTAGGAACATAAGTTCCTTTCGGTACCCATTGATAATTTCCCACGGGCTTAATTTTTCTTTCTTTTCTATGAAAGCAAGATGAAGTAGAATGACCCTTCTTATTACGGTAATTGCAATGCGCAAAGGGGTTTGAAGAGTGAACTGATTTTGTGAAATAGTTCATGTATGTTTTTTGACCACTCTTCTTCTTGCCTTTCTTCTTATCAAAGTACGGTACGTAACCAATGCGATCTATCATTTATAAAACGTTGTTGTTTCAAAATGACATTGAGCATTTCACTTCCTCTAGTGAATTTCTCAAGTGCCTTTGTAAGATATGAATTCTTTTTCTTCAGATCGGGACAATCTTTACAAATAGCATTTTCGAAGAGGAAAACTTTTCAACTTGAGATTCAAGAGTAAGATTTCTGTTTTTTCAGTTTGAAATATTTTTTCAGTAAGTTTTTCAAATTCAAGTTGCACAGTCATATATTCATCAAATAGATCATCATAAGGAGGTTTGCAATCATATACCTCTTCAAGTTTAGCACGTTGCTCTTCTTCTTCAGCAACTAGGCATATATTTGCTTTTTCTTCCTCATCCTCATCATCTTCATCAGATGAGCTATCACCCCAAATGCCGGAGACATAAGCTTTCTTCTTGTATTTGCTGAACTTCTTCTTTTCTTTGTCTTTGTTGTTCAAGTTGTGGGCATTCGAGACTTGATGTGGCCGGGCTTTTGACATTCGTAGCAGATGACCGGCTTCTTTGCCTCATAGCTGGAGCTAGCTTTATGAAATTTCTTGAAACCTTGGTCCCTCTTGTAGAATTTCTTGAATCTACGAACCATCATGCCTATCTCCTCATCTTCGTCTATATTCTCATTTTCTTCATCGAATCTTTAACTTCTTTTGCAGCCTTGAGGGCAATTCCTTTGTTCTTGCCATGAACTTCATCAAGTCCCTTCTTGAATTTGAGTTTAGCCTCATATTCTGAGAGACTTCCGAATAGAGCCGCCACTGACGTCATTGATTCTCCTCGCGCTTCCTCTATCGCTGTGACCTTGGCCTCCCATTCCTTATTCAGAATGTTTAGAATCTTTCTCACTTGAACCGGCTGGTCGTATTCCTTTCCAAGAGCCGCGAGTTGATTTATGAGATGAGTGAAACGAAGCTGAAATTCTCCAATGGATTCACCAGGCTTCATTCGAAGAAGATCATATTCGGTCATAAGAGTATTGACTCTTTTTTGCTTTACTCATTTGTTCCTTCATGAGCTATCTCGAGCATCCCACATGGCCTTAGCAGATGATAAGGTGCAAATACGAAAGTATTCTTGTTGACTCGGTGCACTTTGGAGAAGCGGGAACCGCCTTCTTTGTTGAGGGTGACGTTTCTTCTATCGTTCTCATCATACTCCTCCTCTAGCTTGGGAACTCGACTCCATCTTCTACGGTTGATGGCTCATAATCTCCTCTTTCAAATACTCTCCAAAGACCATACTCGGTTGCCATAACAAACACTTTGAATTTGGCCTTCCGGAAGGAGTAGTGCTCTCCATTGAAACCGGGTGTCTGTTGATAGATGCTCCATCAGGTAAGATACCTTCCATAATGATCCTTCTCGAGTTGTTAAGCTCTTAAGAGAAGACCTTGCTCTGATACCAAATGTAAATGGAGCTATATACCCAAGAGGGGGGGGTGAATTGGGTATTTTAAAAACTTTTCGAGAATATGCTGTTTTGAAGTAATGAAAGCGAGAGATAAACAGGAGGAGGAAGGGAAGGAAAGCTTGCACAAGAGAAATTATCCTGGTTCGGTCCTATCTTTGACCTACATCCAGGTCCCAAGCCACACTTGGGATTTTCAATCCACTATACTCACAAAGCGATTACACACTCGTACTCAAGAGTAGTTCTCTCTCTAGAACTCACTCCCCCTTACAAGTTGTAATCAATACACCCAACCACCAAGTCCCCGACTTGTGGTTATCTCAATCAATAAATGATTTACAGATAGAACTCTCTCACAAAGCAGATAAAATGAACACTGAAGTACAAGTATCAGATTGATACAATACAAGTGAAAGCTGAACACAATAAATGACAATCAATAAATTTTCGCTCTCAGTAGGTGTATCAGCTTGAGAAGAAGTTAATGCACTCTATTTATAGGTAGAGAACATTAAATGACCGTTGAATGATGAATCCAACCGTTGTAGGTGATTAGCATTAAGTCGGTCATCTTCTCTCTCTAAACTCCAACTAATCCAAGTGCTAATATGACCTGAGGTGGAACTCTGAGGATTTGCCCGTTGGAGAAGTGTTTACTTGATGAAGAAAGCATTCTTGACCGTTGAGAATGCGTGCTCAGATGGATTATCCAAAAGAAGGTTGATTTGCGAAGTGCATTTAATGCCCGTACACTTTTTGCTTTATGGCTTTGACCTTCAATAATCTTCATCTGTGCTAAGCGAAATTCACTCAACAAACTTGTTAAACATAGTTGGGTTCATAGGTGAATGATTCATGAAAGCAATTAGAACAAACAAGAGTGATATGCAAATTCGCATAATTCAAAAATTGGTTTCAGCGTTGGTTACTCGAGTAAGTTCTTCGTTACTCGAGTAAGTCATGTGTGAGAGAGTCTTTCTTGCGGTATCCAAAAGGATACTCGAGTAAGCAACTTCGAAAGCAAACCATCGAGACTTGAACTTTTGAAACCAAAGTCTTTACTCGAGTAAGTTAGTGGTTTACTCGAGTAAGCAACTATTTGCTTGAAAACTCAAAGTGTAAGATGCCTCTTTTTGGAGTAAACAAATTCATACCGGAGTAAGCACGAACATGAGTTAAGTTGAAAATCATTTTAAGAGTTCTTTACTCGAGTATGAAAACTCTTACTCGAGTATGCACGAGTTTAGAAAAAACTTGGGAGCTTTCTAAGACCCTTTACTCGAGTAAGTCAATGTTTACTCGAGTATACACTCAAGTTCAAAAATTCATTTGCTCTCGGTAAGTCCAATACTCGAGTATAGGAATCTATACTCCGTATTGATTTAACTTGTAAAGATTGGTTGCTCTCGGATGGTCTTTACTCGAGTATGTAAACCTTTACTCGAGTAAGTCACAATTTGAAAAACGCATTTGCTCTCTGGATGACCTTTACTCGAGTATGTCATCTCTTTACTCAAGTAAGTACCTTTTGTAAAACGCATTTGCTTTCTGGATGACCTTTACTCGAGTATATCATCTCTTTACTCGAGTAAGTATGTGTAAAATTCAATTGGGCAATCCTTTAACAGTCCTATACTCGAGTAAGCATTCCTTTACTCGAGTAAACAATCGATAACCGGTTTTACACAGATTTTGCAAAAACTTCAACACATGTTTACAATTGTTGTTAATCATCAAAACCCATTGAGAACTAACAAAATACTCCCCGTGCATCTTGTATATCTTTTGGTGTTTTTCATTCCGAGCAATCCTAGAATATATATATATATATATATATATATTGTGGGAGTGGGGTCTAAATAATACAGTAGTGCTTTCATTGTGAAAGAAGAATACAAGGCCTTATAATACCCAAATACAAAGATGCAACAGCAGAAAATCAAACAACAGCAATAAACACACTACATGAGACTAATAGAACACACACAAAGTAAAGATGAAGACTAAAAACAAAATGCTATCAAACCAAAAACAGCAGTTAATTGTTAGTTCTCTATGTTTTTGATGTTTTGATGATAACAAATATAATGTAAATAAGTTAATAGATTCATGGTTAAATCATGTTTTATATAGTTAACTTGAATCTATAATGTGTTTGGAAGTTTTGCATTGGTTGCCTCGAGCTAAAATGGTTTTTCCTTGGAGTTAATAAATTAAATCTATGCAAGCCTCTAGTTAAAACCATACTTCTAGTTAAATGATGGAAATGATTTAAATAAATATTGTTAACTCCAATCAATTATTTAATTGCCTCAAGTCATGTGTTTTAATCTTGAGATTTTGAAACTATTGATTTTGACTCTTGAATATCAAGGTGATGACTCAAGTCATTGACTCTAGGCAAACACTTATTGACTCTAGTTAATCTCTCATTTGGTCCATTTCTTAGAGAGCATCGGGTTTGACTTTGGCATATCAAGTTAATGACTCAAGTCATTAACTTCTTATATCAAGTTAATCTTTCAATTGTCTATTCTTTGGAGAGCATCGGATTTGACTCTTGGATATCAAGTTAATGACTCAAGTCATTCACTTATTAACTCAAGTTAAGTCTACATTTGGCCATTTCTTTTGAAAGCATTGGGTTTAACTTTTGCATTTCAAGTTAATGACTCAAGTCATTCACTCTTCATATCAAGTTAAGCTTTCAATTCTCTAGTTTTTGGAAAGCATCGTCTTTGACTCTTGATATCAAGTTAATGACTCCAAGTATTAACTCAAGGAAAATACTTATTGACTCAAGTTAAGTCTTTCATTGGTCTATTTTTTTAAAAGTATCGACTTTGACTCTTGCATATCAAGTTGATGACTCAAGTCATCAACTCAAGGTATGACTTTTAAACTTCAAGTTAAGAGATCAACTTGCAGATTTTTCAAAGTCATCGACTTTAACTTTTGCATATCAAGTTAATGACTCTAGTCATTAACTCAAGGCATGACTTTCAAGCTTCAAGTCAGAAAATTAAACTTGGGAATTTTGAAAGGAATTACTCTTGACTTTTGCTTATCAAGTTAGTGCCTCTAGTCACCAACTCAAGGCAATTATTTTTACCTCAAGTCAAGTTGTAATTTCCTTCGACTTGCGTTTTTAACTTGTGGAAAATGAATTTGCCTTTAGTCAAAGTTTCAAGTTAACTTCTTCTAGACTTTAATTCTCTTATAAAATTATTCTTGCCTCAAGTCAATACCTCCGGTATCAACTCTTTAACTAAAAGTCATATCTTTCTGATTTCCAAATCATAGTCTCCAGAAAATCAAAATCAATTGATTATGATTTTATTTCTTCAAATCATTACTCATTACTATTCATAATTGCATTTAATCAATTTGTTATTGAGTTACAGATTATTAGAATGAGGATCAACACATGATATTGATTAAAACAATCCAAAGCATTTATTAAACTTGCCTATTCGAGAAACTCAACCAACAGACATACCTCAGCAAGGTTCTGGGCAAGAATATTTCATTTCCTTTGCTGGATCATAACGGTCATAATCACAATTGTTAGTTCTCTAAAAGATTTTGATGATTGCCAACAATTGTGAACAAAGAATGAGGATTTGCTCTCAGAAGTTGGAAAACCCTGAGTGAGAGCAAACCTCGAGGTTTTCCCAGAAACCTCGAGGTTTGGCCTTACAAAGGAAGCATCGAGGTTCTATGTTTAAACTTGCAAAACTTGGGTTTCACGAAATTATGTGAAACCTCAAGGTTTATTAAGAAACCTCGAGGTTTTGGACTTCCAGAGAAAACTCGATTTCACACCAAGTTGTGAAACCTCGAGGTTTACAACAAAACCTCGAGGTTATGCCTTGGCGCCAAACTGAAAATTTGAAATTAAGTGTAAAACCTCGAGTATTGACGAAACCTCCGTGTTTTCGGCTTCCAAAGAGCTAATGGTTTTCAGTATGTTTGAAAACCTCGAGGTTTCCATAGAAACCTCCAGGTTTGTGTTTTGGTTCAAAACAAAGAACTTTGAAGTTTGGGCAAAACCTCGAGTATTACTACAAACCTCGAGGTTTGTGAGTTCCAGAGAGCAAATGAACTTTCGCTCATTCTAAAACCTCGAGGTTCCTTGAGAAACCTCCAGGTTTGCTTCCATCAAGCTTCTCGCCGGGTTTCACGTACAATGTGAAACCTCGAGGTTTATGAGAAAACCTCGAGGTTTGGAGTAAGCCCGAGAAACCTTTGTGTATTGCATCATGAGAAACCTCCAGGTTTTATTATAAACCTCCAGGTTTGAGGTTTTGGTCTTAAATCGTTTTCAACCTTAAATGACCAAACCTCGAGGTTTGTGAACAAACCTCCGGTTTCGGACGTTACTGAAAATCGAATGTGTCGATTTTGCTATGCCTTAGTGTTTGATCTCAATGCTTTCCATGATTAATCTCTATTGGTTCTAGATATGTTTAACCATATTTTTAGTGAGTTTCAGACAGATTAAGGAAAGGTTACTGAAGGTTTAAAAGCAAAAGCAAAAGGTGATGTCAGAGCAATAAATGCACAACCCAGAAACTTGCATCCTTTTGGCTAATCCGTCTGCACATGGTTGCAAAGCATTGAAGAATGATTTCTACAACAAGAAACATAGTCTCCAACGGATTAATTTGTAGAGAGTCAACTCTGATCATCAGCTCAGCTGGATTAACTAAAGTTTAGAGAGAGAAATGCCTAAACCACTTCCTTAACCTTGGCTGAACTTCTCCAACGGATCTATTAGGAAAGCAACGGTCATTTAATGATCTCTGAGTATAAATAGAGCTGCATTCAAGTCTTTCCAACAACAACTACATCTGAAAATGAACAAGCATTCAAGTTCTTCAACTACCTTTCTGTTTTCACTTGTATTTTGTCTTTTGACATTATAAGCTTCAGTGTTTATTATTATCCACTCTTAGAGAGAGCTTTTATCTCGTAATTCATTTATTGAAAAGAATCACAAGTCAAGGGGACTTGGTGATTTGGGGTTCATTGATTACAACTTGTAAGGGGGAGTGAGTTCTAGAGAGAGAACTACTCTTTAAGTACGAGTGTGTAATCTTTGTGATAGTGAAAATCCCCAGTCCGGGGATTTGGATTAGGTCAAGTTGTTAAGACTGAACCAGTATAAATCTCTATGTTCAGCTGTTCTTCCCTTTACTCTGTTCATCTTTGTTTTTGTTGTCTAAAAACAGAGCAATTTGTAAAAGTTTTTAAAATACCCAATTCACCCCCTCTTGGGTATATAGCTCCACTTTCAACAATTACGGGAATAATGACGGCGATTATAATGATCCTTCTACTTCATCTCTAACGGTCATTTTAAAGAGTCTCAACGGATATTTTTTCAATTTTCAACTACTATAAATACTCAAAGGATTGAATCCATCAAGCAACAACGCATACACAGACAAGGCATTCAAAGCGATCAATTTCTATTCTGCTTATATCTTCCGATACTATTGAGCTTCAGTGTTTATTATTCATCTGCTCTATGAGAGAGTTTTATCATTTGTTTTACATTCATTCAAATCTCAAGGTAGTGGTATCTTGAGTGTGGGTGTACGATTACAACTTGTAAGGGGGAGTGAGTCCTAGGGAGAAAGGATCATCCTGAGTTACAGAGTGTGTAATTGTATTTGTGATAGTGAAAATCCCAGAGTGTCTGGGTACTGGACGTAGGTCAAGAGTTGGACCGAACCAGTATAATTCCTCTGTGTCATTTCTCTTACCTTTCTTACTGCTTTCATTGTTTATCCATCGTACGTCGAAAGAATTTTTGAAATAACCTATTCACCCCCCGCTAGGTGATATTCCACCTTCATTAATCAATTCTTTCAGGATCCTCCTCACGGGAAATTGATGAAGTATGGTCAAAAGGGGATATTGTTAGGATGTTAAATATGAGTGGAATTGACTTGTTATGGGGAGATGAAGTTGGGTTGGAGATAAGATATATAATTGGAAAAACCTTAAACCTTTAGGTTGATATGTGGTGTTGATTTCACTTATACTCATCATCTTGTTGTTTAAAGATTCGGTGCCACCAACTTTAGAAAGATGATACCTACTATTTTATGCTATCAAGTATAATTGTAACTGTCAAGTATACTTGAAAAATTATACCTTTTTTTCCATTAAATGTATATCTTCTATGAAAGATGATACCTTAGTTTCCACTAAATGTGTACTATGAAAAATTTATATATGGTTGGTGTTTGATACTTGATTCTATTGAGAACATTTGGATGATTATCTGACATCTTTTTTTCCCTCTTATGCTGCTTATAGGCCATTGATGATGACTGCAAACAATCAAACAGGGTAGATGATAGCAGGGCTTCTCAACTGGCCTCAAGGGACGTTTGCTTCGAAGGTTAGTCCATCTTCCTGATTTTTAATTAAGTTGTTACTTGTTCTCTCTCTCTAAGGCCAGAGTTCCATGTTCATTACTAACACTTTCATATGCTCTAATTTGCTTGAGTGACATAATTGTATTGGACAATTCATATTTGTGTTCCATGTTCATTACTTCCTTTTTTTAACCCATGCAAGTATTTTATTTGAACACTAGTTGTGGTAATGGATTTCTATGAACCTCCAATCTGGTTTATTAAATTAGCAGATGAAAAAAAAAATTCGGGGGCGCTGCCCTCGAACTTCCAAATGCCCCCCACTAATTGTGTGAACATAAATAAAAATTCCTAGCTCCACCACTGATTATAGGTGATATAATCCAATCATAATTAAAGCTCTAAATTAATGATGAGTGATCTAATCAAATCATAATAAAAAAGCTCTAAATTAATGATGAGTGATATAATCAAATCATAATTAAAACTCTAAATTAATTATGCAGTGATCAAATCAAGACATAATTAAAACTGTGACACAACATGGCTCATACTTAACCTAAAATCCTCTCAAGCCAATGAGAGGACTTCTCTAAATAAGAAAATATAAATACATCAGGAGAAACCTCCTTTAACATACGAGGAGAGTGGGATGAGAAGAGAATGTACATCAAGAATATTTAGAGAGAGGCATGGCTCGTAGGCCATATTAAAAAAATACAACACTTATAAATTCTAGAGTCATGTTGTTCACCATACCCAAACAACATTTGAAAGGTATATCACAACACATTAATTCATGCAATATGAAATAAACAAAAGGTGTTATGATTAAAATTTATCTCGCGCTACAAACAGTCAGCTGGTCCCTATGGCGGTCCCGCTAGCCGATTAGCGGGCGGGGTCAAAATTAACGTCCTCGAAGCTTTTCGAAAAGGTATAATCTTTCAAAAAGATTGTTTCCTTATAAAAAATTTTAAACCCCAAAGCATGATTGAGTCCAAGCATGATCAGTGTCTCCGAAGTTTTCAGAGTGTGACCTATGCGCCAATGTAACCGTGCTCCAGCAAGACCGTCATTTCTGTTCTGAACGATTCAGAACGTCATGAACGATGCGCAAGCGTGATCGATGTCCAATCTGAACGCTTCAAAATAATAGGATAACACACGCAACATCTGAATATAAACCCTAACGTGAACTATCATATTCAAACGCATACTAGATTCGGTCTTGCATATATATCACATATATATAATCACACAAATAAACCTAATTTAAACGCACGATTGATCTGGCTCTGATGCCACTGTTAGGATCCGTGCACGCAGCGGAAGGATTTTTATCCATTTGTAGAACTTACGAATCCCTTGAGAGGATCTATCAACAGCATTTAAATCAAGTTAGAAAAGAACCGAATCATACCTATACGAATTGGTGTGAATCTCGTTCAAATTTGAACTTGTGGGCTACCTACTCGATCAACAGGAGCCGACTCTATGAATCCACTCCCTCTACCAGTATCCATACCAAACAGCACTCAAACACGAACGGCAGCGTGCTAGCGCCTTCAAACTTTGCATCTCCCCTTTTTTCTCTAGGGTTTCTCGCGGCTTTTCTAATACGACTGACAAAATATCCCATAGGTTTTTCAAAACCCCATAGGCGTATTATATATACAAAATTAATCCTTATTAATCTTGAAATATTAATTTGGATTAAAATAATATATTAATTAAATCTATCTAATAGATATAATCAAATCTATTTATTTAATCCGAATTAAAGCCTTCGATTTAATTTATCTCTATAAATTAAATCGAGATATGATATCTATCTATTTAATTAAATATGAGATACTATATCTCAATTCTAATTAAATCAGATATATGATATCTTTATTCAAAAATTAAATCTGAGATACAGTATCTCTATTTGTTTTAGATATTTAATTTATCAAATAAATTAAATACAAAACAAATATTATATAATAATATTATAATCTCTATTAAATAACGTTATTATATTATTTATAATTTAATAAATATATATATATATATATCCATCCTAGATTAAATACAGTATTCATTAAATCTTAGACATATCTAAGATTCAATGAATATGGACACTATTGCTCGTGTTGGGCTATTCTTGTGTGCAACCCTACAGGCCCACATGAGATTGGTAGCGGGCCAATATTGTACCAGCCCACAAGTCGCAAGCGGCCTCCAGCAAGACATTGTGACTACCCAAATCATATGGGGATCGGTGATACGATACAACCTATCATACAACCATGTCACGTCCCTTTTGTCACGCGATAATTTTGGTCAAGGATGAGGCATGGATAATATCAACTTCCTGTTCTTGACCATTACTTTCTCGATTCTTGAGTAGTCTAATAATTGAAATGGAAACTCCTTCATCGTAGTATGGCCATACATTTCTCAGACTCACTCATTGAAGGGTCCAGTATTATCACTCTACAAATGTGTGGGACAAATTCCATCTTGACCATTCACATTCCTCTGCATGAAAACCACTGATCCCGATCCAAGTCTTTATCATCACCCAATCAAAGGTGACTTTTGACTAAGTCAAAGGTCAGTGACTCATCATGTAGGAATCCATGATGATCTCAGGTCAAAGGGCGTTGTGACGTGGTTATATATGAGATAAGCTTATGACTAAATCCATGCAGCTTTCTCATAATGGGTCGGTCCAGCACCTTGTACTCTTACAAGTGCCTATGACTTTGATTCATATCTCCATACCTCATCAAAGTCATACTGGTCTTATTTCATCTTCACTCTCGTGTAGATGACCGACCAGAGACATTTAGGATAATCTATAAGATATACCTAGGGATACAGTTATCACTATAAACATGAAATGTAATGATAACTAAATAGAGAATACTTTAAATGACATAAACATTTAAAGTACAATGACTTGCCCCTGGGGCATAATTTCCAACAGCCTCCTGGGAAGTTCCTCTTGATAAGGCTCTTCAGTCGTTATAAGTGGTATCAGCGAAAAAAATTCATCGTCATCAAAACAATATGTATAATGCATGAATATATACCTGGACATATGCAAGAACTGTGGCGTTATAGCCATGGAAGAGAGCATCAACCAATGGAGCGACACAATCATCATATATTACTGCTATAGCATGAACACCCTAAGCAAAGTTATTCAGATAACCACACCACACTAATCTATCAAAGCTCTCGCGTCCGATACATACAATCCTATTGATGGTCTGTTTGAGTACGATGGGCCAGATGATTGCCCTGCTGTTTGTTGACCTTGGGAGTTCCATGAGAAATTGGGATGCTGCCTCCATCCGGGGTTGTACGTGTTGGGGTATGGATTGTTGGTGTTACTACCCCTGTTGAAGTTGTTGACGAAGTTAACCGATTCGGGGTTGGCAGAGTACTAATAGTAGGGTGCTCTCCACCACAGTACACACAAGCTACCTGAGATGGTTGCAGTGATGTGTTGCTGGATGGAATGGTCAGTCCTTTCACCATATTGGTTAGAGATGATACTTGAGCTGTGAGAGCAGTCATAGCATCCAATTCGTGTATTCCAGTGACAATTCTGGAGGATGTAGATCTGTATACTTGCCACTGATGACTGTTCATAGCCATGCGCTCTAATAATGCGTGAGCTTCTTCATAGGACTTCATCAAGATGGATCCGTCGGATGAAGCGTCTACAATTGATCATGTTTGTCCATTGAGACCTCTGTAAAATGTTTCTAGCTGGACCCATTCACAAAGACCGTGTTGTGGGCATCTTTTGAGGAGGTCTTTAAATCTGTCTCAAGCTTCATATGTAGATTCACCAGACTTTTGTTGGAAGTTGGTGATATCCCCTCTGAGTTGAGCATTCTTAGTAGGTGGGAAGAATTTGAGCAAGAACTTACTCCCTAGATCATTCCAAGAGGTGATTGAATTGGCTGGTAAGTTGTTGAGCCACGTCTGAGCCTTGTCCCTAAGCAAGAATGGAATAATTTAATCCGAATGGCGTCAGGCGTTACTCCTGGGATGACGAATGAGTTACACACCTCCATGAGATCCTTGAGGTGTAAGTGAAGATGTTTAGATGGGAGCCCTCCAAATTGTCTGGCTGCATTCAGCATCTGAATCATGACACCTTTTATTTCAAAGTGTCCTGCATTAAAGGTCGGTGGTGTGATAGCCGAATTCAACTTGTTGAGATCTGGAATCCCGAATTCCATGATAGCTTTGTTCACATCTGGATTTAGCGGTGGAGGAACCTAGTTGTCCCTGTTTATTACTATCGGCTCTCTTCGATCCTGCTCATGATTGACAAGAATATCCGCCATGCTTGCGGAGTCAAAAGGTTGACTTCTTCACTTCTACTTCCTGCGCCTTTGCTTGTAAGTGCATCCGATTTCAGGATCGTAAGGCTCTAGGTTGATTGAAGGTGAGTTGCGCATGCACTACAGAATGTACCTGAAAATCAAGGAAAGAGAAGAATGAGCTTTATTGGATAAATCACAACTATTAAGCAAAAAGGGTGTCGTCACTAAAGGTATCTACAGTCCCTGGCAACGGCGCCAAAAACTTGTTGCTCGATTTCCTTGATGGCAAGTAAACCATTCGAACAAGTAATAAAGAGTAAGTAGAGTATTGTCCCACAAAGACCGGATACCAAATGATGACACCAAGTTACAGAATGAGTTGTGTTAAAAAGAAAATAACTTTGATTGGTTTGGGAGTTTTGATAGCTATACTAATAAACAGGAAAATAACTAAATGATTGTAGTCGTAAGAAGATATCAGTAAGAAGATAGACTGAACTTGGAATCCTTTCTAAGCATATCATTCCCCCAGCCGTCTATACACAATGCTATAGCATTCATACTGTACAGCTCTCGCAATTGTTACAGCATGAACACCCTAAGCAAAGTTATTCAGATAACCACACCACGCTAATCTACCAAAGTTCTCGTGTCTGATACATACAATCCTATTCTGTACTTCTCCCATATGTCTATGGCGATTTTTCTAGTTGGATTATCAATACAAATCAAGGTGTATAGTCATGAGCGGTAGACTCATTCCTAAAGTCTACAATAATAGGTCAAGCCTTGCACCATCCCGCCTAGCAATCACTGCTTCTCAGATGTCTAACCCCAACTCCCTCTCGGTAAGCCACGGCCACTGATCTAGCCCTTAGCTCTCGTTAATTGACAAGAAATTAAATCACTGATAGGCAACTGAATATATTAAATTAAGAACTAGTAACTGGGTTCATTCTATACTTAGAAAATCATCCTCGTTCAGTCTTAGGAAATTAGTTCATGACTGACGAGGGAATCACAAAACAGAGTACTACAGAATAGCCCATGATGAAAGATTAAAATAAAGAAACAGAAAACTTGATGGAGGTTCTGACGGCGTGGAAGAAGCCCTATCACGTCACCACTCCACGTCTTCTTCACTCTGTCTTACTGCAAGGAAGGATGCTGGGTTCTCTTGGAGTCCTCGTGCTTTGTAACTTCTCTTACTCTTCTTTCGAGTATGGCTGTATAGGATTGGTCTTTGACTCTCGACGACTCGACCCTCTTAGGGTTGGCTGTTGTTCCCTTAAATAGTCTGGTCTTACTTGCAGTGTACGTTCAATGATCTGGGCCTTTCCTAATTTGTTGAGGTCCAATCGTATCTTCTTTTCCAACCTCGGTAGATTGATTCTGCTGATACTATGGGATTCTTTAAATCTTTAGTTTCGATCCCCTGCATCTTCTATTTCAATATGTCAGCAATCTAACTGTTATTCTTTTTCTACAATATATTTCCTGAAACAACCTTGACAAAATATTAGGACATATGCTGCATAGCACTGCGTCATTTACTCTGCTATAGCTTCAGGGATGCATTGTATTGTACTTCGGTAAAGCTGTCCTGATGTTATAGCATGACATCAGCTATGTTATGTGACTTTCTCATAAAACCTCAAAACTTGTTCTTTCTTAGCACATGTTTAGAATGTAAGTGGTTTTTATCCTTCAGTTCCCTATATCATGAATTAATACCTTTTTGCTTAGATTGATTGCAGTTAAACTCATATTCACCATATAATTCAGTCATAAAATACAGGGAAAATATGGCATAATTAGTGCTCATCAACCGTCACTCGGTGGTGGGCTGTGGTGGCACCCGTGGATGGAATAGGGTACCCTTCTTGGGAAGTTCCTCGCACTTATGCGCTTTGGGCATTATATAGGTGGTATCAGAGCCAACCTCTCATCGTCATTTTGTGGCGGCGCCCCTGAAGGAAGGGATGGGGGTGGACCCTCACTCGGTGATGGACTATGGTGGCCCCCAGTGGATGAAATGGTAGATCCCTCTTGGGAAGTTCCTTATGCTGAGCCGCTACAGGAATTATATAAGTGGTATCAGAGCCAACCTTTTATTGTTTTCCTTCCATTTCCATAGATTCATTTGGCCATCTTGAGGTGACGTATTGCTCCAAAACAAAAGATTATCCTTTTTTCTAACAAACTCATTAGAAATATCGGAACTTGTCCATGAGAAAGCACTCACACAACCTACGAATTGGATCCTTTGTATGCGCTTTTTCTCCAAGTTCTCTCGCCGATACGATAAACAAAGGAAAAGTTAAATTCCCTCCCCTAGAAGATGTTTCGAAGGCTGCAACAACCATGGCATAAACAAAAAAATTGAAAGTAACTAATTTTGGAGCCAAAGAAACTTGTGAGAAAAAGGATTGGAAAATGAGAGGAATGGAATATTCTGCGTCATGATATAGAAAGAGAGAGGGACACTTAATAGAAAAAGAAAGAATGCATTTACATTTCCATAGAAGAGACACAATTATGAGAAATTGATCAATTTGTTGGCATCATCATGATGGGAGGTGAATTGGCTTTTTCTCACCAAAGCAAAACCCAGCTTGCACTCTATGTAAAATGATCACAAAAAGAAAGAAAGAAAAAGATCTAGTACTGTTACGAAGCGAGCAACTATAAGGACTCAATTACTCGAAGGGAAACCAGACACTTCCCAATATGGTTTAGTTATAGTAATTCCACTCACGTTTTGAAGGAATTTTTTTGGGACATGGCGACATTGGGGAGGTCGGTAGAAGAAGATTTAAGCTCAATTTTTTTTTTCATAATGAGGTGTAATATTAAGTGCTATGTGGTAATGAGATGGCTTATTGAGTGCCAAGTGGAGTGCCACATGTTAGTTAATAGTCACACTTAACATTGACTAACGACTAGGGTGAAATTATTACGTTTTGGTTACTTCCGAGGCAAAATTGTTTTTTAAAAAAATTCTGGATTCCGAGCATTCTTTGGTGGCAACTTCTAGGACAAAAATGGACTTGGCCCTTTCTTAAAGTGTCTTAATTTATTCAAGTCAAAGAATTCGTGGAAAATTTTCTTTGGATTGATTCATCATTCGAGTCATTTCATTCTAGTTGTGAATAAGATTTTTGGGTTATTCAATGCTATGGTTGTGTGATTTTAAGGGAGAGGGAAGGAAGTTTCTGAGGATGATGATGTGGCATCACATGTCACATGATATCCTACGTGGCATAGCCACCTCATTAGAGGTGGGTCAACTAACGATTGACCATTTGAATCTGTTAGAAAAGGGTGACATTGGTACGTTTTTACAATTTCCGGGGTGACATTGTTCAAAAAATACTTCTAGGTGCCTAAAGCTGCCTGCAAAAACTTTTGAGGTAAAAATGCTCTTCAACCCTTCTGAATTAACATGGCAGTCTCTTTGAGTCAAAATAAAAATAATTTTCTAAATGAGAAAACTTTATTACCCTCACTGTTAAAATGGTCTTGAAAGAAGAGCAGCTGCTGTGGGATTTGTTTAGAAGTATTAAAAAGAGTAAATACCCTATTTGGTCCCTGGAAAAAAACACGGACCCCATTTTGGTCCCTCGAACAAAGAAAACCCCTTTTTAGTCATTGAAAAGGACGAATAAGGGTTGATTGGTGAACATTTTGATCTCTCACAAATTTCCAAAAACCCCTTTTTAGTCCATAAAAATGTCCAATTTTAGTCCCTAGGGACGAAAAAGAGGTCCGTGTTTTTTTTAGGGGTCAAATAGGGTATTTACTCTATTAAATATCAAAATATAAATTTTAAAAAATAAATAAATTACCTTTAATCAAATCCCCTATCTTTTCTCCAACCACTAATTTTCAGTTTTCAATTTAAATCCTTAATTAAATCCAATTTAATGACTAAATGCATTGTTTGAAACCTTATAAAGTCATTTCCCTCTCCCATTCCTCATCGTCAACCTTGATCCACACCACCAGCACTCTCTGTTACCCTTTACCAACCATGGTTAATGCATTGTTTGAACTTTGAAGCCTTATAAAATAATTAACAATGCCAATAATATAGTACAAAATAATATTAGGATATTACTTTTCAGACTCCTCAAGTTGATGTGATTGATGATGTTATTAGTGCCTCAAATATGCCATTGGATGATCTATGTGATTTAATAACACATTTTGTTGTTGAAAAAAAAAAACACACATTTTATTGTTGCAGTCGCTATTTTTCTGTTAATTCATTTTTCAAACTTCACACACACACACACTTTTTGGGTTTACTGTGTTTTGATGCATTTATTTGGTTTGTAATTTTACTTTTTTTGGTGTACAAGAAATTATGATTTAAGCATAATATTAATCATATGAAAGGAAAATATTGTGAATATATTATTAATCCTTTAAAATAAAAAGAGAACACAAAGATGTATTTTTTATAGGCAACTAATTGACTAACCCTAACCCTAAAATCTAATATAATCTAATTAAATCAAATCAAATTATAATGATAAAAATCTAATCATAATAAATAATAAGCATCCTAATAATATAAATTTAGTTTTAAAAAAACCTAATAATATTAATTAATTAATACTAAATTTTCTATTCTCAGTAAAATTATTTTTTAAAAATAAAATCAATATAATAGAATTTGTGAATAATTTGTTGATATTTAAAATTTAAACGTCAGCCTTTTTTATCAATCGAACTAATCGTGTTTAGAGTTAAATAAATTTTATAAAATTAATGCGTTAAAATAAAATCTTTTGTAAAGTTAGATTATTAAGAGGATACTTTTGCTTCAGGGGAAAACGAAGAAGAAGATAATTTTGTTTAAATAAACTTTTATAAAAATCTAATTTCTGATTATTGATCCAAACAGACTAACATTAAGTATCTTTGTTTTAGGTTAAATTTCAGAAAAATAAAATAGAGAAAAGACAAATAAGGAGACCAATATCTGAAATTCCATTTCAGAGGTCTAGAAGGAATGTAAGATTTCCAAATATTTTCAAATGACCAACATTGCCCTTGAGATATGTGACCCCCTTATTTGTCCTTTCCCTTTTCTCCGCACTCTCCCTTCTGGCGAAAACGTCCCAAATATCGACCAAATTGAAAACTCCCCCATTGTCGTTGCTCTAGCTGTCTAAGCTTCAAGATGATTAGGGATTCTAGGAAGCACCATAATTAGGGAATTCTTTGTAGGCTTTTCTTACCACTTGAACCTTTTTGGAAAACCCAGCTGCATCGTCCACTCATTCGAGCAAGTAGACTGGAAAACTTAGTCAAATTGAAGTCATCAAGCCGCAAGAGAATTGCTGCATTGTCACGAGCCTGAAATTAGTTGTAAATGCATGAAGATGTGTGTTATGGACCAATGGAAGACCTCATCTTGGGATCTGAGCCAGGACAAACTACCAAAGTCGGCAAAGCACTAGATCCCATGGTCCGTGCGGAGCTGGAGGATTTTCTGAGGAAAAACAAGGGTGTGTTTGCATTGAAGCCATCCGAGATTCCCAGGATAGATCCCGACTTTTGCTGCCACAAAATGGCGATATCCGGGATCAACTCCAGTGGCTCAGAAGAAGAGAAAGCACGGCCCGGAGCGAGGAGTGGCCTTGGAGAAGCATGTGGAGGAATTGCTGGAAGCCGTTTTATTTGAGAAGTGCAATACACCACGTGGTTATCTAATGTGGTCATGGTCAAGAAGCCAAATGGCAAATGGAGGGTTTGCACAGATTACAAAGATTTGAATAAGGTATGTCCTAAAGACGCCTTTCCCATGCCCAACATAGACCAACTGGTGGATAATTCTTCCGGTTTTCAGCTCCTCTCTTTTATGGACGCATATTCGGGGTATAATCAAATCGCCATGCATCCCGAGGATTAAGAGAAGACGACCTTCATCACTGAGAAGGCAAACTATTGCTATAACATGATGACGTTTGGTCTGAAGAATGTCGGGGTAACATACTAAAGAATGATGAACAGGGTATTTGAGGACTAGCTTGGGAAGAACGTCGAAGTGTACAATGACGACATGATCGTCAAGTCAGCGGAGCCGATAAGCCACATCCAAGATTTGCAGTAGATGTTTCATAAGCTGTGAGCTCACCAAATTCAACTTAACCCGGCTAAATGTGCATTTGGAGTCCCGTTCGGCAAATTTTTGGGTTTTTTGCTAACGAACCGAGGTATAGAGGCCAACCTGGATAAGTGCCGAGCCGTGTTGGAAATGAGGGCTCCTAGAAACAAAAAATAAGTGCAACAATTGACAGGGAGATTGGCTACTTTAACAAGATTTTTACCCAAGTCGGCCAAAAATTCATTGCCCTTTTTCAGATTATTAAAGAAGGAAGCCTAAGGAGGATGGAACTTGGAATGTGATGCGGCATTCACAAAAATAAAACAATGCTTGGTTGCCCCACCGATTTTGTCTAGACCGGAGCCAGGGGAAACTTTGATCTTGTATCTATCAGTGGGAGAGAAGGTGGTGAGTGATGTGCTGGTTCGATAGCCAAAGGATGGTTAGATGTCGGTGTACTTTGTAAGCTAGGCTCTACAAGGCTCAGAGCTGAGATACCAGAAACTTGAAAAAATGGCTTTTGCTTTACTTACCATGGCGAGACGACTTCGCCCATACTTTCACAATCACCCAATCGTAGTTAGGACCAATTGCCAATTCGGCAGGTGCTTCATAAGCCGGACTTGGCGGGCCGAATGATAAGCTGGGAAACATAATTATCTAAATTCAACATCACGTATGAATCTCGGTACGCCATCAAGTCACAAGCATTGGCAGATTTCTTGATGGAATTAACCCCGTCGGATACAGGAACAATGGGGAATATAGAGTCTTGGAAGGTGTTCGTGGATGGTTCATCAAATACCAAGGGAAATGGGGCCGAAATCATTATGGAGAGCCCAGAAGGAGTTTCTATAGAACACTCTCTCCAACTCAACTTCCGAACCTCCAATAATCAAGCCAAGTACGAAGCCCTGATTGCCGAACTGCTTCAGGTGAGGGAAAATGGGGCTAAGAAAGTGCATATATCTACCGACTCCCAGCTCATGGCATCTCAGATTGAAGGGACGTATCAAGCCAAGGGCCCTCTATTAATCAAATACCTGGAAAAGGTGAAAGAGATAATGGCGGAATTCAAGGAGGTCATTGTGGTGTATATTCCAAGAGGAGAAAATACTAAGAGCCCAGGTAATCACAAAACAGTGATCCAGCAAAGTTGTCAGAGCCAAGTTGTGTCATGATCATCTCGGAGTCTGGCGATTGGAGAAAGCCAATTTCTGATTATTTAGAGAGAGGTGTCCTCCTTGATGACTCGATTGAGGCCAAAAAGCTGGTAAGAAAGGCGGCTATATATTCAGTAGTGGATGGTCAACTGTATCGTAAAGGATTGCACTCTCCAATGCTCAAATGTTTAAATTCGGAACAAGGCGAGTATGTTTTAGTCGAGATTCACGAAGGAATCAATGGTTAGCATATGGGCGTGAAGGCGTTAACTCAAAAAGCTCTGCGAGCTGGCTATTATTGGCCTACAATGGCGGCAGATTCCAAGGATCACATCCAAAAGTGTGATAGTTGCCAGAAGCATGCTAAGATGATGCAGTCTCCCCCAGCAGAGCTTCAATCTATCTCGGCCCTGTGGCTATTCTTCAAATGGGGTATGGACTTGTTAGGTCCGTTTAAAGCAGCCACAGGACAGTTGCGTTGGCTCATAATTGCTGTCGACTACTTTACCAAGTGGATAGAGGCGGAACCAGTGGCAACAATCACTTCAACTCGGGTGCAGAAGTTTCTCAAGAAAAACATCATACCCTGGTTCGGAATCCTGGCAAAGATAGTCATCGATAACGGAACCCAGTTCATTGATAAGGGTTTCCGGAAGATGGTTTCCGACTTTCACATCAAACAACACTTTGGTTCTATAGAGCATCTGCAATCTAATGGACAAGATGAAGCTGCAAATAAGGTCATTATTGATGGGTTGAAAAAGCGGATGGAGGAGGCAAAGTCTAGTTGGGTGGAGCAGTTGTACTATGTTTTATTGGGATACCGGACCAACATTCAAACGGAAACTGGGGAAACCCCTTTTAAGCTGACGTATGGATGTGAAGTCATGATCTCGATGGAAATCGACGAGTCATCCTGGTGAAGGGTCAAGGCCCTGTAGAATGAAGACGAAAATAACGAAGCAATTGCCGTTGAGTTGGACTTAGTTGATGAAGTCCGAGTCGTAGCACATTGTCGAGATATGGCTGCGAAGCAACTCATTGCAAGCCGATACAATAAGAAAGTGAGACCCCGCTCATTTAACACTGGTGATTTGATACTTCGCAGAGCTGATATAGGCAATAAAAATGCTAAGGAAGGGAAGCTAACACCAAATTGGGAAGGTCCTTATCGAGTTAAAGAGAATCTCAGGAAAGGAGCTTATATGTTAGAGACCCTTAAAGGGAAGGCACTCAGGAGAACGTGGAATGCGGATAAGTTGAAATTTATTACAGCTAAGGCCAGAATCCGTGAAAAGAAGGCCCGATTGCCAAGTATTGTAAATTCCTTTTCTGGAATCATGTAAAAGTGACCATGTCGTGAAGTTTATTATAAATGAAGAACTTCTTGTTTGAGAACTCATTACAAATTGCTCGAGGCACATCAGTAAATGTATCTACGGTGCAAAACCCGTTTACAGTCAAAGTAGAGAGATAACATTAAAACATGCTCCCTTTGGGACACGGCAAAGTCGAGATAACAGTTAAAATGTGCTGCCTTCGGGACACGATAAAGCTGAGATACTGGTTAAAACGTGCTCCCTTCAGGACATGGTAAACTCGAGATAATGGTTAAAATGTGCTTCCTTTGGGACACGGTAAAGCCGAAAAACCCTTGTGGCTATGATGGATTAAAACTCAAGGTAATGATGTAAACTGCCATGATGACCTTGATCAAGTCAAAAAGTTTAGAATTTGGTTGCGACACTAAATCTAAATAGGTGGCAGGTAGCTCTTACTTTGAATTAAAATCTGGTAAATCACACCGGGGCGTGTAACTCATGGGTGGTCCCGGACATATATATTTTGCGCAATGAATTTTTGACTTTGGCCAAGTCATTTAATAGAACTTTGAAAACACATTCAAGTTCATAAAATGCAGCAGATGCAATGCGAAAGTTTAACTCGGAGGAGTATTCGAGTTTGACAAGCTATAAATAGACGCTCCATGCAAAGTAAGTGCCTATCATTCATTATAGTTGATTGCATAATGTGTTGACTACAGGAGGGACAATCGGGTTAGTAACCCAGTAAAAGATTACAAAAAAACAAGGGGTTTCAGTACCCCAAGATAATAAATTGAGGCAATGCCGGAATCTCGGCCCTTAGCAAGATGGAGTCTTCACATCAATTTCAGCCTTTTCACCTTCATCTTCCTCCTGATCCTTCTCCAGTTGACTTTTTGAGGCATCGCTGGAAGGAGGAAAGAGGGGGATAATTTTTCCCTCCGTCACCCAAGACATACAATCCATCCCGAATGTATCAAATGTAATGCCAAGTTCAAAAGCTGGATCTGCTTTAGAGCATTTTCAAAGGACTCCCCGATAGATTTCTTGATGGCCGTGTCCTTTATTTCAATAGCCTCGCGGGCAGATTCAAGGTCGGCATGGAGGGCATTTAGCTCAGAAAGATATTCTTTTTTCTCCGAGCGGGTTTGCTCCATGGTTTTTTTATCCCAGGCGCTCTCCTGCTGAAGTTGATGCAGCTCCGAGTTATTTTTCCTCAACACCTCCCTTTCCTTCTCTAGGTCTTCTTTGACCTTCTGCAGCTCCTCTCCCATCCTGCCCTCTCCGCCTTCACTTCTCACAATTGTGCCTGAGCTTCGTTCGTAATAGCCGACACCAGCTCGTTAGACTTACAAATATGTTCCTGGGTTTCCAACTTGACCTTCTTCAGTTCGCTTGCTTGTCTTGCATAGTTCACATTCATCGTGGCCAAAGCTTGAGCTAAGCCGGCACATTTCAAGGCATAGTGCTCTATATTTGACAGTTCCTACAGCTCAGGCATGTCATATTGTTTTGGATCAAAAAAGCGTTTCGGGAGCCCGATAGCTTTACTAAGTTGAATAGGTACCTCGTCGTTCCAGATGACACCATGAGGGAGTTCAGGGACTGGCCGTGGCGGAGGAAGACTTCAAAAAAGAGAGTGGCGGGAGTTTCTGCAGGAGGTGGATCGTGTTGGGATTCGTACAACGCGGCGGATTAAAATTTCTACGAATCCGTCCGAGGATCACTCAGTGCGTTTAAATCAAGGCTAGGGAATCGGATATTACCTTTGAAAACTCGTTCGCGATTTCTACTTCGTTGAACAGGTGGGCTACCTCGCAGAAGACGACTCTTAGAATCCTCTTCCTCTTGGTATCCACACGAACAATCCTCGTTCACGGCTATGGCGGCGTGCTAGCGCCTCTTTTGCGTCTCTCTCTGTTTTCACTCTAGGGTTTCTCGCGGCTTTTTAGAATACGCTCATTCGAAAGTCCCGTAGGTTTCTAAAACACTGTTCGGCGTATTTAATACAAAATTAATCGTATTAACTTTTGAATACAAACTTTAGATCTGGATTAAATATATATTAATTAAATCTATCCGATAGATCTAATATAATAATATTTATTTAATCGAATTAAAAACCAGATCTGAAATTTCGAATTCAAATCTAGATTAAAAAATAGTTAATTAAATCTATCGATAGATTTAATCCAACCTATTTATTTAATCCAAATTTAAAAGCCTTCGATTTAATTTATCTCAATAAATTAAATCCGAGAAATGATATCTATCTATTTATTTAAATCTGAGATACTAATATCTCAATTTAAATTAAATAGACAATAATATCTTTATTCGAAAATTAAATGAGATACAATATCTCGTTTGTTTTAAATATTTAATTTATCAAATAAATTAAACATAAAACAAATAATATAATAATAATATTTTAATCTCAATTAAATAATATCATTATATTATTTTCGAATTTAAATATATATATATATATATATATATATATATTTACCCAGATTAAACTCGTATTCATTAATCTCAGATTAATCGAGATTCAATGAACCTGGACACTTTTACCCGTGTTGGATTATTCTTGTGTGCGACCGCAGCCCATGTGAGATTGGCGGTGGGCCAACACCGTGTCAGCCCACAAATCGTAAGCGGCCTCTAGCAAGACATTGCGACTACCCAACTCACATGGGGATCGATGACACGATACACCTATCGTACAACCATGTCACGTCCCTTTTGTCACGCGATAATTTGGTCAAGGATGAGGCATGGAGAATGTCAACTTCCTTTTCTTGACCATTACTTTCTCGATTCTCGAGTTAGTCTAATAAGTGAAATGGAAACTCCTTTCCATCACAAGCACGGCCGTACATTTCTTAGACTCACTCATCGAGGGGCCCAATATTATCTCTCTACAAATGTGAGGGGCAAATTCCATCTTGACCATTCACATCCCTCCGCATGAAAACCCACGATCCCGATCCTAGCCTTTATCATCACTCCGGTCAAAGGTGACTTTTGACTAGGTCAAAGGTCGATGACTCATCATGTAGGAATCCATGATGATCTCGAGGTCATAGGGCATCGTGACGCGGTTATACATGAGATAAGCTTATGACTAGATCCATGCGGCTTTCTCATAGTGGGTCGGTCCACCTTGTACTCTTACAAGTGCCCATGACTTTGATTCGTATCTCCATACCTTATCAAAGTCATCTTGGTCTTAACTCATCTTCGCTCCGCGTAGATGACCGACCAGGACATTTAGGATAATCTATAAGATATATCAGGATATAGTTATCACCATAAACATGCGTATGAAGTGATAACTTAATGGAGAACAATGACTTGCCCCTAGGGCATAATTTCCAACAGATCGACGGGAATGCTCGATGAAGCAGGAACAGGAATTTCTATCCTGGATGGAACGGTCTTCTTGGATTTTGAGGACGGGACGGCTTTGCGGGTCTTAGACCTTTTCGGAGACCTAGCCCAGCTAGTTTTATTGCCGCTAGCCATATTGGAATCTGGCATGGTTCGTTTTGCTCACAGCCTTGTGATTCTGGGATTATCCAAGGCAGCAGCAAATTCCAGTCTGGAGCCCATCTCGAATTTGCAAAATAAACAACAGAGATCAAGCATGCCACACAATAAATAATGTACATATTCACCGCAAGTTTTTTCTTTGGCTGGGGTGTTAAAGCATAGTCCGCCGACTTCAACGAGCCACACTCCTTAATTTGCTTTTCTAAAAAGGTTATCGTTGCCTCTTCAGCAGCAGAAAAGGAATGAGAAGGAAAGTCAAACTCGGAAGAAGAGAGTTTATAATCATCCAGAGTCCAATAAAGGGGAAATCTTTCCTCTATTTCCCCGGACTCATAGGCTTGAAGGAACCAATGTACTTGCATGGGCTCGGCAACTACTTTGAAATATGAGGACTTGAAGCCTTTCCAGGGCTCAGTAAAAGCTTTGAAGAGTTTGTGGTCACGGACACTTCGAAGAGAGGTCCAACCTTTCCTAGTTGGTGCTTTGTCATCAGCCTCTTTACCGGCGTCCTTATCGGCTTCTTTATTGGCATCCTTATTAGCCTTTTTTCTGCCAGCCTCATGGACGGAATAAAAGCGAAAGAAACCTTGAAGGGAGCAAGTTAAGTCTTTCCCTTTACAAAAGTTCTCAAAAGTGATGGCGAAGACCCAGCTGTTGGAATGAAGTTGTGAGGGAGCAAGGTGTAAATGATGTAAAAGGTGTAGTTGGAACTCGGTAAATGGAAAGCGCATACCGAGACGGGATACACAATCTTTGTAGAGATAAAAGAAATGGGGATCATCATTATTTTCCCAGCAACTAGATATGGATTCGGTAATGCGGGGCAGATGAAAGACATAATCTTTCCTATCATGAAGACCTAGCTTAGCTATCTCCTCAGCGGTCATTTTGCTCCTGATACTTAGCACCTCGTCCACCCATGGGGCTGATGATTTGGAGGTATCCAAGGTTCTAGCAAAACTTGATTCCTCGGTAGCGGATAACTCAGTGTGACGCGACGGTGAACCCATCTATACCTATATCAGAAAAAGGAAAAAGTTAGAAATGGGAAGTATACCTTGGTCAAAAGAGTAGCCGTGCGGAAGGTCAACAAACATCAGGCTGAAATATCCAGGTGAACGGGAGCTAGGATACAGGTCTGAGTACGTTCGTGATGACAAGAGGCCAGCATTCGCTCAATTTCTGAGTTACATCTGCTGTTGGCAAGTTCAATGCTCAAAAATAGGCATTCATCACATGGGTCAGCGGCAATTTGCGTACGAGACCCAGGTTTATCAAGGAGTATGTTTTCTAATTGAGCAAGAGGAGAGGCCGGGTAGGAGTGGTCAGATCTCGGATTGTAACCCTAGGTGGATTGTAGTGGAATCCTGGGAAAGGGACATTGGAATCTTGATTATCTAGCAATGGTGTTTGGGGATTCCTCCTATTCCTACTTCTACTGGGTTTACGAAGTAGTGCTTTTTTGTTTTTCCTCCTCAGTGCGGGCCATTGCCCACAACCAAAATTTGGGCCCACCAGAGAGTTTTTTTAAGTATATCTCTATCATCTTCTGGAACTGGGTTACCGTACATATCTACGAGCGGAGGACTATCGTGATCCTGCCTTCAGTAAGGAATTGCTTATAGGGTCATCACTGCCACCCAGCACAAGCAAATTTGAATGAAAATGTCAAAGAGGATACCCAGAAAACCCTAGTTGCATACCTAGAAAACCAAAAGATGAGATGTGACGAAAGTAAAAAAATGCATAGCAGCAGAAGACTAGATGAAGTAAGACAGACATCAAGGACGACATGGAAGCAGAGGGAATACCTGATTCTATGAAAAATTGCAGAGAGTTGGAATTCACAAACGGCAGTATGAATAAGAGAGGGCTTTGGAGGAAGAAGAGTTTTTCTAGCATGATAGAGCGAACATCTGACAAAAAGTATTGAAGAGAGGTGGAAGATGTGAATATATACACGTTTTGAATCCAAAGCGTCATGGGCAATAAGGGCAATTCGCGTTGAGGATCAGATTTTGAAAACCTAAAAAGCACAATGATGACCGTTATGAAACGACGTGAGCGTTTAATGTGCACGGATTTCAAAGGCAGTGAAAGTTGCCTAGACATTGGAAAAAGGGGGTCTTACGCCATGATGTCAACAACATAGATAAGATGAATCTGTTCGTATACCTTTTATTTATGATACCCCAGATTGGGGGCAACACACGTGGAGGAAGTATATGAACCCGATAATCTGGATCAAAGTTACAAATTGAATCCCAGCCATTAGAAAAGTGAGAGTTTTTATAGTTAAAAATCTTGGCACGCATATTTGGGGGCAAGCTGCGAATAAGTTAATCAATCTCGGTAATTTTCTGAGATCAAGCGAGAAAAGGAAGGAAAAGTGAAGCAGACAAAAATTCGGGTTGTAGCAGTCAATCAATCTCGGCAGCTCAAAGCCCTAAACTTCCGAGCTTGGGGCAACTGTTATGGACATGTGTAATAGGCCCAAATATGATGCCCCAACAAGGACATGTGTGGAAGAAGTTCTCCTTACGCTGGTAAAACGCTAATCATCCTATGGGTAAAGCGTTAATCCCGGCAGTACGTGTAGTGGAACAGAGACATGTAGTGGAGTAGGGATACGTCAGATAGTGAAGCAGAACGTTGCGGGCGCGCACAGCACAAGGACTGAAACCCTAGAGGTAATCTCTATAAATAGGAGATTACCCACAAGGTGCACACATTCTCAGTCTCACTGTGCACACACCCCACCCCCTCTGGCTAATCGTCATTCTCATGTAGCACAGTGACCATCTGATGTTCTTTGGTGTCTTCCTTATAGGCATCATAGAACAATCATCTTCTCTTTGGTATTAGCCTACTTGTATCCCAGAGAATTACAGATCATATATAAATCATCCACTAACCCACTGTAGTTAACTTTAAACAAATATATACTGAATACTCATTTATATTTGAGAATTGGGATGACTTAGTATTGTAAGGAAAGTTGTGGATAATAGCTGGCACTAGAAATCAAGTTCGCACGCAATCATCAAATTTGCAGTCCTTATATTAACTTGTGAATTCCTTATCTAAATTTGTGAATGGCTTGAAAGAGTAAGTGAATTTTTTACGAAAACGAAATTTACGAATTCCTTATCTGAATTAGAGAATGGCCAAAGAAAGTAAGTGAATTTTTTACTTAAAAAACGAAAGTTGTGAATTATTTATCTAAACTTGTGAATTTCTAATTTGAACTTGTGAATGATGTGAGAGAGCCAGTGAATTTTTTACTTAAAAAATGAAAGTTGAGAATTCCTTATCTAAACTTGTCAATTCCTTATATGAACTTGTTAATAGGTTAGGGTTAACAATCAAAGGTTAATATATATATATATGAACTTGTTAATAGGTTAGGGTTAACAATCAAAGGTTAATATATATATATATATATATATATATATATGTTTGCATTATTTATATTGAATAACATTGGTGACCCAATTATGTACATTTTGTGCCAGAAAAGTTTTGGGGTTTCGAACCCCACCCCTACCACTTTGAGAATATTTAATATTTTGAAGGAATATTCCCAGCAAAGCTCTAGCGGTGGCTAGTGGAGGTAATTTTTTTAAAAAAAAAAAAATATGTAAAGGCAAATTGGTCTTTTCCCTTTAATTTCAAGTAAAGACAAATTTAACCTAACATCTCTACGGGATTATAAATAATTGAGACACATTTTTGTCTTTTAGCATTTTTAAAGTTTTTTATTAGGGATTTTTCCTTATTTATTCTCGTCTTGTGTGCCTCGTTATTTTGTCTTTCTTCTTCATATGTTGATGCTGGGGAAAATTTCAGAAAGATTTTTGAAATTGTAAAATTCTAAATTAGGTTTGTTTCCAATAATTGATAAGGGATTGACTATATTTGATAAGAAATTTACAATTCTTTTTAGTGAGAAATCACTTATTTGAGATTTTCAAATTTTGAAAGTCTTCTTTGAAATTTATCCTTGACACTTCTAGTTTTATTTAAATATCTTCATGGTTGGGAAAAAAGTGAATTTACAATAGTTAATAATAATTCATGCATACTCAAAAATAATAAGTGTTGGTATCAAAATTTATGAGTCTTGATTTTCATGGTAACAAGTTCTAATATACAAAATGACAAGTGTGAATAAGGAAATTTATAAGTGCTAATACATATTTTAATAAGGCCTCAGCTGCTTGGGCTTGCTGCTTGCACACTAAGTAAACCCACTAAAGGCGATTTGGATCGAAAGCATTAAAGGAATTTAGTAAGAAAGACTCGACTCCAAGAAGCCCAATAAGAGCAGTTCCAAAAGGCCGACAAACTCGAGCTTAGATCACAACACACATGATGACTAGTAAAACCAACCAGCCGAAGAAACTCTAGGATCCAAGGAAAATGGGATGATTGTACATATCTTGATCCTGAAATACAGTGGCTCATAGGCCAAGGAAATGGGAACATATAGGAAACCATCGACACAAAAAGGGCGTGAAGAAAAAGAGAATCCAAGTCTTTTACGTTCGAAGCTACTTCAAACCATTTGTAGTGCTTGAAGCTCTCGAGTTTACCATACCTACCCTTGTAATCAAAAGCAACAGATGATCAATAATACGAATCATTTATTCATTACTCTTAATCTTACGAATTACGTGTGTTGTTGGTGGCCCCTATCAATCAGATCCATTCTTAACCACAATTTGGTCAAACATTATGCATATGCATATGTAAATTGCTGCAATTTTTTTCCTTGAGCATTTAAGTGCCTCTTTTTTTTTTTTTTTTTTTTTTTTTTTGGGGTCAAAGAGGCATTTACATGCCTCTGAGTTATACATGTTTCAGTAATTACATATTATTATATATTACCTACCACCAACAAATATGATCAAGATTTAAAAATGGTGACTAATAACTCTATAGGTAACTTATATTATGAACCAATAATTTCTTCTAGGCTTATTTTATATTTTGGATTGAAAGGAGTTTGTTGTACTGATATACTTCAAATTCAGTTAGAAATCTTACTTTTTTCAAAAAAGGGATATAAACTTTAAAAAGTGTCCTTGTTTTAATACTAACCCCCAATTAACTTTTTTGCGGAAAAAAAACTCATTGAATTAATATGAGGGTATTTTTGGAATAAGCTCATTAAACAAAATCTTTTTTTGAAATTTTTTTACCATGACATTTTTTATGACATTTGAAACATTAAATCACTCCAAAAAAGATCTCTTACATCAAAATGGAGGGAGGATATCGTTGATTGTTTGAAGGAAATATAAGTATATAACTCACAAGTCATTAATAATGTGATTTCTATGTATCTTTGTTTTAATTTGGTGATAAATATAAAACAAAATTAAAGTTAGAATTAAATTTAAAAAATTAAAATCTTATCGCACAATCCGGAAATAAATTAAATGAATCATTCACTTGCATTTTTAATTTTTGGCCTGATAATTGATCTAGATACCGATCAAACTTATTTATTTATTTTTTATAGAAATATTTAGTTAAAATTTACTGTACTACATTTTTTTAATTAAAAAAATGAAATTAAAGCAATCAAAATTTACAAGTTACATATAGATTAAATGTATAAACTAAACCTAAGGAAATTATAAAATATAGACTTTGGAACAACCCAAATACAGGTAAGATTTCTCATAGGGAAAATCCATATGAGGGCCATTTTAAGCAACAAAAAAAAAAAACCCCAAAAAAGGTCCTAACATCCTCCAAATCTCGAGAAAAGGCCCTGTGGCCCTTTTTGACATCCGAATATTAAGTATAATGACAAAAACGCCCTCGCTTTAGTATCACTTTCATCTTTCCTCTCTCCCTCGTATCAATATTTTCTCTCTTCTCTCGCTTTGTTTTTTAAGCAATGGAGGAGGAATATGTTTTCCGACAAAAGAGGAAGAAGTAGAAGAGTGAAAGGAAGAAATATCTCTGCTTATTCTTCCATCCAACGTCCAAGGGGGCTATTTCGTTTTTAATCACCATGCTACTTCGTTTTTAATCATTGTAGGGTTCAGTTAGTAAAATCTTGCTCTGTTTTTGGGCATGGAAACAGAGGGAAAGGTCTGTATTTGGGTGGGAGTGGTTGAAAGTGATCAAGGAATGAAGGCTGAAAAAACGTTGAAATTTGATAGTTGTTAATACCTACAGTTTTAGTTGTTAATCTTGTTAATACGAGATGAAAGTGAAAACTTGTAGGGTAGGTTGCTCTGTGTTTTGGGCATGGAAACAAAGGGAGGTCTGTTTGTTAATGGGAATGATTGAATGTGAAAATGATGATATGAGATAGTTGTTAAAGGGGCTGATATCGTTGTTAATGGGGGCTAATCTAGTTGTTAAAAGGGGATGATGTCATTGTTAATGGGGGCTGATATTGTTGTTAATGGGGGCTGTTTTAGTTGTTAGAGGGGGCTAATGCAGTTGTTAGTGAGGACTGATGTAGTTGTTAGTGGTTACTGATATTGTTGTTAACAGAGGCAATGTAGTTGTTAGTGGTTATTGATATTGTTGTTAATGGGGGCTGATGTAGTTGTTAAAAGGGGCTAATATAGTTGTTAATTGGGGCTAATGTAGTTGTTAATGGGGATTGATGTAGTTGTTAGTGTTTGCTGATATAGTTGTTAATGGGGGCTGATGTAGTTGTTAATGGGGGTTGATGTAGTTGTTAGTGTGGGCTAATGTAGTTGTTGGTGGTTACTGATATTGTTATTAATGGGGGCTGATGTAGTTGTTATTTTTTGCTGATATTAATGTTAAAGGGGTCTGATTTGGTTGTTAAAGGGGTCTGATTTGGTTGTTAAAAGGGGCTGATGTAGTTGTTAATGGGGGCTGATGTAGTTGTTAGTGATTATTGATATTGTTATTAATGGGGACTGATGTAGTTGTTATTTTTTGTTGATGTAGTTGTTATTTTTTGCTGATATTGATGTTAAAGGGGTCTGATTTAGTTGTTAAAGGGGGCTGATATTGTTGTTAATGGGGGCTGATGTAGTTGTTAGTGGATACTGATATTGTTGTTAATGGGGGCTGATGTAGTTGTTATTTTTTTGCCAATGTAGTTGTTATTTTTTGCTGATATTGATGTTAAAGGGGTCTGATTTGGTTGTTAAAGGGGGCTGATATAGTTGTTAATGGGGGCTGATGTAGTTGTTAGTGGTTACTGATAGTATTGTTAATGGGGGCTGATGTAGTTGTTATTTTTTGCTGATGTAGTTGTTATTTTTTGCTGATATTGATGGTAAAGGGGTTTGATTTGGTTGTTAAAGGAGGCTGATATAGTTATTAATGGGGGCTGATGTAGTTGTTAATGGGGGCGATGTAGTTGTTAGTGTTTGCTGATATAGTTGTTAATAAGGGTTGATGTAGTTGATAAATGAGTACCTTATTATATTCCATTTTCCTACTTCTGCGCACACCACTAACAATGATTAGAGATGCAGGAAAGTTGTTTTTATTCATATTAAAATGTCATGTCACCTACATCATAAAATTTACAAAACTTTGTCCTAAAATATGAACTTAAGTGTTTTGCACAATTGCTGTAATAAAACCTGTCATACAACCACTGAAATTTAGATACACTTAAAAACAAGTCAGCCTATGTACATAAAAGGATTGCTTCCTAAAGGCTTATCTTTGCAAAATCACAAATCAGTTAACAACTGTGGCATCAATGAACATGACGTTTACAAAAAATCTGATGGACAAAACATGTGTCCTAAATACAATCAGTATGTTGGCGGACATAACAAGTCATCCTATTGACCAAAACCAATTGCAGCCTATTTGTTCCTCTTCTCTGAGATGTGCAGGTAGAGTTAAATTTCCTTCCAAAGCAAGAATAGAATCAGGTAGCTCCATTTCCTTTAGCCTTAAAGGTTCCTCATAGTATATATAGCCTTACCTACAATATCAAATGTCTCTGTTAGTTCTTAGACCCCAAATAAAGGAAAGGCCCAATAAAATAGTACTTACAAAAAGCATAGTCAGCGGGCGAAGCTGTCAAACAACTACATTTCAAGGTAACATTTGCATGAATCATGAGCATTATTTTCATTGTAAATCAAAATTAATCTACTAAGCCACATAAATAGAGTCTAGCTAAGATGTATCCAATTATCTGCACAAAAAATGCAAACTCATTACCGTTTTCAATTGAAAACTCTTAAATGTTATGTAAAATACAATAGGGTTAAGGTGCAGATTTGCCAACAAACTATTACCTGAGGAGCGTCTGGCACAAAAAACAATTGAAGGGACCAAATTGGCCAACGAACTATTAAAAAGTGAAAAAAAACAATTTTGAGTATATTCACCAATGAACTATTACCCCGTCACTGCCTTGGTGTCTCCGTCTTCCATTGACTGTCACAGTTTCGGCGACGTCGACGTCTCCAAAGCTTCCATTGTTGCTGGGTGTTCCACTCACCCTCTTGAACTCATCTAGTAGTCCACAGCTTTTGACTGGCACGCGTCTTGCACCCTGGTAGCGTCCCTTTGATGCCACAAGCAGCAACCGTCGCTGCCACAGTGCCTGCTCGCATGGGTCTCATCTCTGTTGGTGTTTGCCTTATCCAATAAGAAAGCTTAACCGCTCTTTTCTCCAGCATCTTCGCCACCGTCCAACACCAGTGCCTCATATTTTAATGTAATAGTGTGAGTTGTTTTTTTAATAGTTATTTGGTATTATTTTTTTTCACTTTTTAATAGCTTGTTGGCCAATTTGGTCCCTTCAATTGTTTTTGTGCCAGACGCTCCTCAGGTAATAGTTCGTTGGTAAATCTGCACCTTAACCCAATACAATATCATGTGTCCAATATTACACATAAATAGAGTCTAGCAACTGCATGAACATATTTGTTTAAATTATTCCATATGCTTACTGCATCAGGTCACCACAGCAAGGAAGTGATGTGTTACAGGTGTAACACAAAGCATAAAAGAGAGAAGAATAGAAAGGTGTAGGCAGATGCAGGCAACAAACTAAAATTTGAACGAGAAACCTGCATAAAACTTGGTACCAAATAACCAAAATCGAGTGATCACAAGACTCATATGACAACTAACAAAATCTTCAACATACCATTAAAAATAGAGCAGCCTAAACTCTGTTGTCATGATGCTTCTTGAATAAATACGTTTCACATACGGCAGTTATGACATTTGTAACATTCTTCAAAACATTCACCATAGCTACATTAATATATTTCAAACTACACAAAATAAAGAAAAAAATTAAGTATTACTCTCCAAACAGGAATGATAGAATGCCACATTACTCTGGCGTAAGATATAATAATCCAATTTACAGTATCTAAGTCCACAAACTAACACTCATGCAAATGGTAGATGTCTAGATAATAAACTTTGTATTTAATAGTAAATTATTTGAAGCTTAGCATTTTTTATGGCTTACCCTCTCCCCAAATAAGAGCAAGTTCTTTCTAAATATTTAAATATTGAGTCCCTTTCATATTGTGCTAGATTGCTCATACAATAGCAATATTTCAGACATTTTACAATAAATTCGGATTTCAGCACTCATTGGTACAACAACAAGAAGTGGTGCATATGCAACTTTCATATGTAATTGTTGGAAGTAAATAGAAGAAAATATACACTAGAGAAGCCATTGGTATTCAATGGTAGAAACCCAAATCAAATCTGATTAAGGGATACAGAAACGAGTTAGACGGTTACCGATTAGGCGCGAATCCTCTGGATAGTGGATGGAACCCTCATCGTGGATCAATCTCAGAAATTTAGCCGAACATAATTAAGAAAGACGAAAAATAGATGATGAACGCGAAGAACACGAAGAACATTGCAGAGAATTTGAAAACTACTATTTTGATCCTCTGAATTCTAAAAACGTGAATGTGAATGTGTTTTTGGCTGCTGCCTCACTTAACCTAAAATGGCAAAATGAAATGGGGCTCCAATCCACAATTCAGGCCCAGAACGAAAATAAAATAAAATGGGCTTTAATTACAAAATTCGAGCCCAAAAATACATATGACTTCGGCTCCAAAATCGACCACCCTCTTGTCCGAATTTGCTCTTCATGTCTTCATAACAATTGTAGCTCTCTGAATAATCTGAAATATGAGACAAAAATGTGGCAAATCTGATGTCTGGTTCAAGAGTTATGGTAAAAATGGTGAAGCAATGTAAAACTAGAATTCATTATAAATAATGGCTAAAATAGAATAAAAGGCCCAAAGCCCAAATAAGTATAAAAACCATTTTTTATTAGCTAAAGAGTCCTAAATTATTAATCAAGAGACAAAAAGTAGTGTATGAAATATTCAATTATCAAAACCTAAAACTTTGAAAGCGCATACCTATACATGCTTGTAATAAGGATTCCAACAAATATAACATTTACTGGCAACCAGACGCTCACCAATCTTCATTACTGGTGTGTGTATTTGACTATTTGGTTAAAATCAACAGAATTGTAACAGAAGCTAAAAGCGCTTCAAACTTGAAAAATGTTGTGCTTTAGCAAAGTCCAGACCAACTTTTCCTCCGTAAAGACTGAAAAAGAAAGAAAAACCTGCAATAAGTCAATCCAAATGCAACCTATAATATGAAGTGATGCATAATGAAATTTTAAATCTTTAGTAAACGCCAACATCTTACTCTCGAATAAGAGCTTTGAATCCAGAACCAAGCTGAGAAATCTTCACAGCATAGTTATTAATTTCATAGTCCACACCCCACCATTCTTGGAGCACAACAATTCCAGGAGCATATTCTTTGCCAACAACATAAGCATCAAATGTCTGATCATTGAAGGAAAAAAATAGAAAATGAAGTTCTATTGCATGTAAAACAACATAGCAAATTATGGTAGCATACTACAATTCTGATCACTGAAGGAAAAAAAATAGAAAATGAAGTTCTACTACATGTAAAAAAAAGCATAGCAAATTATGGTAGCATACCACAATAAAGCTTTAGGTACAACATGATGACAAGGGTAAAAATGAGTTCGTTCTAAAGCGCAATAGACTTCATTACAGCTAAAAAGAATCTATATAATATGGGCATGAGGTCTCACTAGCACAACATATGAGATGTGACCATCAGTTCCTATTATGTTACTTACTTGATCAGCCCAAGTTGTCAAACAAAACTTCTAGGTAAAAATTGCAGTTTCCAAAGAGAACAAACTTGACACCAGATAAATGGCATCATTCAGTCTTCTGATTAGGTTTAGACACTACTTCCTTGCAATTCAATGGAGCAAAAGGAACAATTTCATGATAGTATTTCCTCATTCAAAGTTGGTCCACAAACAACCATAGAGGGAATGAATAAAGTTTCAAATGGATGTAAGCATACTAGTAAGAGGGTGTTTGCAAAGTTTCAAATTGATGAGCATTCATTGTCTTCACAAATTCATATGAAGTTAGAAGCTATCACAGCAGACGTTCATAAAATCCTCCCATAAAATCAAACTGGGTGCATCACCTCAGCACACCGACATACAAAATCACGCGTTTTGATCATTAAAAGAGAGCATAGCACCTAATTCCCAACAGCACCCAGACTCAAGAGTATAAAAAGAAAAGAAAATGATCGAACAAAATTTTTTCATGTCAAAAATCAGACCATTAGAAAAACACATAAACTAAAACAAATTAGTAGAAATAAAAACGAAATCAGGAAGCAAGCGAGAGAAAGAGAAAGAAAGATGAAAGGAAGGAGGGTGCTCACAGTGCCATCCCTCTGAATCTGAATTTTCATGAAAGGAGAAGACACAGAATTAGCCATGGAATGGAATTGCCAGGTAAGTGGGTAGCAACTAGCAGAGAAATTGGGGGAAATTGGAGGGAATGGGATCTGGATGAGGAATTGAAGCAGGGATCTCTCACAACATTAAAAGTACGAAAGAAATATGAGGGACGCGCAAGCACGAAGGAAGAAAGAGGCCTTACTAGAAGAAAGCGGCAGAGACGCACCGAAGGATTGGAAGTCACACGGCGACGGCGATTGTGATGGTGACGGCAACAGTGGTTTACGCCGAGAGACGACAGGCCACAGTAGAGAGAGAGAGAGAGAGAGAGAGAGAGAGATACGAGAGTTGAGAGAGTGATTTACAATTTCCCTTCTCTCATTTTTCAGCATTCCTGATATTTTTTTTTTTTTGCCTTTTCATCTCAGAATTGTATGTCGAAGAGGCCCTAGAGCCTGTTCTGACATTTGACTTTTCTTATGGCTCTTTTTGATATTATTTTAGTAAAAAGGGCCCTCATATGGATTTTCCCTTTCTCATATGGTAATATTAAATTTACTATACTACTGGTTGACCCATGAGTCATACATATCGCATATTGGTTTCTCACTTTCTCTTCCTTCTAATCCCTTTTCAAATTCCAATAAAGACATGGAAGTTCATATTTGGCGCCAAGGCCCCTCCACTTGACAAGATGACAATGACGACAATCAATCTTAGAGAAAATTACAGCCAGGTCCTAAAGATGAGAAAAAAATACAATTAGGTCCCTTGAAATCACCAAATTACACATAAGTCCCTAGAGACTTTTTTTATATTATTTGTATGGAAACAAAATCCAGGTTTTTAAATTTTGTGGTAAATATGGCACTTCCCGTTGTAAATATAGCTTTTTTCGTTGTAAATGCCCGGATTTTAAATTTTGTTATAAATATAGTACTTTCTGTTGTAAATATGACATTTTCTGTTGTAAATGACCTCTGTACATTTAGGGACTTGAGTTTGAAACAAAATCCAGGTTTTTAAATTTTGTTGTAAATATGGCACTTCCTGTTGTACATATAGCTTTTTCTGTTGTAAATGATCAGGTTTTTAAAGTTTGTTGTAAATATAGCACTTTTTGTTGTAAATATGACATTTTCTTTTGTTAATACAAATAATATCAAAAAAGTCTTTAGGGACTTCTATGTAATTTAGTGATTTTAAGGGACTTAATTGTATTTTCTTCTCATCCTTGGGACCTGCACGTAATTTTCCTTTGAACTTTATCAACTAAGGGTGTTACTAACCATGATATTTGGTCAGATAACTATTTAGGATCAAAGGGTTACTATACTACCTATTGACCAATCACTCATACATATCGCCATATCGGTTTCTCTTCCTTCTAATCTCTTTTCATATTCCAATAAAGATATGGAAGTTCAGATATGGCGCCAAGCTCCCCTCCACTTGACAAGATGGCAACGACGATAACAAATCTTATCTTATTAGAGGAGATTGATTATATGAATTGCATAGCATAGTATCATTGAACTTTATCAACTAGGGGTGTTACTAACCAAAGTATTGATTACTCCCCCCTCCCCTTGATATAAAATTTTTAGAAAGGGGTTTGAAAGTGGAGCAAATCACCAAGAGGGGGGTGAATTGAGGATTTTAAAATTCTTTTGTAAGTGCTCTGTTTTTTAATACTAAAAACAGGGTATAACTAAGTAAGAGGAGAAGAAGCAAAGACACAAGGAATTTATACTGGTTCGGTCCAACAACTTGACCTACGTCCAGTCCCCGACACTCTGGGATTTCACTAACTCATGATTACACACTCTATAACTCTTAAAGTAATTCTCTCACTAAAACTTACTCCCCCTTACAAGTTGTAATCAAATATCCCAATCTCCAAGTCCCATGACTTAAGATTCTTACAATGAATGATTTCAATGAATAAAACTCTCTCTAAGAGTGGATAAAGATAATCACTGAAGTACAAATGTATCAAAAGATACTTTACACAAGAAAACTCAAAGAGTAGTTGGAAGCTTAAGGGTGTGCATGGTAACCATTCTTGTTGCCCAAAGACCTTGTTTTTGAGATGAAACAGCTTTTTCCGATTCTCGTGCTTTGGAAGAGTTCGAGAATCGAATTACGTTTGTTAACTCATTTTATTTTTACTCCGAGAATCAGAATTACGTTTGGTAACACATTTTTCCTCCCCTTATTTAGGAGTTAAAAAAATAGTAAGGGAGGAATATGGAGGATTAATGAGTTATTTTTACCATTTTGTCCTTTTCTTTAATAATTAATATAATTATTATACTTTACAAAAAACTTAAATTTAAATTTCCTAAAAAAATTATTTATGTAATTTTTATATTAAAAAAATTATTTATGTGGCGTCGGCGATGGCGATGGTGGGGTGGTTTCGAGTTCCAAACGAAGTGATCCATCTTAACCCCACACAAAAATTCCTTCTGGACTCATTGGAGACCTTAAAAATATGAAAAACCTACTGCAACACCACGAAACACCACAGGGCAGAGAAGAAGATAACTCAGTTGTCGGTTCAGGGACTTACCTCCGGATGTCGGTTGCGTATGGACTCCTTCACCTTCTGAACCTTGAACTTCATCTGAGCACTCTTCTGGACTCCTTGAGCTCGTGGCTTATGTGGGAAAAATGGATGGAGGAGTGCCCTATTTATAGGCCCCAAGTTCCAACCTTTGCCCCTAGATATTTTTAGTTGTAGGTTTTAGGGTTAGGGGCAAAATGGTCATTTTGCCTTGTTCATCTTTCCAAAGCTTGGGCCCACGAAATCAGACCTTCTAGAAGGCTTCTAGGGTCTTCCAAGGGCTGAAAATAACGTTTTCCCATGCCAAAAGTAGGTTTCCAGTTTTGCCCCTAGGTGGCCTTAGTTGTAGGTTTAAGATGTAGGGGCAAAATGGTCATTTTGCATTGTTTTTCTCCTAGGGTTGTGGGCCCACTAAATATGATCCAAAGATGTGCCATAATTGCACTTTTGGAGCCACAATTACATGTCATTTTGTTTTCATATCAAGTTTAAATTGTGTGGCCCAGATTTAACCGGATTATTTTATTCACTCTCTCTCTTCATTATTACCCTGATGTGACAACCTCACTCTTCATAATTACATAGCAAGATATTTTCTCACTCCTCTGGGCCCATTGGAATTCGCCCCTTACTAGTGTCTTGGGCCTGGGCCCGACTCCAGAAATCCTGTCCGACCCCGCTCAGCTCCCGGTTGCCGGTCCCACCTTACCTCGTAATGCGTGCCCTTCAACTAGACTTGTATGGGCCCGGATCATCAGTCACTTTTCCTAGACCACAAGTGGATGGGGCATACTACCTTGAGGATCAAGAAACCTTTATTCCAGTACCCCAGATCCACCTCGTAATGCATGCTACTCGGTAATCTAACTTCTGGCCCCGAAATGCCACGTATCCGACGTAGCACCACCATCACTGACTTTCTCTCTTGCAATGGGTCCAGATACACACTTTCTCTCTCTTCCCTTCTTAATTCCTTCAAAAACGCAAGGCTTCCATGCCTGCCCTGAAAATGCCGTATACTTACTTGTATTGGCATATTTTCGCTCAACTAAGTGTCCTATACCCGAGGACATAGTTGGGCAAAGATCTTTTCGACCGCATTTACACCGTATACATCTTCTGTAGCCATTTTACGATAGCACCTTAGTTCCACGTCTTCAGCATACTAGGTCCACTGACTCGTATGGCCGAGTTAATTAGTCCCAGAGAGGCTTCCTATGCCTCGACCTTCTTGGGACTCTTCCCGAATTGGGCCTAGTCGTCCGCCTATTCCAGGCTTATTTTCAATTGTTAGGGTCCAAAACTCAGGGTGTTACAGTATGTATGTATGTATGTATGTATGTATGTATGTATGTATGTATGTATGTATGTATGTATGTATGTAGGCATGTCCATGGACCAAACCAGACCGGGTTGGGGGTCAACCCGAGGTCTGGTCCAGGCTAGCCCGAGGTGTGGTCTGGTCCAGCTCGGGTTGGACCAGACCGGTCCAGGGGACTGCCAGGACCAGATTTTTTTTTATAATTTGTTTTTGCCACTTCCAGAGACCAGAAAAATAATTAAATCAATGAACCACCTGCAGAACAATAAATAAATATGAAAACATCTTAAATTCAATCCTAATATTGGAAATTATGAAGCAATTAACATATTGCCTACGAGAAAAAGTACAAAATGACTTAAATTTCTACAAAGATAATTTTGAAAGGTTGTAACAACAAAACATTATATCTTAAAATGATGTATTAACTATTATATTTGAATTAGCATATACCTTTTCATTCTCATGCCCCGATTCACCAACCCATAAATTGCCCACTTCATCTTTTAAGCAAACCACAGTATGACCAGCTAATACACCAATTACCCACTTTTCCAATGTAGAAAACATAAATGCAGAAAACATCTAAAAAACACAAGCAACTTTTACCCCTACCAAATAACAGAAGGACATAAGCAACAAAAACATAAATGCAGAAAACATAAATAATCCACAACAATTAATGAAACACTTAAAACCTAACGAGTAACAAGCCCATCATATTGTCATTCATTTCTTCAGCATCCATTGTCATTCAAGTTACTTAAATATAATCCACAACAAAAACATAAATGCATAAAACATAAATAACAATTTAGTTTTCTTGAGCATCCATTGTCATTCATTTCTTTCCTCCACCTTGAATGATACTCAATCCATCTAAAAAAACAAATTGTTTGTGTTAAGAAATTATTAATAATGAAATATGTAAACTAGAATAATGAGCATAAAATTGAAAATAGAGTAAATACCTTTTCTGGTCCCTGACAAAAAACATGATCCCCATTTTGGTCCCGTACAAAAAAAGGTCCTTTTTAGTCCATAAAAAGGACGAATAAGGGTCTTTTTTTGTAAGGGATCAAAATGGGGTCCATGTTTTTTGTCATGGACCAGAAAGGATATTTACTCTTGAAAATATTACCTGAAACATTAACAACATTATCAGTCTCTTGAAAGTTGTCATATTCAGTGAACATAGTAGCTAAATCTGAGATAGATTGTGTAGCCAATAGCCAATTTTGGGCGTAAATGAGGGCTTCAGTCATTTTAGGAGATAGATTACTCCTATAATCATCAACAACACGTCCTCCAATGCTAAAAGCTGCTTCAAATGCAACTGTAGATACTGGCATAGCCAATAAATCACATGCATCATCGCAAGCACTCTATATTTGGTTGAATTAACCTTCCACCATGTCAATATGCCAAAATCATCATCATCAATAGGAGTGTCTTCAGCTGCATTAGCTGAAAGGTATCTATCCAATTTAGATTGAGGATCTATTGATGAGATCTTTTCTTTTTGGGATGCCAACCATCTACGACCAAGGTCTTTTTTACTAGCATTTGCAGTGGAAGTGATGCTAGCAGAAGAGTTCAAAGTGTTGCTACTAGCAGAAGAGTTCAAAGAGCTTGCACTATTTGACACGCCGGTTTGAACAAGTGAGGTTGTAAGCTTCCAGTTCCACCTTCCCCACTTTGTGAAACATAATTCAGCATAGACTGCTTCAATATTGCAATGGCCCTGCGTGGATTGCTTTGACATTTGTTGAAGTGTCTCTTCAAAGAAGTTATACCACATTTAACTGGATCATAAGCATAATCTTTAGTGCAGTACTTGCATTTTGCTCTAAGCTCTCCATCTGTATCCTCCAATGGTAACTTAACGTAGTGATCCCACACTTCTGATTTTTTGTTTTTAGGTATTTTTCTCTTCTTACTACCTTGTGGTTTCATCTCCAGTAGAAGCTGTAGGAGTAGGAGGAGGACATTCTACAGTAGTTGGAGGTTGGACAGGACCAATAGAATTGGAAGGGGTAGAAGATGGTCCACCAAGAGTCTCATTCTCACCAATATTGGAAGATTGAGATAGGTCAACACTTGAAGTTTGCTCTTCTTCCATGACTGAAACAAAATGAAAAGAAAGTATTCATCAATACTCAATAGATTATAGAATGAACAGATCGAACTTATTTCCACAAATTTAAAAGTTTAGGAACAAATTAAAAAAGGAAAAATGACGTTGCTCAAACTGAAGTATTAAATTCACAGAGGTAGCAAAAAAAAACTGTATTTTTTTTTTTTTTGTAATAAAAAGTCTGTATTATTATTACTACATGAGAACCAAAACTCTTATGAATATAAAACAAAGCATGAAGAAGTTTAGCAAAAAAAAAAAAAAAAAAAAAAAAAAAAATTGAGAGGGGTTTTGTTGCCTAGTTGAACGCCACATAGATGTGTGTGTGTGAATTGCATATATAAACTAAAAACGTTTAGTAAAAAGAGCTCATTGATTTAAAGTTGAAAATCTTTTACCTTTATTTTTTTGACACCAAACACGAAACAGTTAAGAGGAAACTTCGTGGATGAGACGTAAAGCACAAGAAAAACAGTTGTTAATGGCTGGCGTCGCCAGAGTTGTTCAACAACTTTGCTAGAAATTTATTTTCCTGAAACTATAAGGGAACTGTTTTACTTCTATGCAAAGTCAATAAAATAAAGAGAAAACAAGCAAAACATTAGAAGAATTTTAAGATCCTCAAAATAAGAAGCTACCTAAATTAGGTGTTGACAAATGTACAATAATTCATGGCTTCCTTCATCAAGTAAAATGAAGTTGGGGCCAAAAAGATCATCAATAATCTTTTTTTTTAATGAAAATGAGAGAACCACGCTAAGGAACATGAAGAGAATGCAGCATATACCTTTTTTTTAATTAGAAATAGATTATTATTATTCAGTTTGAGGAAGTTACTGTTGCAAAGAAATCTGAGAGTATGACAAAAAGGAATGGGAAGGTAATTCAAGAAGAAGAAAATAGTGGAGCATGTTCATATGTTGCTGCTAGTAAAAAAGGACTCATTACAGCAGAATCTGCAATAGAAGCTGAACAAAAAGAGCTAAGGAAGCAATCTGGAATTGAGCATGTTGTACAGAAATCAAAATCGAAGCTAAGGAAAACTGATGACATGCTAGCTGACTTATATTTTCCAGAAATCAAAATAGGAAACTCTCTCAACAACATTTGCACTAATCCGGTAATCCCCACAAATAACCAGTAAATCGAAGCAAGGGACAAGAGATGGAGAGATTTAAATCCACTAAATCCAAAAAATCAAAGCAAGGCACAAGGCAAAATGACTCGGGGTTTCGAGATTAAAATCAAAGGAAGAAAACTTACGGAGAGTCGGAGACGGAAGACGAGGTGGGGATGCGCCGATGCGAGACGAACTGAGTTATGGAGAGTCGGAGACGGAAGACCTGAGGTTGAGCTGAGTCTCTGAGTCACTGAGTCGCTGAGATGTCGTTGAACGGCTGAAGAAAGAGGACACTCGGGATGTGAAGTGTGAGCCGAAGTAAAGAGACGGATAGGTAATAGGTTAACTATTAAGTTAATTTGTTTTTAATTTAATATATATATATATTGTTGGGATCCATACACGTAGCGGATTAAAACTTTACGAATCCCGTCTGAGGATCGCTCAACAACGTTTAAATTAAGGCTAAAGGAATCCGAATATTACCTATGCGCTGAAACGGTCCACGTCTCGTTCTCTTTAAACTGGTGGGCTACCTTCCCGATCAGTACAAGCCGAGTCTATGAATCATTCTCCTCTACCGGTATCCACACGAACAATCTCCAAACACGGCTACGGCAGTGTGCTAGCGCCTTTTGAATTGTGCGTCTCTCTCTCTTTTTCTCTAGGGTTTCTCGCGGCTTTCTAATATGCTCGACAAAAGTCCCGTAAGTTTTTCTAAACCCGATCAGCGTATTATATTCAAAATTAATCCTCATTAATTTTGAATTTTGAATTTTGAATCTGGATTAAAATATATTAATTAAATCTATCTAATAGATCTAATGTAATCTATTTATTTAATCGAATTAAAAGGCAGATCGATATTCGAATTTTGAAGTGGATTAAAATATATTAATTAAATCTATCTAATAGATCTAATCTAATATATTTATTTAATCCAAATCAAAAGCCTTTCGATTTAATTTATCTTTATAAATTAAATCTGAAAAATGATATCTATCTATTTAATTAAATCTAAGATACTATATCTCAATTTAAATTAAATGGATATATGATATCTTTATTCAAAAATTAAATAAAATACAATATCTCTATTTGTTTTAGATATTTAATTTATCAAATAAATTAAATATAAAACAAATATTATATAATAATATTATAATCTCCATTAATAATATTAATATATATTAATTTCGAATTTAATATATGTATATATATATATATATACATCCTAGATTAAATACAGTATTCATTAAATCAAAGATATATCTAAGATTCAATGAATCTAGACACTCTTACTCGTGTTGGGCTATTCTTGTGTGCGACCCTGCAGGCCCACATGAGATTGGCAGTGGGACATTGCGACTACCCAATTCACATGGGGATCGATTACACGATAAAACCTATCGTACATCTATGTCACGTCCCTTTTGTCACGCGATAATTTGGTCAAGGATGAGGCATGGATAACGTCAACTTCCTGTTCTTGACCATTACTTTCTCGATTCTCGAGTAGTCTAATAAGTGAAATGGAAACTCTTTTCCATCATAGTATGGCCATACATTTCTTAGACTCACTCATCGAGGGGCCCAATATTATCTCGTTATAAATGCGAGGGATAAATTTCATCTTGACCATTCACATTCCTCCACATGAAAACCATTGATCCCGATCCCAGCCTTTATCATCACCCGGTCAAAGGTGACTTTTGACTAGGTCAAAGGTCAGTGACTCATCATGTAGGAATCCATGATGATCTCAGGTCATAGGATGTTGTGACGCGGTTATACATGAGATAAGCTTATGACTTAATCCATGCAGCTTTCTCATAATGGGTCGATTCAGCACCTTGTACTCTTACAACTGCCCATGACTTTGATTCGTATCTCCATACCTCATCAAAGTCATACTGGTCTTAACTCATCTTTGTTCCTGCGTAGATGACCGACCAGGGACATTTAGGATAATCTATAAGATATATCCAGGGATGTAGTTATCAATATAAACATGCAAATGAAATGACAACTTAAAAGAGAATATTTTAAATCACATGAATGTCTAAAATACAATGACTTGCCCCTAGGGCATAATTTCCAATATATGTAAATCTCGGGCCAGACCGGGCTAGGAAATTGGTCTTAGACCATGGCCCGAGGTTTGGTCCAGCCCGACAAAAGTGGTCTGGTCCGGTCTGAAGATATTGTCCCAGACCGATTTTTTTTTCAGACGGACCGGGCAGGTCGGGTTACCTAGACTGTCAGGTTTTTTGGACATCCTATATGTATGTATGTATGTACATATATACACACACACATATATATTCCCTCTAAGGCATCAACTAGAAATTGTATTTGGTCTTTTTTATAAAGCATTTACTTGTTTCCAAAACACATTGATTATTTTTTCCATGTATGCCCCTAATTAATAAGGGTAGTGAGTGAGGGTAATAATTAATATAATATTAGAGTTTAACGTAATTAGTAGAGGTAGTATTGGAAGTTACTTAAATTGTAGGATAACTTTATTGACTTTTACTGTTTTTATTGGTTTGTGAGAATTGGTAGTTGGTGTAACATCTCAAATTTCTGGATTTGAAATTGAGATATTATATAGGAATTCATTTTTTAAATTTGGCTTAAAATAATTATGAGAATAATAATTGGAAATTTAGGCTTATTTTTCCCTTAATTTATTTCGGGAAAAAAAATAAATTCAAGTAAGGAATAAATTACGCCTAAAAATTATAGAAATAATATATGAGAATTAAACGGTGGAAATTGGCCAAATGATTAAATTAATTATTTGGAAAATCAAGAATTTATTTCAATATAAAGTTTAATAATAAAATTATGGATTTTTGGCAAAAGACAAAATGTTGGATAAAGCTCATCTGATCAAACATAAGCCAGTATCTTCATCACCCAACCCATTATTCTATCAGTCCATTATTTCTTTTTTGCCATGCATTTTACACTTATGGCCATAAGCTGAACCCAACCCATTACTATTTGTTCATCAGCACTCCCTTTCGTCATTTAGCCAGCTGTAGCGCAAGAGCAGGAAAAAAAAGCCAAACACGTTAAATCAAAAGAGATCACAGTGGCGCTCTTCATTCAATACTCTTCGACCAACACGAAAACACATAGAAAAAGGAAAAGTCAGCAGTGACCATACCTGCTCAAGTATTTTTGAGCAGCACACCTAGTCTTATGCATCTCAGACCGTTAGTCCTTCTCTTGAATTGGACCATCAGAGTATTATGTAGTTACTGCACCTAGACTCCTCTCCATTCACGTTGCTCAGCAAGAAACTAGGGTCGAGAGAGAGAACAAGAAAGTGAGAGGAGGAAGGAAAGAGAGAAATAGTGAGATTTAGCTGTGTCAATTTTTCTTTGCATATTGGTTCTTAAACAGGGGCGTCGTTGCTAAGGGAAGTCTGAGCGAAACAAGTTTGAATCTGGAGGTAAGTTATCGGATAGCTTTCCTTCTTGTTTTCCGTCATTTCCCAACGCTAGATGCTGTTAGCTCCTAGTGTTTTGATGATAACAATACCTGAAAGATTTCAAGGTTTTGAATTAATGGTACTCAAGCATTATGGAGTAGTTCTTAAGAATGTATGAACTGATTCTTTCAATTGAGTGTTTTAGATTACAATTCTCGAGAATGAGATGGTTCTCGAGAATGGCATGTCAGATTCAAACAACTTTCGATATGGTTATGATTCTCGAGAATGGACTCATGATTCTTGAGTATGAGCTTGTGATTCTCGAGAATGCGACTTCAACTCTCAAGTATAGGCTGTCAAATCATTTATAATAAACAACCTCGGATTCTCGAGAATGGACCTGAGATTCTCGAGAATGTGCCTATGATTCTCAAGAATGGTTCCTTAACTCTTGAGTATGTGCGTAGTTTCTCCTTTCAATACCCATCTCCCATCAGTGCAATTCCCGAGAATGGGTAAGTGATTCTCGAGAATGGGTAAGTTAATTCTCGAGAATGTGCGGTAAAAGTTCGCTGATCTTATTATTCTCAAGTAGGTACACTTTGCTAATTCTCGAGAATATGTTCTTACCATTTTCTATCATTTTCCAGTATCGCTAATCGATTCTTAAAATCACTGGGTAATCATTTATTCTTTCTTAATCATACCGAAACTTATCTATATCATATTTAATCATCTTTTTGATTAAGTTTCAATTTGTTAACCTTGTTCAAATTGAATTTGAGCGAAAAGCAGTCCGATGTGTCAAACGCATTGAATGCAACTCAGAAAAGCAGAGCAACAATCAGAATTAGTCCTTGTAGCAGACGAAATCATTCCTTTGAGGCATACCTATTCTAGCTATTATTCTGAATCACTCTCTGGACAAGTACGTCGATGGCAAATGCATTTAATGATTCAACGGTCGAATATGCTCAACGGAGATCAACTGTGACACAATGACTAGTTTACGAAGCTTCACAACAACATCAATGGCAAATACTATAAAAGCTCATCACATTCAATTCCGCCATCTACCGAAACTCTGCGTATTCAATTCTGTATTATTGCGATCAACTGCTTCATTAACTTCATTTAATATCTTTGGATATTTCTTGTACTTCAGTATTCATTTATTATCTACTCGTGAGGAGTTATTAAACACTTATTTCATTCAGTTGTTAAATCTTAAGGTTGTGGAACCTTAAGTGTGGGTATACGATTACAATCTGTAAGGGGGAGTGAGTCTGAGTGTGAAAGGATCATCCTAAGTTACAGAGGGTGTAATTGTATTCGTATTTGAAGAGATAGTGGAAATCCCAAGGTGTGCTTGGGGACTGGACGTAGGTCGAAGTATTAGACCGAACCAATATAAATTGCTCTGTGTCTATCTCCCTTCTCCGCCTCTGTCACTATTTGTGTTCATGTGTAACTTGCAAAAAGTTTTTGAGATCACCTATTCACCCCCCCCCTCTAGGTGATATTCCATCTTTAGATGCTAGGTAATAAGCTTTAGGAAATCTAGCAATGATTTGTTGCTGATGAAACCAAAAACAGGGACTGTCTGCATCCTTTTTGTTTCACTATATATATATATATATATATTAGTGATGAATATATATACTTTATGCGAGATAGAGTTATATATATGATGAATATATATATGTTACTGAGTTAGAGTTATATATATATATATATATACATGTTGATATATCTATATGTACTTTAACGATGTTGCATGTGAAAGACCAAGAAAACTTTGCTGCATATAAAAGAGAAAAAAAAAAACTTGACTTGGCTGATGAATATGCAAAGAGGGAGAAGGAAAAACTTGTTTAATATATACGTAATGCATGCTCACATTAACAATGCACACAAAAAAAGAAGGGACAATATTGCACTTATATATAGTAGCATTGTGTTGAGAGTGTATACATATGTAATAATGCTGCTGCATAATAAAGAAAAAAGGGGGAAATTTTGCTGATGTATATATTTATGCAGATAATATGTTACTGCATACATATACATATGTATGAATATGGAAGTTATTTTACTATATGTATGTGTGTGTGTGTGTATATATCACGTCAAAAAAGATTTAGAAACCAATAGGAAAGTGTGTGTGTGTATATATATATGGTTGCGTAGTGAATGGAGGATTTAACCAAAGCCATGATACGAATGAATCAATGAGAAATCAGGTATATATATATAATAAAGTGGGCCTGAGGGAACTCCTATATATATATATATATAAAGTTACATTTAGAAAATGAAAAGAGTTTATTGTCATGTATACATTGCTCCACTAACGTGTTTCTTTTTATATTTTTTGTCTTTATCCACACATTTATTTAATAAATTAGATGATTTATGTTGTAATTTCTTTAATTGTTGTAATTTACTAATTATATGGGAGAGAAAAAATAATTAAAATTTGGAATAATAATTTCCAGGGTGTGTTTTTCTTACTAGAGCCCCTGGAGGGCCGGCCCGATTGACGGCTCTAAGAGGTTTCAAATAATTTGTTTTATTATTTACTGATAGCTCAAGTTCTAGACACAAAGCATGTGTATGAATCCTAATCTTAATAAATATACACACACACACATAAAGAAAAGTATACATGAACTGGTTCAACAAAATGGGTCTTCCTAGTTGCTTAAATCAGATTTTATTAATATCTTTACGTTAAATGATGCTAAATATGAAAAGATTTAAGGAATTCTAAAACCAATTGTAGAATAATGATGATGATGATGAATGATGATGATGATGATAAAATAAATAAACAAATAATAATAAATAGTAGGGCAAGGTGCAGATTTGCCAACCAACTATTACCCGAGGAGCATCTGGCACAAACAACTATTGATGGGACCAAAATTGCCAATCAACAATTACAAAGTGAAAAAAACACACAATTTGGAGCAGATTCGCCAACGAACTATTACCCTGTCACTGTCTTGGTGTCTCCGTCTTCCATTGACTGTCACAGTATCGGCGACGTCGGCATTTCCAAAGCTTCTATTGTTGCTGAATGTTCGACTCATCCTCTTAAACTCATCCAGTAGTCCATAGCATTCGATCGGCACGCACCTTGCACCCCGGATCCATCCCTCGATGCCACACAGCAAAGAACCCGTTGCCACAATGCCTACTTTTATGCGTCCCATCTCTGTTGGTGTTTTCCTTTTCCAACAAGAAGGCTTAACCGCTCTTTTCTCCTGCATTTCTGCCACCATCCTACGCCAGTGCCTCATATTTTAATAGTTTTTTTTTTAATAGTTATTTGGTTTTTTTTTTACTTTTTAATTGTTTATTGGCAATTTTGGTCCCCTCAATAGTTATTTGTGCTAGACGCTCCTTGAGTAACAATTGGTTAGCAAATCTGCACCTTCACCCTAAATAGTATTATTACTTTTAGGAAAGGGAATAAGTAATAAATTAAAAAAGGTATTATTATTAAGGGAATTTTAGGGATTAATAACCACTTTTAATCCTCTAAAAATAATTCGCGTAGTTAGTTACTTTGCAAAGCAAGTAATGACTAATGATAATGATAAACGTTTATAGGCATACTTTGACACCTCTACCGATCCCAACACCTCCAGACCAAGTTAAGGATTCAAGCTTGATGTGGGTAACTGTTATCTTATTAGCTTGTATGTATGTATTTATGTATGACTAACCATGTTTGCTAGATAATTTGCATATGTGTATCCTAGCTATGGATTGGGGTTGTGTGTCCCATAGGGCTGTGTGTCTTAAAATAGGGCTGCGTGTGCTAAAGAAATGCGGTCCTTGGCCGATAACTGTGGTTATGGTGCAACTTGTTTACTGTGAATTATTCTATGATTAACATGTGATGTGTTGTTATTTACATTTCATACTTGCATATAAGATTAACTGTTTCCCTGGGGTTCATTCATTTGAACTCCAGATTGCATGAAAGAAATAGGTAGTGGATCGAGTTCAAGAGGAAAGACGCAGTTGTAAGGGTTATAGCAGAAGGGACTTTTGTGATAGTAAAAGTAGTTGGACTGTACTAATTCATTTATCATTTGTCTATTTTTGGATTATTGTATTAAGATTCCCTTTGGGATAGATATTGCTCGCGAAGAATTTATCCTCGCGTTTCAAACCAAGTTAATTTAAGAAACGTTTTATCCAAGTCGTCTAAACTACTTCGATGCATGTGCGCTTAAACTCTGATAAATAAAGGCGTATTAAGTAAGGACGTCACAGTTGGTGTCTTATAATAAAGAACAGAGCGAGTATATATATCCGATCTCTAATTAAGATAATCATTAGACGTGGTCCCTCCGCGAGTGGTCCTCACAAATAGAAGTTCCTGCCCATCTGATTTGAAAACTCACAAGCCACGTATGAAACACAGGGTGTGTTTGGGATAGCATTTGATGGGAAAATAAGTCCATCAGATGAGGAAAAAATCCCATCAAGAGGGAAAACCTAATAATTGAGTGTTTGAGATAACATTAGTGTTTGATGGGCTTCTGAGTTTGATGTGAGTTTTTTTTTGAAACTCATCGTTGGAGCTTCTCCTACTTCATAGTGACTTCTGAAGTTATGCCAAACACAAATCACATCAGGAAAAGTCCATCAGAAAAAACGTCTATTAGGAAAAGTCCATCAGAAAAAACGTCTATCAGGAAAAGTCCATCAGAAACAAAAGCTACTTCTACTACCGCTATCCCAAACAAGCCCACAGTTAGGTGAAAAATAACTTTCCATAAAAAAATATAATTCGATGCAAAAGAACAAATAATGTGTGGGCTCGTTTAATTTTCTTTTTAAAAAATGTACGGATTAATATATTTCAACTGAAAAAATAGCGACAGAGAATAGTTAAAATTATCCCGGGTATCGGATTTATGATATAGACTTGATAAATTATATAGTTTGAAAGAAGCAATAAACAAAACTCTTGGGTAGGCTTCCTTGATTTCACTAATCATTTATATTTGAAAACTCAAAAGTGGACTTACTAATACTATTTACACAAAATTTAAAGCAAATGGTGCTATATCAATATAAGATCTATAACAAAACTACATGATTTTTTTAAAAAATAATAATAAAATTTATATTATATAAGCATCAATGAATGATTAATGATGAACTCAATAATCATATGCTTTTAGTCTTTAATTTTTGCATTTTGGTTTATCTAGTTACAAAATCAAAGTGATAATAATGGAGAAACTTGTTTCAAATTGGTAAAATTAATAATGCTCGATCTGTGCCTGAGAATTACATATTTCTACCAGAAACGAGACCAAGGAAGCTTCATGTTCCTATGGGTCAAGGCTGTAGGAATCTAATCAGAAATGAGGAAGCGTATTGTACCACGCGATAAGGAAAAGTTAAAACCTTCATCGTTTTGATTACCTGGAAAGATGCAGCGATCGAAAGCCTCTCCATGAACGGTCAAATGCCGCTCTATGATCGATCTTCCGACTATCTCTCTAGGGGAATGAGATGGTTGTGTGGGCAATCGTTCAGATGATGAACGTCTGCCTCTAAGTTTGTTTCTGATGAGAGCCTCCTTATGCATGCATCTCTCTTCCAAGCAGGTGAAAGTAGGTTTATATGCTACTACACCCAAGACCTAACCCTAAACCATATGGGCCATAGAGTTCTTGGGCTGTAGTCTCAATTAAGCCTTATTGGGCTTAAGTGACTAAAGAGCACATTAACCCAACAATCTCCCACTTGCTCTTTAAGATACAAACTTGAGTTCATAAACCCAAGACCATGTAGCCCATAAGCCATCATCATCTGATAATATACCCCATCCCTTGTCTCGAGCTAGCCGGGGATCTACCATTTGTCATTCATCAAGGCTCATGATAATCTACAGAAGATTATCTAGTTCGGTGCTACTCCACTAAAAGCCCTAAAGTGATCTCCAAGAATAATGACACTTATAATAGGAATATGCATTACCCCTTTATAGAATGTCTATAACTTGATTGACTAGTTTTCTGTAACCCAATCAATTATTTATTCCCTTGACTTTAATAGTTTCTCTAATGGATTACATGCACCGGCCGTGTCTTCAATATCCAGGTACTGAAACATATCAAGGGGACATTTCCTATAAATTCCATATTGTTTATCTCATAAACACTGATAACCAAACAGTCTCAATCCCGAAATGCCGAGTTGTTGGCCGTTATATAGATCAAACCTCACCCGTTAGTAAATCAAAGAATGAAAACTATTCGACTACCTATTTAAAATAAACTCAGGATTAAGAGCAATTACATGACTATAGTTATCTGGAGATTTGATTCCTTATGACAGAAAGAACAACCTTAATCAAATCTCTCCTTGATCCATTCAATGTAAGTATTAACTCACACCAATATTTTATAATGATTCATACAAAACCATTTCATAAAATATTGCAGCCTAAATAAAGTGCCCAACTTAATTTAATAGTTGTGAACCAATTCATCAATTGTGAGAACCTATGACCAAGTCCTCTATGAACGTATTCATATGATCATATACTCCATAATTGATCCGGACCTTAGAGTTTGTAAATAGTGTGCAAAATAAATGAAAAACACCTCATTTATTAACATTCAGAAAAATGCAATGTCATAATGTCTTGCTCAAAAGGCACAAAATAACAAAGTGAAATAACAACTACCTAAAGCTATAACAAATCTGGAATCCTCCTAAGACCCATAGATGAAACATGCCTCTCGAACACACGTTCAGGCAAACTCTTAGTAAAAGGGTCAGCAAGGTTCTCGTCTGATGTTATCTTTGCTACCAATGTATCTCCTCTTTTGATTATTTCTCGGATAAAGTGGTACTTCCTCTCTATGTGTTTTTGTCTCTTGTGACACCTTGGTTCCTTGGACTGTGCTACCGCCCCACTGTTGTCACAGTAAAGTGTGATATGACAATTAACACTTGGTATCACCTGAAGGTCTATTAGGAACTTCTTTAACCATGCAGCTTCCTTTGCAGCCTCAGAAGCACCTACATACTCAGCCTCTGTGGCAGAGTCGCCACACATGATTGTTTTACACTTCTCCAACAAATGGCATCGCCATTAAGGGTGTACACATATCCCGAGGTGGACTTTCTTGAGTCAATATCTCCTTGGAAATCTGAGTCCGTATAACCAATGGTTTCAAGACTCCCACTTGAGTAGACCAACATATAATCTCTCGTTCTCCGTAGGTACTTGAGTATATGTTTAACCGCTACCCAGTGTTTCTATCCAAGGTCCGATTGGTACCGGCTTACTACTCCCACCGCATAGCAAATATACAGTGCGGTACATAGCATAGCATACATGAGACTACCTACCGCTGAAGCATAAGGTATCCTACTCATGTGTTCTCTCCGCTCAAGAGTTTTAGGAGATTGCTTCTTAGAGATGAATTCCATGCCCGAAGGGTATAATTCCCCTCTTGGAATTCTCCATGCTAAACCTGGCATGTATTTTGTCAATGTATTTGGCCTGGGACAATGCCAAAACCCTATTCTTCCGGTCTCGCAAGAGTTTAATACCAAGAATATAATTGTCTTCCCCCAGGTCCTTCATATCAAAATGCTTGCTCAGCCAGGTTTTTATGCCTAACAATACTTCTGTATCATTTCCGATAAGGAGTATATCATCCACATAAAGTACCAGAAAAGATACCGCATTACCTTGGATCCTTTTATACACACACGGCTCATCAGGACTTTTCTCAAAGCCATAAGACTCAATGGCTTGATCAAATCGATGTTTCATGATACGGACGCTTGCTTAAGTCCATAAATGGACCTTTGCAACTTGCATACCATTTCTTCTTGCCCTTTGGCTATAAACCCTTTTGGTTGCTGCATATAGATTTCCTCTTCCAAATTTCCATTTAGAAAAGCGGTTTTGACATCCATTTGCCAAATCTCATAATCAAGATTTCTTTCGCAACATGACTAAGAGAATCCGGATGGACTTGAGCATGGCAACCGGCGAAAAAGTTTCATCATAATCCACACCTTCTTTTGGGAGTACCCTTTCGCCACCAATCTAGCTTTGAAGGTTTCAACCTTCCCGTCCGATCCTTTCTTTCTCTTGTAAATCCACTTACACCCAATGGGTCTTACCCCTTTAGGTGCATCTACAAGAGACCAAACTGAGTTGGTATACATAGAATCCATTTCACGATTCATAGCCTCAAGCCATTCCTGAGCATCAACATCTCCTAGTACTTCGTCATAACTCGTGGGATTACCATCTTCTGCAATGATGTCATCCTGATTTGACTCACCCAACAAGACATATCTTGCAGGTTTACGAATCAATCTCCCGCTACGACTTTGTCGCACTTGATGTTGTGCATCTACAAGGGGTCCACATTTTGTGGGTTATCTATTTCTAGATGAGGACCCTCATTAAGTGGATCAACCAATTCATGATTTTGTTCTTCATTAAGTTCATCATCATCTTGAATCGAACTGAACAACCACATGAATAAAAGTTGGTCATTTGAGGTCTGGGTTCTGTGTATGTTTAGGTACATTTTCCCCTCTTTGAACAACCACATGAATAAAAGTTGGAACCATTTGAGGTTGTGGTGAAAATTGATCTGAGACTAGCTCATCAAGAATAACCTTACTCCTAGGCTTATAATTTGCCATATAGTCCTCCTCTAAGAAAGTCGCGTGAGTGCTCACTATGACCTTCTTTTCTTTTGGACTATAAAAAAACCAACCTCTAGTTCCTTTAGGATAGCCTACAAACATGCATACTTCAGTACGCGAGTCCATCTTATCTGGTTTCTATTTCAAGACATGTGCCGGAGCACCCCAAATCCGAATATGATTCATGGTGGGCTTACACCGTTCCACAATTCTATTGGTGTCTTTGAAACCGACTTGACGGAGCTAAGTTCAATAGATACGGAGCTAAGTTCATCTAAGATTTAATGAATACTGAATTTAATCTAGGATGAATATATATATATATATATATTAAATTCTAAAATAATATAATAATATTATTTAATGGAGATTATAATATTATTATATAATATTTTTTGTATTTAATTTATTTGATAAATTAAATATCTAAAACAAATAGAGATATTGTATCTCACATTTAATTTTTGAATAAAGATATCATATAACTATTTAGTTTAAATTGAGATATAGTATCTCAGATTTAATCAAATAGATAGATATCATTTCTCGGATTTAATTTATAAAGATAAATTAAATCGAAGGCTTTAATTCGGATTAAATAAATAGATTAGATTAGATCTATTAGATAAATTTAATTAATATTTTTTTTATTTCAGGAACAATATTTAAAAAATCCAAAAGCACACTTATTTCGGCATGTAGCCAATTTTCCACCCTCCGGTCCAGATTCGCTTAGTTGCTCCCTGGTTCAAATTTAGCAATTTTTATCTTTTAGTAGAAAACTCCAAATCACACAAAATTATACATCATGGTGAACCTTGAGATGTATAATTTCTCCTTGTAAAATATCAGATTAAACCAAGTTCATTTGCTATTTTTAAAACTCATTTGAATGTTCGCTGCCAGAATTTCCAGAATCGACGATAAGCTTGTTCTTAGGGGTTTTTGGTGTTTTTGAATTCGGAAACTTAAACTACAACTTAATCACATACAAAATCATGTTTTAAACACTTTGAGACCATTAAAAAATCAAAAATCAGACCTCAACACCAAGCCCCAACCAGTTGAACGAAAACTACAAGTTTAAGTTCCAAAGGTACGGGTTTTCGGTGTTTACCTAAATCGGTAATTGGGTTGATGATCTTAGGAGCTTAGACCTTGCTTTGGCTATGGAGATCTTGGCTGAATCCTCTCTCTATTTTCTGCAGAAATTTCGTGCTCCCCTTGGTCTAGGAGAGAGAAAACATGTGTATTTAATAATAGAAAAAGTAACCGATCGTCTCCAAAAACCGTGGTAAAACCCATCCCCGATACTTAATGGGATTCATCTGGCTTTTTGACTTTTTCTCCAAGAAATTCCAGAGAAATCCAGGGGTATCTAGGGTGCTGACATGTGGCAAAATCCCCTCCAAAATATCTAGATTTTTTCCTTCCCTTGGAGCAAATTACCAGTTTTGGCCCGAAACTTTTATAAATTACCAAATGTGGCTCGGAACTCATTAATTATCTTTGAATTTTCCCATGTACTTTGGACATCCCAAAAGTATATATGTGGCACCATTTGGGGCCCACAAATATGCTCCAATTATATTTTGTACAATTTTCCTTGATTTACCCCTTTTATCCAGAAAGTGGGACCCGCAGTTGGACTTTTGCACTGATTTCTCTTTTCTATCTCCCCAAGCAAATATTTTAATAATTAGAGGGGCTATGTGGCGCATAATGGGGCCCAAAAATCTGATCCCCTACATTTAATTTCATTTTTCCCACATGACCTATCCAGCTCTTAGTTTACCGTTCCGTGGGACCCATCGGGTCAAACGGTGTGTTTCCTTTTACATTTTTCTTCATCTTTTACAGATATTTTCCCTTGATTATCCACTTATATGTGGCGCCCGTAGGGATTCGTACACGCAGCAGAATTAAAAACTTTACAAATCCCTTCGAGGATCGCTCAACCATGTTTAAATCAAGATTAAAGAGTCCGAATCATACCTGCAGTAAACTGGGTGTGCGTCTCTTTGTCTTTGAACTGGTGGGCTACCTTCTCGATCAGTAGAAGTCGACTCTACGAATCGCCTTCCTTTATCGGTATCCACACGAATAATCCTCGAACACGGCTGCGGCAGCGTGCTAGCGCCTTTTGAAGTCTGTGTCTCTTTCTATTGCTCTAGGGTTTCTCGCGGCTTTCTAATACGCTCGACAAAATTTCCGTCGGTTTTTCCAAACCCAATCAGCATATTATATTCAAAATTAATCCTCATTAATTTTGAAATTCAAATTTTGAATCTGGATGATCTAATCAAATCTATTTATTTAGTAACCTCCCACTGTATTAACAACCCTCATTATAATTAGTGGGCTAAGATCCATATTTGGCTTAAAATTAAGTCCGCTTTGGCAGGACGCTTAACATCAAGTTATTTAGGTAGGCAACTACTTTGCCAATTACATCACATGTAACTCTCAGATCTTTATGGGATTCGATCATCATATGACCTAGCATGTTTAATCTCATCTAATGCCTTGAGATCCAAAACCGTTTTGATGATCTCAATTAAGTCAAGACAATAATGAATATAGAGTATCACCATTACTCACTCTTGTCTCACCAAGATTACTCATATGCATCCACTTTGGTGGAACATACAAATGGGTGATCTAGGTTTTGACAAGTATTCATTAATTGATGGCATTGTGACTTAAGATTTTATTTAGAGGGTATTATTTGATATTATCTAATTAGTCCTATTAATTCTACTTATATGAATGCAATCATTATTGTATCTCATATAATATCTAAATTAATCATGCAATGATCAAATCAAAACATAATTAAAACTCGTGACACAACATGGCTCATCTAACCTAGAGCCCTCTCAAGCCAATGAGGGGACTTCTCTAAATAATAAAATAAAATACATACGGAGAAATCTTGTTTAACATTCAAGGGGACTTAGATGAGAAAAGAATGTACATCAAAATTATTTAGAGAAAGACATGGCTCGCAGACCATATTTAAATTTACAACACTTGTAAAACTTGTTTACTATACCCAAACAACACTTGAAGGTTAATTATAACATATTTTAATTCATACAATTATGAAATAAAATATTATTCATGATTAAAAATTCTCTAATTTATATTATATTATATAATTTATATATAATATAATATCATGATTTAAATGATCGCGCTATGAACAATCAATCAGGCCTTTACGGCCCCGCTTAGCCGGTTAGCTGGGCGGGGTCAAGGGGCAGCGTGTTGATTTGAAAGTCCAAACGTGGTCAAGTCGAACGTGACCATCGTCGACCGGACAGCCTCGAAAAACACACTTAAAGGACGAACCCTAACGTCCTTTGCAAGTCCGAACGCGTTCGACCCAAAGGTTAACTAATGTTGAGCATGATCGGTGTTCTCTGAACGTTTCAGAATCTGACCCATACGCGAACATAATAGGTCGTTCAAGAATCACCGACGTTCGATCATCGAGCGTGTTCGACGATTTCAACCCCAACGTCCCCAGTGCGATCGAGTTTCCAAACTTTTCAAAAATGCGACCTAGGTGTGAGTGGACCGACGATTCAGCATGATCGTCTGACGTTCTGAACAATTCAGAACCGTACGAAGCGGTCGTGGCACCATACTAGAGATCTGACCAAAACCCTAACGCGAACTAGCATTTAAATGCACAGCAAATTCGGTTAATACATACATATATCTCATATAATAGCATGTAGAGAAACCCAATTTAAACGCTCGGTTGAGTTGGCTCTGATACCACTGTAGGGATTCGTACACGCAGCGGAATTAAAAAATTTACAAATCCCTTCTGAGGATCGCTCAACCGTGTTTAAATCAAGGTTAAAGAGTCCGAATCATACCTGCGGTGAACTGGGTGTGCGTCTCCTTGTCTTTGAACTGGTAGGCTACCTTCTCGATCAGAAGAAGCCAACTCTACGAATCGCCGTCCTCTATCGGTATCCACACGAATAATCCTCGAACATGGCTGCGGCAGCGTGCTAGCGCCTTTTGAATTCTGCGTCTCTCTCTATTGCTCTAGGGTTTCTCACGGCTTTCTAATACGCTCGACAAAAGTCCCGTCGGTTTTTCCAAACCCAATCAGTATTATATTCAAAATTAATCCTCATTAATTTTGAAATTCAAATTTTGAATCGGATTAAAAATATATTAATTAAATCTATCTAATAGATTTAATCAAATCTATTTATTTAATCCGAATTAAAAGCCTTCGATTTAATTTATCTTTATAAATCAAATCGAGAAATAATATCTATCTATTTAATTAAATCCGAGATACTATATTCAATTTAATTTAAATAGATATATGATATCTTTATTCGAAAATTAAATGAGATACAATATCTCTATTTGTTTTAGATATTTAATTTATCAAATAAATTAAATACAAAACAAATATTATATAATAATATTATAATCTCCATTAAACAATATTATTATATTATTTTCGAATTTAATATATATATATATATATATATATCCTAGATTAAATTCAGATTCATTAAATCTCGGATGTATCTAAGATTCAATGAATGCGGGATACTTTTGCTTTGTATTGGGTTATTCTTGTGTGCGAGGCGACCCTACAGCCCATATGAGATTTAGCGATCGGCCAATATACCGTACCAGCCCACAAGTCGCAAGCGGCCTCTAGCAAGACATTGTGACTACTCAATTCACATGGGGATCGATGACACAATACAACCTATCATACAACCATGTCACGTCCCTTTTGTCACGCAATAATTTGGTTAAGGATGAGGCATAGATAATGTTAACTTCCTCTTCTTGACCATTACTTTCTTGATTCTCGAGTAGTCTAATAATTGAAATGGAAACTCCTTTTCATCATAGTATGGCCATACATTTCTCAGACTCACTATCTCCAATACAGTTTATTAAACACACAACTTATCTTACCACATTCTTATTTATTTTGTACCCAGGTGTGGTACTCAGCCATCCAAGACCTATCGAGCCATCTTCATGGCGCATGATTATGCAAGCCTCACTTCCTTACTTATTTTGCCTCTCTGTTTAGTACACACTGGCCTTCCGGCTTCTCTATTATCATACGCGGGACTTTCTAGCCTTACCACCTAGGGATTCACTCTAAGGCCTTAGGCACTTCATTATTATCTGGTATGGATCAAATGTTTTGCTAGTCTCAAGATATACTCTATACATACTAGTCTTAAAGTTACCATGCTAATCAACCTTCCACACAGTTGCTAAGCATCACAGGTCTTACAGCCTGGGGTCACCGCCCCATGCAAACTTGCACATCGGGTCTTACTGTCTCGAGCCTCTACTCATCAATTTTGTTTGAGCTTCCTTAATTTAAGCTCCCAAATCATTTTCCTCTTGCTTAGCACGACAACTGGCAAATATTTTCTAATTTACTCAATTCGGATTAGTAGACCATTCTATCAGTTTTTGTTCCTGTATCAACATAACAACCAACTGCACCGCTTTTCATTTCAACAACACAGCAATAATAGTCATGTCACCGCTCACTATGTTGTCTCATACTCAACCTTTCAATTTTCAAATTTTCACATACTTGATGAGGTATGGAGATACGAATGAAAGTCATGGGCACTTGCAAGAGTACAAGGTGCTAGACCGACCCACTATAAGAAAGCTGCATGGATTTAGTCATAAGCTTATCTCATGTATAACCGCGTCACAACGCCCTATGACCTGAGATCATCATGGATTCCTATATAATATGAATCACTGATCTTTGACCTAGTCAAAAGTCACCTTTGACCGGGTGATGATAAAGGCTTGGATCGGGATCAGTGGTTTTCATGCAGAGGAATATGAGTGGTCAAGATGGAATTTGTCCCTCACATTTGTAGAGAGATAATACTGGGCCCCTCGATGAGTGAGTCTGAGAAATGTATGGCCATATTATGATGGAAGGAGTTTCCATTTCAATTATTAGACTACTGATAATCGAGAAAGTAATGGTCAATAACAGAAAGTTGACATTATCCATGCCTCATCCTTGACCAAATTATAGCGTGACAAAAGGGACGTGACATGGTTATACGATAGGTTGTATCGTATCATCGATCCCCATATGAATTGGGTAGTTGCAATGTCTTACTAGTGGCCACTTGCGACTTGTGGGTCGGGTACAAAGCATTGGCCCACCGCCAATCATGGGCCTCGTAGGTCGCACACAAGAATAGCCCAACAGAGCAAAAGTTCATCTAAATTTATATACATCTAAGATTTAATGAATACTGAATTTAATCTAGGATGAATATATATATATATATATATTAAATTCTAAAATAATATAATAATATTATTTAATGGAGATTATAATATTTTTATATAATATTTTTTTTGTATTTAATTTATTTGATAAATTAAATATCTAAAACAAATAGAGATATTGTATCTCACATTTAATTTTTGAATAAAGATATCATATAACTATTTAGTTTAAATTGAGATATAGTATCTCGATTTAATCAAATAGATAGATATCATTTCTGGATTTAATTTATAAAGATAAATTAAATCGAAGGCTTTTAATTCGGATTAAATAAATAGATTAGATTAGATCTATTAGATAAATTTAATTAATATTTTTTTTTAATCCGATTCAAAATTCAAATTTCAAAATTAATGAGGATTAATTTTGAATATAATACGCCTATCGAGTTTAGAAAAACCTACGGGACTTTTGTCAAGCGTATTAGAAAGCCACAAGAAACTCTAGAGAGAAAAGAGAGACACAAAAATACTGAAGGCGCTAGCACGCTGCCGTCCGTATTCGAGGTTATTCGTGTGGATACCGGTAGAGGAAGGCGATTTGAAGAGTCAACTTTTGCTGATCGAGAAGGTAGCCCACCAGTTCAAATAGAATGAGACGCACACTAGTTCGGCATAGGTATGATTCGGATTCTTTTAACCTTGATTTAAACGCTGTTGAGCAATCCTCAGAAGGGATTCGTGAAGTTTTTAATTCCGCTGCGTGTACGGATCCTAACAGTGTTATCAGAGCCAACTCAACCGAGTGTTTAAATTGAGTTTTTCTACATGCTATTATATGAGATATATGAATGTTTTAACCAAATTTGCTGTGCATTTAAAATGCTAGTTCGCGTTAGGGTTTCTACGGATAGCTAGTCGGAGATGGTGGCCGGTTCTGAATTGTTCAGAATGGTGGACGATCACACTGAATCATTGATCATGTTCTCACATAGGTCGTATTCTGAAATGTTCGGAATGGACGATCATGCTCAAATGTCGATCACGATCGGAAGCAACAGTCACGTTCGCGTGCCTCGGTCATGTTTTGAAATCGTTCAGAATGGTCGTTGATGCTCGGACGATGATCGCTTTTGGGTTCACACGTTGATCACGCTCCCGGATCGGTCATGTTTTGAATCGTTCAGTTTGGACATCGATCACGCTCGCGTTGGTTAACGCTGGGGTCGAACACGTTCGAACTCGCAAGGGACGTTAGGGTTCGTCCTTCAACTATGTTTTTCTGAGCTGTCCAGATTCAACAATGGTCACGTTTGACTTGACCTCGTTCGGAAGTTCAATTCGACACGTTAAGGATGACTTTTTCGTCCACGCAATGGTCATATTCAGACAACGTTGTACATTCTTTTCTCATCTCACTCCCCTCGTATGTGAAATGAGGTTTCTCCTTATGTATTTTCTTTTATTATTTAGAGAAGTCCTCTCATTGGCTTGAGAGGATTTTAGGTTAGATGAGCCATGTTGTGTCACGAGTTTTAATTATGTTTTGATTTGATCACTGCATGATTAATTTAGATATTATATGAGATACAATAATGATTGCATTCATATAAGTAGAATTAATAGGATTAATTAGATCATATCAAATAATACCCTCTAAATAAAATCTTAAGTCACAATGTCGTCAATTAATGAATACTTGTCAAAACCTAGATCACCCGTTTGTATGTTCCACCAAAGTAGATGCATCTGAGTTATCTTGGTAAGACAAGAGTGAGTAATGGTGATACTCAATATTCATTATTGTCTTGACTTAATTGATATCATCAAAACAGTTTTGGATCTCAAGGCATTAGATGGGATTAAATGTGCCAGTCATATGATGATCGAATCCCATAAAGATCTAAGAGTTATATGTGATGTAATTGACAAAGAAGTTGCCTAAGCGTAAAACCATTTTATTCCGCACCTTGAAAATTTATTGAGCATTGGTTTCACCTTGGTTTTGTGTTTCAGTGTGGGGGATTGCCCAGGTGTGCAACATTTTAAGTGTGGGGGGAGTATTTGATTTGATTTTGTGCCATTCATCATTTGACATTAATGTTGGTCATTGTGATTCTATACCCAAAAAAAAAAAGTACAAAAAAGGAAGGAAAAAAGAAGAAGAAGAAAAAAAGTACAAAAAAGAAAAAAAAAGGAAAAAAAGAAAAGAAAAGAAAGAAAGAGAGAGGGAGGAAGCAATGTAAAGAAGGAGAAATAAAAAGAAATGATGTTACGGTGATTTGCTATTATTAACTGATGTTCTTTGGATTTCTTGGGTGCTTAGCCTATCATATCCATACTTATTCACACCTATACCCTAGCTCTATTACAACCTTCAATAACAAGCTCTCTTGATTTTTGCATGCATGTGTTATAAGTAGTGGAGAAGTAGAAATTGAGCAAGCTTATGGTAGAATAATTTTCTTGAGTAGAATTTGAGCGATACACTTGTTTACCCTATACACTTGAGAGATTGATTGAGGGCATCCTTGAGAGACCATCTTGTGTGATTAGCATCATTGATTGAGATTGTCGGGATTTGTAATTGGAGATGAAAGGATTTTGGTCTTGATTGATTGGTCTTTTGAAGCTTTGTGTCCCTTGTTAAATTTTTGCATTGTTAGCAATTGTTAGAAAGGAAGAGTTTTTCATTTTGGTCTTTTTCTTTGAATTTTGCTCATGAGTGCAAAAAGATAAGTGTAGGGGAATTTGATGATTGAATATTATTACACTTATTTGTATCTCTTGGTGAATAAATTTAGGATTGTTTAGTTAATAAATAATGGATTTTATTACTTAATTGGGCTTTGAGCTTTCAATTGGATTTAATTCATATTTTATGATTAAATTCCAGATTTACAATGATTTAGTATTTTCGCCATAACTTCTGATCTAAATATTCGATTAGCCTGATTCTTCTTTTCCTTCTTAGATGATTCAGAGATCTACAATTTCTATGAAGACTCAGAAGGCTGATTCGGACAAGAAGATGGGCGAAATTGGAGCTAAAGACAGACTCATTTTTCTGGATTTTTATTATGCTCGAATTTTGTAATAAAGACCATTTATTAGAGGTTTCCTATTTTTGAGCCAATCTTGTAGCCCTAGTGTTTCCTATTTATAGGTTAGATTAGATGGCTAAAAACATATTCTCAATTACGTTGAATAGGATTTCTTTTTGTTTTCTTCTTCATCTTTTCTTCTGTGTTTTGCTTAGTCATGCTTGGCTAAGCTTCTGTGATTAACCCAACGTGAGGATTCCATAATTCATCTAGAGAACTTGTGCTTTATCAGTGATTTAACTCGTTTCTATTTTCATCTTATCGGATCCGATTTCTGGAAATAGTTCGAATATTAGATTTAATATTCGGTTTGGTTTATCCCAAGGACTGAGTTTGAGCTAGGTTTTAAGTTTTGCTGTGCGATCGCACAATGGAACGCCACTATTCGGACATATTCTAGGCGATCGTCTAGTCGAGGGATTTTCTGGGCGAATGCAGAGATCTTGGTTCGTCCAGAGCCAAACGTGGGTTATTTATATTTTGTTCAATGATGGAAGTCTCTCGGAATCCGAATCTTTGGGTTGATCGATTTTAACCGCTTCTTCTCGTTTTCTTATATTCTATTTTATCTTTGCTTCATTTAAATTGCATTTTTATTTTAGTTTATTAATTTAAAAATCCAAAACCCAATCCCCCTTGTTTTCATTGCATTTGCATGACATTTAGATTACTTAGGATTCAATAAAAGGCTCCTCGAAAAGAGAGAACGATCCTAGGTTTGCCTATACGCAATCCTTGGTTAATTGTTGATTGTGGACCCCAAGGCTAATGATAAAAGGTCTCCATCAATGGCTTGATACCATGAAGTCTGAAATGCAATCCATGTACGACAATAAAGTATGGACCTTAGTCGATCCGCCTGAAGGTGTAAAAACCATTGGGTGCAAGTGGGTTTTCAAAGAGAAAACTGACATGTATCTTCAAGGCACGACTGGTTGCAAAAGGATTCACTAAAACTCATGGTGTGGACTATGATGAAACCTTTTCCCCAGTTGCAATGGCCAAATCAATCAGAATCCTTCTTGCCATTGCATCATATTATGACTATGAAATATGGCAGATGGACGTCAAAACAGCCTTCCTTAATGGAAAGTTGCTTGAGGATGTGTACATGACACAACCTGAGGGTTTTGTGCGTCCAGAGGACTCTGGTAAAGTTTGTAAGCTTCAAAGGTCCATTTATGGATTGAAGCAAGCATCTCAAAGCTGGAACCTTCGTTTTGATGAAGTAGTCAAAGAGTTTGGATTGATTCAAAACATAGATGAACCTTGTGTTTACAAGAAGGTTAGTGGGAGCACACTTGTATTTCTAGTGCTTTATGTTGATGACATCCTACTCATTGGGAATGACATTCCTACCTTGCAGAGTGTCAAGTCTTGGTTAGGAAAGTCTTTCTCAATGAACGATTTAGGCGAAGCCACTTACATCCTTGGGATTAGGATCTATAGAGATAGATCTAAGAGGCTGATAGGCCTTAGTTAGAGCACATACTAGACAAGATAATGCATAGATTCAGTATGCAAGATTCTAAAAGGGGTAACATGCCCATGTCTCATGGCATCCATCTCAGTAAGGATCTGTGTCCTGTACACAAGATCAAAGAGACTGCATGAGTAAGATTTCATATGCCTTCGCCATTGGATCTATCATGTATGCCATGTTATGTACTCGACCGGATGTGTGATTTGCCTTAAGTATGACCAGTAGATATCAACAAGATCCCAGTGAAGGTCATTTGGACTACTGTTAAGAATATCCTTAAGTACTTAAGAAGGACTAAGGACTTATTCTTGGTATATGGTGGCTTGGAGGATGAGCTTTGTGTGACTGGTTACACAGATGCGAGTTTCCAAACTGACCAAGATGATTCAAGATCACAATCAGGATATGTATTCTTGTTGAATGGTGGTGCAGAAAGCTGGAAGAGCTCTAAGTAGAGCACTGTAGCTGATTCTGCAACAGAAGCTGAGTATATAGCAGCATCGGATGTAGCTAAGGAAGCCGTTTGGATCAGAAAGTTCATCACTGAACTAGGGGTGGTTCCTACCATCTCAGATCCAATAGACTTGTTCTGTGACAATAGCGGCATTATTGCGCAGACCAAGGAGCCTAGGAATCGTCTCATCTCCATTCTGCTGGGTGTAGAGACGACCCTTCCGGTTCTTCCACTCTTCCCCTATTTTCATTAGTACGTACCTCTTTGCGGAGCCGCGCACGTTAAACTTTTTCTGTATCATAATTTAATTAGTAATTAATTAATTAATAATAAATAAATAAACAAACCACAAATCATAACTATTAACATGTACATTTAATTAAGCAACATAACTTACCTGCACAATGTTAGTGAATGCCTTGTCCTTGTTATCCTTCGGAACCTTGTTCCATTCGTGGAAGTAGATCGGGAACCATGCCCAATTCTGGCCAAATTTCAAAAGGAACCGATTCAGTAGGTGACCACCGTTGCTGATCGGCTGGTCCGTGTCCTTGCTAAAGGGGACTACGACGCGATACCCTTCCAGATAAGTGACCCCGAAAACATCCAGTGTCCTCCTGCTGGTGTTCCCATGTGTATCTACACAATGATAAATATTATTTAATTAAATAAATTACATTTAAATAAAATTTAATTAAACGTAACGAATTTAAATTTAACTTTTGTCAAAAAACAAATTACATTTACCTTCGACCTCCACCTCAAATCTGGTAGAACGCGAAGACGACGGTCGAGGGTTCCCTTGGTACTGTTCGTTCTCCTTGTCAATAAACCGCTTCGCATCGGCTATGGGAATGTCAATATGGATCTGCTCATTTTCATCGATGTCGCTCAATGACAGGCTTGCGCCTCCTTCTACCCTACAGTCTCTATCCTGGGATTGGCTCATTGGCAAAGAGTTCATCAAACTCATTCCGCTCCTAACTGAGCGGAGGGATAGACAGAGCCCCACCCCCTCTCGTATGGCCCCAGCCTCTACTACTACTGCCTCTTATGGCACTCTCTCTTGTGCAGTGGATCTCCCTTTCCCCTTATCGTTAGAAACCATAATGTTAAATATATAACCGCTACAGGTTGAAAAGTTAAAAGGTTAAAATGAAATCCAAGCGCGCGCGAATGATTCAAAATAGGGGAGGTAGGTAAAAACTGCTACACTTTGTAGCGGTTACACAATATAACCGCGACAAATTTAATAATTTTGTTGCGGTAATTTAATAACCGCTTCATAAACCGCGACTATTCTGCCTCATTCTTTGTAGCAGTTACATAACCGCTACAAAATTACTGACCTTTTACATTCTGTAACAATTATTTTGAAGAACCATTACAAAAACATTTCCAGTTCAGATTCTGTGGCGGTTTCTTAGTCCAACCGCTACAAAATTCATTTTTTTGGAAAAAAATTCTAAACTAATTAGTTTGGAAATTTTTTAAAATTAAAATGGCTCTTAAATAATTTAATTTATTTATTTAATTTTTCCAAAAAGTCGAGAGTAATAAATTAAGAATAATAAGTTTACTGAAAATAGTCTAACATGCCCGTTAAGATTCGGATTCAGTATAGCCACCGATGTCCCACGAAAAACTCAATGACTCATTTTGATAAGAGATATTTTCTTGAGACAATGGTGGCTATATTGGAACCCAATCTTTGATTGCATGTTGGACTATCTTCAGAAGAGTAGAAAACTTCACGTTAAAGAAAGAATTAAATCTAGATTTTCACTGAAGGAACTGCCTCAGCTACAAGGATGAGAGAGGCAAATATCTGCAACCCTTCTCTGTTGGAAATTATGCCCTAGGGGCAATTCATTGTACTTTGGATATTTAAGTTATTTAAAGTATTCTCTTTTGTTATCATTTTCGTTTGCATGTTCGTATTGATAATCGCATCCCCGGATACATCTTATAGATTATCCTAAATGTCCCTGGTCGGTCATCTACGCGGGAGCGAAGATGAGTTAAGACCAGTATGACTTTGATGAGGTATGGGGATATGAATCAAAGTCATGGGCACTTGTAAGAGTACAAGGTGCTGGACCGACCCACTATGAGAAAGCTACATGGATCTAGTCATGTTTATCTCATGTATAACCGCGTCACGACGCCCTATGACCCGAGATCATCATGGATTCCTACATGATGAGTCACCGGTCTTTGACCTAGTGAAAAGTCACCTTTGACCGGGTGATGATAAAGGCAGGATCGGGATCGGTGATTTTCATGCGGAGGAATGTGAATGGTCAAGATGGAATTTGTCCCTCACATTTGTAGAGAGATAATACTGGGCCCCTCGATGAGTGAGTCTAAGAAATGTATGGCCATACTGTGATGGAAAGGGGTTTCCATTTCACTTATTAGACTACTCGAGAATCGAGAAAGTAATGGTCAAGAAAAGGAAGTTGACATTATCCATGCCTCATCCTTGACCAAATTATCGCGTGACAAAAGGGACGTGACATGGTTGTACGATAGGTTGTATCGTGTAATCGATCCCGATGTGAATTGGGTAGTCGCAATGTCTTGCTAGAGGCCGCTTGCGACTTGTGGGCTTACACAGTGTTGGCCCACTGCCAATCTCATATGGGCCTGCAGGATCGCACACAAGAATAACCCAACACAAGCAAAGTGTCCAGGTTCATTGAATCTTAGATTAATCTGAGATTTAATGAATACTTAATTTAGTCTGGGGTGAATATATATATATATATATATATATATATATCGAAATATATATATATATATATATATATTAATATTATAAATAGAGATTATAATATTATTATATATTATTTGTTTTATATTTAATTTATTTGATAAATTAAATATCTAAAACAAATAGAGATATTGTATCTCATTTAATATTCGAATAAAGATATCGTATATCTGTTTAATTTAAATTGAGATATAGTATCTCGATTTTAATTAAATAGATAGATATTATTTCTCGATTTAATTTATGGAGATAAATTAAATCAAGGCTTTTAATTTGAATTAAATAAATACATTAGATTAGATCTATCGATAGATTTAATTAATATGTTTTAATTCAAATTCGAAATTTGAATTTCAGATCTGGTTTTAATCGGATTAAATAAAAGCGTTACATTAGATCTAACAGTTAGATTTAATTAATGTATTTTAATCCATATTTGATGTTCGAAATTCAAAATTAATGTGGATTAATTTTATATAATACGCCTACGGGTTTGGAAAAACCTACGGGACTTTCAGTCGAGCGTATTCTGAAAAAGCCGCATGAAACCCTAGAGTGGAAAATTAAGAGAGACGCACAAGAAGCGCTAGCACGCTGCCGTAGCCGTGTTCGGGAGTTGTTCATGTGGATATCGATGGAGGAAGACGATCCTACGAGTCATCTTCTACTGATCAAGGAGGTAGCCCACCTGTTCAAGGAAGAACAAGACGTGAACGAATTCTCCAAAGGTAATCTCGGATTCCCTAGCCTTGGTTTAAACGCACCTGAGTGATCCTCGAGATGGGATTCGTAAGTTTTTTAATCCGCTGCGTTGTACGGATTCCAACATTATCTCCCGAGATAAGAGATTAGAGCTGCAGATATCTGAATATCTTCGACTACCAAGCCGAGAAAGTTCATTCAGCGACAATGCAGATTTGATAATTTCTTAATATTTATAATTGATGTAAGGACAGAGTCATTATATATAAAGAAAATATTTGTAACGTTTATCTTAAAAACCACTACAAAATTATAGGATTTGATGCGGTTAAGGCATCCCTTTACTCGGAACGTGACAAAATTGTGTCGTTTTGCTTTTTTGTAGCAGTATTAGTCATGTAACCGCTACAAATTGACAGCGACAAAGTTCGCACCATTACGTGCAAACGCTGGAGCCAAATTTGTAGCGGTTATTCCCAAAAAACCGCAACAAATGTCAAGCCACAAACATTTGCGCCATTACGTGCCAAGCTGGAGCCACATTTGTAGCGGTTTACTTTACTGTAACCACCACAAATATCGGTGCAAACAAGCCCGCGCTTTGGCATCAAGCTTGCGCTACTATTTTGTTGCAGTTTTGGCAATAACCGCTACAAATTCAAAGGGGAGGGGGAAGGGGGGAGAGAGAGAGAGAGTAGTATACTATTACCAATATGTCAAATGCTTTAAAGTTGTAAGAGAGGGAGAGGGGGAGGGGGAGAGAGAGAGAGAGAGAGAGAGTAGTATACTATTACCAATATGTCAAATGCTTTAAAGTTGTAAGAGAGGGAGAGGGGGAGGGGGAGCGAGAGAGAGAGAGAGAGAGTAGTATACTATTACCAATATGTCGAATGTTTTCAAGTACGGACGGGTGGCTATCTACAGTTAAAAAGGAGGGGAGTTATATTCAATTGTGTTATATTACAAAGGGAAAATAATATCACCCTGGTTCTAATTTTTTTTAACTAAATCACACATACCAATGAGATGTAGTTAACTCAATGATCATCGGGTGAAATTTTAATTTTGTCCTCATTTACAAATGGGTATCTTTCAAATTTTTCTTCTCTCTCTATTTTCATTGATACAATTAATATGGGCAAAATTGTCACAATCTCATTTATTACCTGAAAAAGGACTTATAAATATGACCAATTTTGTTTTGTTAAAAGAGACTTATAAATAGGACCAGAGTGGTATTTATTAATACAATTAGAATCCTATATAATATTTATTCCTCAATAGTTTAAAGATATGCTTAGCATGTGATTCAAGATTATTCTATAATTCCTTCAAGCGAAAGTTCGTAATATGATTAAGAGCCCGTTTTGGATCCTCTCATTTTTAAGCTAAAGCTATAAAAAAAAGCTTTTTTAAAAAAGCTAAAAGTCTGTTTGGTAATTATATAAATTTTTTTAGCTTAAAAGTTATTAAAAGCTGAAATAAAAATAAGTTGTTTGACAAAATTTTTGTCATAAACACTTTTTCTAATAAAAATTATCATAAAAGGTATATTATAATAGGTTGGTGGCAGCGGCGGCATTTGACATATTTAGCAAGAGTGGCGGTGGAAGCGATGGTGGTGGTGGCGGTGGTGGTGGTGGCAATGGCAATGTGATAAATGTGATAAAGCGGGGCGCTTGCAAGTAGTAAAGAGTGTTCGATCGAGAGAATACGGGTTCTCTTTTCTTTCCTTTTTTTAAAAAAAAAGAGCTTATAAAAAGCTCCTATGAGGAGCTTATTTTTAAGCTCTTTTTTCTTCATTATAAAATAAGCTCTTATTAATTTAAAAATTAATTATTAATTTAAAAATAATTTAATCTAATCATCACTTACTAATTTCGAGCTTCACTTAAATGCATTTTGTTTTAAATTACTTGTTGGCTAATATATTACTAGTTAGCTATAACTAAATATAAACAAATTACAAACTTAAATGACATGCTAATTAATAATTACTATAACTATTTACGAGTAAACTAATAACACAGTTACAAAAAATTTAAAATATTACAATTCTATACCTACGTACAATTAAATAAAGGGTTAAGGTGCATTTTTTCCCTTAAAGTATGCGCCCAAGAGCAATTTTGCCCCTAAAGTTTTCGACGTAGCAATGTTGCCTGTTCCCTGAAGTTTCAAAAACGGAGCAATGTTGCCCTCAACATTGCTCCATTTTGAAACTTCAGGGGCAAAATTGCTACTTTGTTTTGGAGCAATGTTGCCCCTAAAGTTTAAAAACGGAGCAATGTTGCCCCTCATTAAAAACCCTAACGTTGACCGTTAGGGTTTTTAACGGAGGGGCAACATTGCTCCGTTTTGAAACTTCAGGGGCAACATTGCTACGCTTGAAACTTCAGGGGCAAAATTGCTCCCGGACGCATACTTTAAGGGCAAAAATGCACCTTAACCCTTAAATAAATATATAGCGACCCAATCAACAAACAAATAATTAAACGAAATAAGCCAACTAACATGGAGTGCTTAACTAACAAATAATTAGATGAAATGTAACAAATAAATTCATCAATTTGTTAACCGTAATTCATTATTAATTAATTTAAAATATTATTTACTAACATGGAGTGTTGAGTAGGTCTAGAAACTATAGGTGGGAGGAACCGCTACACAAATCACTTGTTTAAAATAAAGGGGAGGGGAGGGAGGGGATAATGTGTTATCTGGTTTGGTTTGTTAGAGGGAAGGGGAGGGGAAAAGATCATTTGTTTAAAATAAAGGGAGAGAAGGAAATTTAACCCAAAATTTTGTCTTCCCTCTCACCTCTAAATTTAAACCAAATGAAGGAAAGGGGTCTCCTCCCACCCCCTCTCATCCTTTTCCCTCAAACTAAACACACCCTAATAGAAGTAGTGTAATTAAACCTAGATCGCACAGCCCGGTTCAGCCCAAAAACCAACGAACCGATCTAGTTCGGGCATTAACCTGGTTTATTTTTATTTTATTTTTTAAAATGATTTTTTTTATTTTCTTTATAATTTCATATTAATAACCGTGAAATCTTTACTTTCTCATTGGTTTGGTCCCGGGTTAGCTCCGGTCTGACTCACTTGTTGGGTATGATTAGTTTTGATGATGTCTTATATAGATGCCATTATTAAAAGCAAAAAGATTGAGTAATATAGTTATCCCCTACATTGACTAACTACTATATTTAATGTAGATTAGTTCAAGTTGAATTATAGATCAAGAAGGAGATAAGAGATTACAAAAAGAAGAAACTGGAGAAAATGTCAAGTTCAAGAAGAAGAAGAGATATTGAAGAAGGTAGAACTTGCATAAAATGATGAGTCCAAGCTAAATGGTGAAGAATGATCAAGTTGGGAGATGAAAGAAGGAAGAACTTGCTGAATTGAATGAAGATATAATTATTCAAGTTCTTATATTGAAGCTGGAAGCCTCCAAGATCATATGGAAGTTGGAATGACTCCATTCAAAGTTAAAACAAGCAAAAATGAGGTTCTGGATGAGCAAACTCGAGTCTCCAAGTATTAACCTCAAGTTTACTACTTTGCTGCGGTAATTTGCCTATCTGATATGAACAAACTCGATGTTAGGACTTCAAACTCGAGAAAGCCACTACAAACTCAAATCAATAAGTGTCTTCAGCATTTCTGGTGTCTCTGGACTAGGCAAACTCGAGCCTGTAAGTACAAACTCGAGTTTACTGGTCATCAGCACTTCAGCTCCATTTCGTTTCACGTTCATTTCGGGCGAGGTCTGGTATTTTGATGATATCTCACAAACCAGAGATCAGATTGAGGTAAAACCAGTGGCATATGAAATTAGACTCCAAATACATCATTTTCATATATAAATAAAGCCAAAAGGAGTTCAGATAAATGATCTATGAATTGTGGAAGTTGACAGAGAAATCCACGCCACACAGAAAACCAAGCTTCAATGTTGTGGGTGTAACTCACAATCTACAAATCCAATTGATCTGAAATCAGTGGCATATGAAATTAGACTCAAAGGGCTTTCAATAAAGCTTTGAATGGACCAAAACAGAGTTCTGACCAGGGAGATATGGTCTTCTAAAGTTGACAAAGTTGCAAACTCGAGACCAGGCCAAGTCAGAAGCAACCAAGTCACAGTACAACTTGCAAACTCGAGTTTACTAGTCTCAAACTCGAGCTCGAGAGTTCCAGAGAAGAAATGAACATTTGGAAAAAGACAAACTCGAGCCTATAAGTGAAGAAACTCGAGTTTAGTTCAGACAAAGAGCAACCAGGTCCTGAAGAACATCCAAACTCGAGCCTATAAGTAGCAAACTCAAGTTTGTGGGTTACAGAGAGCAAAGATTGGTTTTGAAGAGAACCAAAATCGAGTCTATTAGTTGGAAACTCGAGTTTAGACAAGACAGAGAGCATCTGAGCTATTCAAGACAAAACCAAACTCAAGTCTATAAGTTGCAAACTCGAGTTTGCAGAATTTCCAAGTTCTCAGTTCGAATTTTCCTTCGATCAAAACCATCTTCTAAGCTGAAAGGATAGCAAACTCGAGTCTATAAGTTACAAACTCGAGTTTGGCTCAGACAGAGAGAAATCCAACCTTCGAGAACAAAAGGAAACTCGAGTTTAGAGAAACAAACTCGAGTTTGTGTCGCAGAGTTTGAAATTCGAATCTGACGAATTTGTGAAACCTTCTTGTTTGATCTTAATACTTTCCATTATCATTCTTCTATGTTCCTAGAAATGTTTAATCACTTTGTTAGTGAGTTTTAGATGAATTAGAAGATGTTTAGTGAAGGTTTAAAGCAAAAGCAAAAAGTGACGTCAGCACTTTAAAAGCAAAACCCAGAAATGTTGTATACTTTTGGTTAATCCTTCTGCACATGTCTACAAAGAGTTAAAGACTGCTTTCCACATCCAGCAACTGCTAGTCCAACAGATAAATTTGCTAGAAGTCAACTCTGAACATTTTGTATAGCTGGAATAAGCAAAAACTAGAGAGAGAAGAAGATCAAAGCTCAACCTAAACCTTATATGTTATGGGCAACGGTTATAAACGGTCATATATTGTTCTCTACCTATAAAAGAGGACATATTCAAGCAGAAAAACTTGGAGATACAAACCTACACTTCCAACATGTTGATACTCTGCTTTTACATCATTTACTGTCTGTTTTTCATGTTTAGATAACTTAAAGAGTGAAGTGATTTGTATTTGATCTTCAATGTTTATCTATTCACTTCTAAGAGAGGAGATTTATTGTAAACACATTATCTTTCTATCTAAGAGTTACTCAAGATTGGGTAATCTTGAGTGGGATATACATTGTGTTGATTACAGCTTGTAAGGGGGAGTGAATCCTAGTGAGAGGATTACTTCGAGTACAAAGTGTGTAATCAAGCAGTGTGTTGATTACAGTTTGTAAGGGGAGTGAATCTTAGTGAGAGGGTTACTTCAGTTATAGAACGTGTAATCAAGTTGAAAGAAGATAGTGGATTGAAAATCCCAAGTGAGGCTTGGGGACTGGACGTAGGTCAAGGATTGGGCCAAACAAAAGATAAATCAGTTTGCACATTCTCTTCCCTTATCTCTTACATTTCAAAGCATTTATGTTTGAATGATCCAATTAATTTATAACTCATTTCGCCATACAAACTGAATTTACTGATTTGCGAAAAGATTTTCAAAGAATCTAAGTTTTTATACTTCACCCAATTCACCCCCTCTTAGGTTCAGCCAGTACTTACATCACTAACCCTTGACCCAGTACCTCGATCGGTTCAATGACCGGTCCAGTTTTAATAACTTTGATTAGAATCATTACACAAACCGGTACAACTTAAAACTGAGTCTTTGATCTCGGTGATCGTTAATGGTGGTTTGTTGGCAACTGCTACGACTGTCAAGGCAAGAAACCGTTACAAATTTATGCTACTTCTATTGACGCCACATGAGCACACCATAATTTATATGCTTTTTAGTGATAGATGGTAATGCAGATAAACTTATGGTTCGTATTAGATATATATTGATGAAGAAAAGCACTAGAGCCTTGCAAATTAAAGTTTGGTCTTTATTTGTTTTCCACATCTCTTTATTTCACGCTTGCTAGCTTCAATAAGTGTAAGTGAAAGGGAAAGAGGACTAAAAAATACCATATGAACTTTAAAGTTCCAAATCAATAATTTCACCTTAAAATGATGAGTAGTCAATTTCTACTCAGATGTAATTAATATTTATACTCTTATAGGCAACAAAATTGATTTGAAATTTTGAGGTTCAAACTATATTTTCTTATATTTTTCTCTAATTATAAAAACCCCCCATTGGAGTTCAGTGTTAATAAACGTCATCAATCTTGTAATTTTGGATTTTTAGACCAATTCGTTTAGAGTCACAATTTATATGCTTTTGACTTTTGATTTTATTTCATATACATGAATGATTTTATATATTATATATATATATATATATATAAATATGTATATCTGTGGCGCTTCTTATTGTTAATCCACATATTATCTACATCATTTTTTTAAAGATATAAATTTGTTCCGTAAGTCTATGTATCATCTACTTTATGTTTTTTAAAAGTAAGATTCAAAACTTTCAAGCAAATTTACACCTTAACAAAAATAATGTAGATGATATGTAGACCTCTAGCTTAGCAATTTGGTCAACTAATGGTCAAAGGTCAAAATTAATTGAGATAACGGTGAGAGCGAAATTGCTTCCTTTTTTAAATTTATGGGGAAAAATTGCCCTTTAATTTTAACTATATATATATATATATATATGTCCGATTCTTCAATAAAAAAACAGAGAGAGAAATTAAAAGAGAAATCATTATACGTGGTCCCTCCTCCGTATGTGGTCTCACTAATAGAAGTTTCTGTCAATCTGAATTGAAAACTCAAAAGTAGAAAACCAAATAGGGTTAGGTGAAAAATAACTATCGATGAACCAAAAAAATATTTCGATGTAAAAGATCAAATGCGGTCTTGCTTAATTTTCTTAAGAAAATGTACGGATTAATAATTTTTAACAAAAAAATAGCGACAGATAATAATTAAAATCATCCCCACAATCTGATTTGTGATATAGACTTGATAACATGTAGTTTAAAAGAAGCAATAAAACAAAACTCTAGGGATAAAGGTTCGTTCATTTCCCGAGTCATTATTTGCGTACTCAAAAGTGGTCCTATTATTCTGAGCAAAAAAAAAAAAAAAAAAAAAAAAAAAAAAAAAAAAGGAAGTGGTCCTATTATTTCAACAAAATTTAAATTCTAATGGTGCTGTCTATGATTTATATACCTGTACGTAGGATTTTTCTTGTACTTAAATTTTACATTATATAAGCATCTATGAGTGATCAATGATGAACTCAAATTAAAGTGGTTTTAGTATCTAGTTTTGGTCTCCCAGTGATGGAGAAACTTGTTTCAAATTGGTACAACCGATCTATGCCAGAGAATTACATATTTCCACCCGAAACAAGACCAGGAAAGCTCCATGTTCCTATGGGTGAAGGTATCCCAGTTATTGATCTCAGTGAAGTCGAGGAAGGTGATCGAACACTTACAATTCAAAAGATTCTCAAGGCTTCAGAAGAATTTGGATTCTTTCAGGTTCATGTTATGACTATATATAGCATTTTTTTTTTAATTATTGCCTAAATCTTTAGAATTGTGGTTAACTTAGGTCTAGGTCCTACAATTTTTTCATTAGGAAATCTATTGTTCGAATTATGGTTAATTTTGGTCAAAACATATACTTGAAAATGACGTGTCATTGATATGGCTACAATGTTTGGTTATAGTATGGATTTTGACAAAAGTTGAACATAACTAAGAATTGATTTCTTAACAGAAAACTATAATGACTTTGATTTAAGTTGACCACAACTCTGGATTTTTTTCCGAAGGTATATGTTGCTTTTTCCAATGATATGTATCTGATATATTATTGAGAGCGCACAGGTAATCAATCATGGGGTTTCAGAGAATCTAATGGAAGAAACAATAAGTGTGCTGAAGGAGTTCTTCCAAATGCCAGATGAGGCTAAAAAACACTTGTATAGTGAAGATTTTAGCAGTGACTGCATTCTGTTCACGAGCTGTATGAATTATGGTAATGAGAAGGTTCATCAATGGCGAGACTTTTTGAAACATTCATGTCATCCTCTGGACAAGTGGCAGAAATTTTGGCCTGAAAATCCAGTTAGATACCGGTATTTTAATTCGTCTCTTCAATAAAAATGTTCAGCTATGCACATCAGTATCGATTTCAAAATCTATATGAACATTATTATTGTTATCTATTAAATTTGTAAGAAACCACACTGATGCATATTGTTAATGGCTTTGAAAAATGCAGTAAGGGGTCTTATCAACACTAGCTCAACCCAGTATGTCTTGACGAGTTAGTTCATTAATGAAAGGCTTATGTAGCAAATCCGCCCCGGAAGTATAGGTCTAGGAGTAATATTGCCCTGCAAATTTTTCTTGTCTCAATGTTACCCTGAAAGTTTCAAAATATAGTAATGTTTCCCTATTCCGTTAAAAAACTAACATTGACTGTCAAAAAATTGACGTTGACCGTTAATATTTTAACGGAAATGAGTAATATTGCTACGTTTTGAAACTTCCGGGGCAACATTGAGACAATAAAAACTTCTAAGATAACATTGCTCCTAAGCGGAAACTTCCGGGGAAAATTTTCTACTTAACCCTTAATAAAATTAAGAGTTAATAACTTAATATTATTGTTGGTCTTTATAGTACGTTTGATCAAATTTTGGTTTTAGTCATTGTAATTTCCAATGGTTTGTTTTTGTCTATATGGTTTCCTAAAAACTTGGTTTGAATTTAAGTATAAGGACCAAAACAAAAACATGTTAAAAATATAGGGATCATTCATTAGCCTTATGAAATTTTAGGGACAAAAATTAACAATTTAAAACTACATAGACTAAAAATAAAATTCAATTAAACTCTAGGGACCAACAATGATGTTAATCCTAAAATTAAATAATTAGTTAGAAGAGTTAGGTTGATTGGTTAGGGATATTAGGTATGAAAAATCAATACTTCTCCTAGTCCTATATGCAAGAGATAGATAACCAATTTGTATAAATATTAAAAAATTAGTTTAGTTGGTTAATACTTCCTCTGTTCTAAATATAAGACCTAATTATTTTTTTCGAAGATACTAATAATGCTAAATAAATTACTTTAAAGTACTTATATTTATGATTTTTCACCAAACTATTTTGCATACAAACTTATATTCTATTATAATCTAAAGATACACAATATATGATATGATTAAGTAACTTATTTTACTCTCTTAATCTCTACCAAACAAAATTCAACTACCCTCTTGTTGTAAAAGAGTGTGTTTTTCTCTTTTAAGTGTATATTTTAACCATTTACATTCAAAACGACCCTCTTGATAGAAATCCTCTTATTATATTCTATAAATAGAGGGTTTAGGGGAAAAATTATAGATTTAGGAGATGAAGTATGGATTCATGATTTCCATTCAGGACCAGACTAGTTTAGACAAAACATGTCATATCATGAAGCCAGCTAAAACCAACCGAGCCTGAAAGGATTAGGTGCAATAGTAGGTTGGGCACATTCATATTTTTATTTAATTAATTTATGGGTTTTATAGCGTCTTCGTTCTCATTTGATTTCTTCTTGTTGCTATAATCATCATGATTCTCCTTTCATCAGAGAGATTGTTGGGGCATGTTCAGTTGAAGTTAAGAAGTTGACTTCTAGGATTTTAGGGCTGATCGGTGAAGGGCTTGGCTTGAAAAGTGGATATTTTGACGATGAACTAACTGAAGGTGTGATTTTGAGTGCTCATCAATATCCGCCATGTCCTGACCCGAGTTTGACTCTTGGGACACGTGTCCATGTTGACGCTAATATCATTACCATTCTCCTTCAAGACGATGTGTACGGCCTGCAAATCTTCAAGGATGACACGTGGATTGGTGTTGACCCTAATCCCCATGCATTTGTGGTCAACATTGGCACCTTCTTGCAGGTACACACTACTCTTTACCAATGTGTGTTGGATTATATAGACAATCCCATGATTTTGAGTCATATTTAAAGTTTGTGCAGATAACTACTTCTGTTTTGGGAAGTTTTTTCTTTTTTTTCTTTGGTGTTTAAAGCTAAGTTATATATAACATTTGAACCATGTACATTTAACCTTGGTAACTCTTGAATTTACAATGAACTCCATATATTCCTACATTTATATATTTAATAATTTTAACTACATTTAATTGAACCAGCCGTAGCTTCTTAATCTTGATGAAGTGGTTAAAAAGCTCTAATAAAAAGTATAGGTGCAGTAAATATATCCATTATTTTACTTGTAGAATATAGCATGATAGAGGGGGATTATATATATGTACACAACATTGATATTTAAATGTACGGTTCCCTCTCTTTCTCTCTACCTGGACTCCTTGTGTGTGTGTGTGTGTAATACCTAGACTCTTGATGAAAGAGAATCCAGGTCCATATTAATGCAAGATTTACAGAGGTTGTTTACACAAAAAAAGGAACTACCGAATTAAGAAAGCATATATGGTTAATAACATATATACTTTTTTTATAGTGAAATAATGGGATAATCAACAGTAAAATAATTGTATAAACCGGAAGTTTTCATAAGGTTCCCTTATTAGTATATGGACAGCTATCTCTCGAGCATATGTTTAGGTTCGGCCTAATAGAAAAATAAAAACGGAGCACCTAATTAACAACATATCTTTCTCAAGTTTTGCCCTCATTAAATTTATATCACTTATTATTTTTCTCCAATAAATTTTCACTCATTATCTCACATGTACTCTTTTTATAAACAATGTTATAATGGCAAAAGAGAATACATATCCTACACGTTTACTATTTTCAGCTAAATTTAACTAATATTTTGAACTGTGTGATTTTAGTGATTGTTCCTTATAAAAAGAACTGAAGGGAATAACATATATACTTGGTCATGGTGAAATAATGGGCTAATAAACAGTAAAATAATTGTATAAACTAGAAAAGTTTAGATAGTTGTTTGCCAAGTTTTGAAATGCTAGCTAGAAAGGCTATTAGTCTATTCAAAGTTTAGAGAAATTTTGCATGATTTATCTCCCAAAAACATGCGCAGACATATATAAAAAATGATTCGATATGATTAATTAGATACTGTGTGTGAGTGCAGGTAATCAGTAATGGTAAGCTAAAAAGTGTGAAACACAGAGTTGTGACAAATTCAAGTAAGTTTCGAGCATCAGCTGGGTTTTTTGTGACTGCTTTAGATGACAGTATTATTAAACCAGCAGAAGATGTTATTGATGATGAACTCAATCCTGCCATCTACAAACCCTTCACTGCTAAGGATTTTATCACTCACTACTTCAAAAGCGATGGTGACATCGAAGCAACTTATAATCATTTCAAAGCATAACACACCAAACTTGATCATGCTTGGATTAAGAAGAATTTTGGAATAAAATGGAGGGGATTCAATCTTATTCTGATTACTGAAGTACTTTAAGTAAGTTAATTTGTCATTTTGAATGGCAAGTACTATCGTTTTATTATATGTAGCTCTACCTTTATTTACAAGAGAAAGTTCATAACAAGCAACCCACATAGAAAATACACTATTTCTATGTTAGTTACCTTGTTGTAACTGAATTAGAAAGTTATTCCTATTTCGTTTGTTTTAATTACCAACCTAAACTACTATGCTTTTATATATTATCGTTCATAAGCTAATATGAAAAGTCTTCGCAAACCGACACAGAAAGTCCTGCCTCCAGTAATGACTACCTTGCTTAGGTTTAAAGTCACATACTTGAGGTGTGAAATATTTAAATAATGGAATGTCACCCAAAAAGTATTTAAATAAAGGAAGAAGACTTTTGAAGATGTGGGAAATCTTCGCGTGGTTTAGTTTTTCCTTTTATGTGAAGTTTATTTTTATAGCCTTATAGTTATATGGATGTGTTTGGATTAGCTAGCAATATTAATTATTAGAATGGTATAGTGTTTGGTATGCCTTCTGATGGGGTTGCATTGGGTAATTTTTTTTAATAATTATTTAAAATAAGCTCTGTTGAAGATGGGGGTGGTGCTTCGCTAGTGTGGAATAATATTTATAGTATATAAAATTGAACTATAAAAATATGAACAAATAAATATACACATTCAAAAAAAAAAAAAAAAAAAAAAAACTGTCATTTTATAATGATTAAAAATTGTAATGGGTTGTAAAACACTGTTTCAAATATCATTATTTGTAGCAATTATAAAAGAAACCGCTACATATTTACAACGGTATGACTTACACCAAATGGTGCATTGGTAAGCGATGAAAATGTGGAGTGGTTACATTAAAGAAACCGCTACAAACGTAGTACTAGCTTGGTGCCACAACTGTAGCGATTACTTAGTAGTGGTTGAGGCATACTAACCGCCACAAAATGTGGCACCACATTTGTGGCAGTGTGTATGTAGGGTAAGAAGGAAAAACCATTATAGAAAACAAAAAGGTTGGAGATTAGTAGCGGTTCCTTCTAACCGCTACAAACCGTTTTGTGCTTTGTAGCCGTTATTGAGGCAATAACCGCTACAAAATGCAAAGGGTTGCATCTTTGTAGTGGTTCTGGATAACAACTATGTACAAAGTGTCATGTTGGCCGAGATAGGGTGTAAGTGTAACATCTCAAATTTTGAGATTTAAAGTTTGAATAATATATGGAAGTTAATTTTGAAATTTGAGCTTAAAATAATTATGAGAATAATTATTGGGGATTAAGACCCATTTTTCCTTTATTTATTTCGAGAAAAGAATAAATTTAAGGAAAATTAGTAAGGGATAATTTAGGCCTAAAAATTATAGAATCGATATTTTATGGCTTAAAGGAATTAATTGTGAAAGAAAAATCCTTAAAAGAAAATAAGGATTAATTTCCATCACATATTTAATGTTACAATTAAATTGGAAAAGGTATATAGGTGTAGAAAATGAGTGTTATGTATATACTTGTGGCATATATTTATGCATGTGCATGGCAAGTGTTTCTATTCATGCAATAACAACTAATTCATTGATACAGTCATCTATTACCCAAGCCCAAACTCCCTTCATTTGGCCCACACACACACACATAAACTCTCCCTTATTTTACTTCACGCATAGACAACACGCACACACTTCACTTCATTCTCATTCCCACTTTCATCTCCAGCAAACCTCACGGCCCATGAATAATATACACAACCCAACCCATTACCTTTACTTAAGCCAACTCATTGTTTTCTCTCTCGTCATATCCGGAAAAAAAATGCTGTCATAGAAAACAATGACAGCAAATCCATCTAACTCACACAAACCCATTATCTCTCTCATCACTCCGTTTTGTCCAAAACACGCAACAGCTAAACACGTTACAAATCTTAGCGTTACCACGTTGTAGAGGTCAGTGCTGAAAACACAGACAAGGGAGACACGCAACAGTGATTCTCGAGCCAAAAGCTATGGACCTCTGTGTTTTCCTTCTTGGACTAGATTGTGTGCCTCTTTTATATATATACACTGCACCTTGCTTTCTTCTTTCCCATTCATGCTTCACTTGTGAGAGTTGAAGAGCAACAGAGACCAAGGGAGAGAGAGACGAAGAAGGAGAGAGAGAGGGTCATAAACCAGGAACATTCTTGCTATGCTTTCCTACTTCCAAAACAGAGGAGTCAAACCGCAAACCATTGCTCATTATTCAAGCTTGATCAACAAAGGTAAATCATGGGACCTCTTCTTCCTCTAGTTTCCGTTAATTCCCAACGCAAACACATAAAGCCTTAGGAGATAAAAACTTTGAGTTACTAAGTTTTAGTGTATGCATAGGTATATATATACGTTTCTGCCCAGAGAGACTTGGTTGATACAAAGAGAGAGAAAGTAAACTGATATATCATATATATGTATAAAGGAAACTTCACTGATAAAAAGGGGGGGGGGTGGGCAGGTTACTGATATATATTGTTGTTACACTCATATAGAGCCGTCAAAACGGGTCAGGCCCATCGGGTTTTTTCTCAACCCATTTGATCTCCTTCCTTGATCAGTGTTTGCCGACGATGTGCCTTCTCATCACCGGCGCCGTTGATCCCTCTAATCACCAGCGCCTAGCTGAAATCTATTGTTGTAGGTACAAAGATCCCTTGGATCTCCCTTTTCCTTCTCTGTTGGTGCATTTTGGGGGCTTGGTGGAGGGCTGAGTTTCATCTCTCCATTCTTTTTGGGGGCTTGGTGGAGGGCTGAGTTTCACCTTGAATTTGTGATTTCTGAGTTCCAGAGGCTATTAACAACACAAAATGCATAAATTAACAACACAGAATGCATAAATTAACCACAACTTCTGAAAACCTTGAATTTGTCGTGTCTGAGTTCCAGAGGCGATTAACAACACAAAATGCATAAATTAACAACACAAAATGCATAAATTAACCACAACTTCGAAAACCTTGAATTTGTCGTGTAATACGAGTTCGAGAGGCGATTAACAACAAAAAATGGATAAATTAACAACACAAAATGCATAAAGTTCCGAGAGGCGATTAACAACACAAAATGCATAAATTAACAACACGAGAATGCATAAATTAACAACACAAAATGCATAAATTATGCATAAATTAACCACAACTTCGAAAAACCTTGAATTTGTCGTGTTTGAGTTCCGAGGCGATTAACAACACAAAATGCATAAATTAACCACAACTTTGGGAAAGTTTGACAGCTATAAATTAACCATTTTGTGTTGTTAATTTATGCATTTTGTGTTGTTAATCGCCTCTGGAACTCAGACACGACAAATTCAAGGTTTTCAGAAGTTGTGGTTAATTTATGCATTTTGTGTTGTTAATTTATGCATTTTGTGTTGTTAATCGCCTTTGAAACTCTGACACGACAAATTCAAGGTTTTCAGAAGTTGTGGTTAATTTATACCTTCTATGTTGTTAATTTATGTATTTTGTGTTGTTAATCGCCTCTGGAACTCAGAAATCACAAATTCAAGGTTTTCAGAAGTTGTGGTTAATTTATGCATTCTATGTTGTTAATTTATACATTTTGTGTTGTTAATCGCCTCGGAACTCGATTACGACAAATTCAAGGTTTTCGAAGTTGTGGTTAATTTATGTATTTTGTGTTGTTAATTTATGCATTTTGTGTTGTTAATCGCCTTTGGAACTCTGACACGACAAATTCAAGGTTTTCAGAAGTTGTGGTTAATTTATCCATTCTGTGTTGTTAATTTATGCATTTTGTGTTGTTAATCGCCTCTGGAACTCAGAAATCACAAATTCAAGGTTTTCAGAAGTTGTGGTTAATTTATGCATTCTATGTTGTTAATTTATGCATTTTGTGTTGTTAATCGCCTCTGGAACTCAGAAATCACAAATTCAAGGTTTTCAAAAGTTGTGGTTAATTTATGCATTCTGTGTTGTTAATTTATGCATTTTGTGTTGTTAATCGCATCTGGAACTCAGAAATCAAAAATTCAAGTGAAACTAACCCTCCACCAAGCCCCCAAAAAGAATGGAGAGATGAAACTCAGCCCTCCACCAAGCCCCCAAAACGCACCGACCGAGAAGGAAAAGGGAGATCCAAGGGATCTTTGTACCCACAACAACAGATTTCAACTAGGCGCTGGTGATTAGAGGGATCAACGACGCCGGTGATGAGAAGGCACACCGTCAAAGAAACACCGATCAAGGAAGGAGATCAAATGGGTTGAGAGAAACCCTCCCTCTCTTTGCTCTATGTGCTCGACCTAGGAATAAGAAGAAGGAGGAGAGGGTTTTGTACTATTTGTTATATTTTATTCACTATGTCCAAAAGGGTAATTTGACAATCGAAATAATTACACGAAGTCCCTTGGGACTTCGTGTAATTTCATGAATTGAAGGGACCTAAATGTAAATATGTGTGTTCCTTGGGACCTGTGTGTAATTTTCCCTATATAATAACTATATTCTAATTTTATTATTTAATTTATTATTTTTTGCAAATAAAGATTATGGATGTGTTCATGATGTGAGAGTAGAATTTCTTGATATTCTTACTCATGAGCCAGAGGCTATTACTCAAAGTGAAGAACAATCAAATGTCGTTAAAATTGATGATAGTGACGAAGATGACGACAATAATAGTCATCGTACTAATGTCGCTAAGTGATATGCTTTTTATGTTTTATATGAGTTATTTGTGAACATGGTTTGCTTTTGATTATGAATTAGTGGATTTGTGCTTATGTATTGGATGATTCATGTTGTAATTTACTAATTATATATTTTTTTTAAAAAAAAAGTGGAGGAAAAATAGTTAAAATTTGGAATAGTAATTTAGGGCCCCGTGGGCCCCTGCCCCCCTGGTGCTTTCGGTAGGGCTTTGAAAAATAGGTGTTTTTCTTATTCCGGGCCTTGGAGAGCCGGCTCTGTTAGGCTCTGGCCCTTCACGGGCCGGCCCTGATTGACAGCTCTACACTCATATATATATATTTGTTGCTACTGGGAAGGAAATATAAAAGAACTTACTGTCATATAATAAAATAAGAAGGCTTCACTATTATATATTCCCTCCGTTCTAATTATAGGAGTAAATTTTGGAGTTAGTTTTGGTCCTAAATATAAGAGCAAGTTTTAACTTTTGTCAATTTTTCCTATAATAGCCCTATTTATAAAATTTATCTTTGAAACATTATAATATTAATTAATAATTAATAATTATTTAAAATAATTCAAAGGAAAAAGCTTACAATGTTCAAATTTGACCCAAAAAAATGAATTAGAAAGAGCATTACTTACACACACATAATCACTTTTTTTTTTTTTTTTGCCAACGTATTTAATAAGATCCAAAGAATAGAAATGGTTTCATCAAACTATACTTTCTATGGGATCAAATTCCAAGTTATGTTTAGGGTGAAGGAGTAAAAATACACATAACTTTTTTTTAAAGCGCCCAAAGACCACGACCTTTCAAGCGGAGCAAAAATACACACGACGTTATGTTTTGGGAGCGCCCAAAGCATCACGGCCGTTAGTCAACCATTAGTTGGACCGTCGATTGGATGGAACGACGACGTGGCGCGACTTGATCGATATGCCGACGTGGAATAAAAAATTCAAAAAATTAAGAAAAAATAGAATAATTTCAAAAAAAATTCAAAAAAATTCGAAAAAAATTCAAAAAATTCAAAATAATTATGAAAAAATTAAAATAATTAGAAAAATAAAATAATTAGAAAAAAATAAAATAATTAGCAAAAAAAATCAAAAAATTAGGAAAAAATTCAAATAATTAAAATAATTAAAAGAAATTAAAATATCCCCGCCAGTGGGCCCCACCACCGGCCATCCCCCGCGGCCGTAAGAAGAATCGGTTGTTATTATATACTAACAAAATTAAAATGACAATGACAAAATAAGAAGTTAACAAAATTTCAAGACACTTTTGAATACCTTTACAATTTATTATATACTCCCTCCGGTCCTAATTATAAGACAACATTTGAGAGTTTGTTTTGGTCCTAATTATAATACAACATTCTAATTTTTGTCAATTTCTTCCTAAAAGATGCCTATTGATATAAATGAGGGATTATGTGAAATCATTAAGGTAGTTGAGGTACAAAATTTATATAAGGCCATTTTAGAAAAATAAGTAAAATCAACTAATCGATCGATCATGAGTGAGTGACCATCGGTAACCGATCACGCCACCGGCGGCGGTAGGGTGGCCGATGGTAGGGCCCATTTGGCAAGGTATTTTAATTTCTAATTATTTTAATTATTTCAATTTTTTCTAATTATTTTTTTCCTAATTATTTTAATTTTTTCCTCATTTTTTGAATTTTTTTCTAATTTATTTTATTTTATTTCTAATTATTTGAATTTTTTTTCTAATTATTTTAATTTTTTCCAAATTATTTTGATTTTTTCTAATTTATTTTATTTTTTTCTAATTATTTTAATTTTTTTGAAATTATTTTTTCCTAATTTTTTAATTTTTATTCCACGTCGTGTCCATGTCACGTCCACGTCGGCGTGTCGCGTCGGCGTTCCATCCAATCGACGGTTAACTAACGGTTGACTAACGGCCGTGGTGCTGGGCACTCCCAAAACGTAACGTCATGTGTATTTTTGCTCTAGTTGAAAGGTCGTGATGCTGGGCGCTCATGGGGGAAAATGTTATGTGTATTTTTGCTCCTTCACCCTTATATTTAAGCTGTATACTGAATAAATTAGTCAAATATATATAGCTGAAAATGTATGTCAGACCACAATTTATGGGTACTCTATAGATTAAGTTTTATAAAAAATTAAATATGAAATTATATATATGTGTGTGTATAAATATAATTATTATTTCCGGTGTGCTCCGTGCCTTTGCCTCACGTCAGTTGATAATGTTTGTTGACCACTTGATGAATACTGTTTATCTCCTAAAAATTGACGGTTTCTAATGGTTTTCTTTTTTAAAACAATTTAAAACTTTTAATTTGAAAATGTTAAACCGTTAAAATGTTACAGGAATATGTTTTAGGATTTGAATTCCACGAGTATTCTTTTGTTTTTTTTCCCGTATAAAATTCCATCATGAGCTTTTCTTAACCATTAAAATGTACAATGACCTCAGAGCGTGATTTAGGAAAATAAACTTGTATTTGTATTACTTAATTCTATTTTTAAGAGATGTATTTGTATTAAATAAACTTTGGTGAGGGTATTTTAGGAAAATATACATAATTAACTAATTTAACTTCATTCCTTAATCCCTTCAAATTCTGATAAATAGCTCCTATAATTAGAACCAAGTATAACTATATAAATGTTGCTTTGAATCATAGAAGGAAAAAACGCTGCATACCTATAAATATATGTTTATATATGTGGTTTAGAAGTTAAAAAGAGAAGCTTGTCTAATACGTATAAATATATATTCGTTGCATTTGACTTCTGTTTCTACTGTGAATGAGCTGAGCCAAATCCCCATTATTTTTTATGCTTTCTTTAAGGATTAAAGCCAAAGGAGTATAACTATATATAATACTTACTCCGGTCCTAATTATAAGAGCTAGTTGACTTTTTTTGGAGAGATTAAGGAAATTAAATAAGTTACTTAATCATTTCATATGTTGTGTATCCTTAAATTATATATTAGTTTATTAATTAAACTAATTAATTTGAAGAAAAAATATAAATAAAAATACTCTAAAGTAATTTAATTAGCTTCCCTAATCTTTCCAAAAAAAAGTCAATTAGCTCTTATAATTAGGACCGGAGGGAGTAGTATATAAAATTAAGTTCTATTGTTATTAGATGCCACCTGATAGTTCAAATAATTGCTTAACTATGCTTTAAGGTATTTATATGTTGATACTATAGGATATAGAGATTGTGGGGATCAAATTTTGGAATCTGGAAATTACTTTTAAGCTTAACTTTTGATGATTCAGTGAGTTGTGCAATGAAATTTGAAGAGAATATATATGACGCTATTAAAAAAAAAAAAAAAAGAATGAATGGAATCATGTTTTTTTTTTTTGTGTGTGTGTGTGTGTAGGTTTATACACGTGTTGCAGCTGGAATTAATGGGAAACGTTTGTTGTATTGTGGGTGTGTGTACAGTTGCACAAGTTATTAAAAAAAAAAAAAAAGAAAGAAAGAAAGAAAGAAAAGAAACGTTACTTTATTTCATATAAAGATATATGTCTCTACTTATGGCTAAGCGGAGACTAAAGCTTAATGTTTAATACATATATATCACTAGAAGCTTACTGTCATTATCACTGGAAAACTTGAATACCATATATACGTGTGAACGTACGTGTGTGTATATATATATATATATATGTATATTGATGTTTATGTTAGAAACATTTTGCTGATACATGTAGATGCCTTTAGTAAAAATAAAATAAAATAATAATAAATAAATAAATAAATAAGTATTATTAGGAAAGGAAACTAGAGGGAGGAGAGGCTTGATGAATTACCTCTGAAATATCAAGCTGAAACAATGAGATGGCTTGCTGGTTTTTTACTCCTCTGTTTCCGATGCCAAAGAACAGCGGGAGATGATTTTGGTTCGACTCTCCCTCTCTCTTCTCGTCACTCCTTCTTCGACTCACAGCTGCTCTCAGTCTAGGCTACTCATAGGCTTCTTGGTGGTGTGTGAATGGAATTGAACAAGATACATATATAAAGACGTGGGAGTTGACCAAAAAGCAAGTGGGTATGAAGTATGGTGCTGCTGCCGTGCTTAAGATAAAGAGGAGCAGAGGGTATGGTGTTACTGTCGCTAGCTCAAAAATCACTGTTGCGTGTCTCCCCTGCTCTGCATTTTCGGCACTGACCTCGGTTAAGATTGGTAGCGTGCATATTTTACTGCTGTTGAGATTTCTTCCTGCTGTATATTGATGGTACTGTTGCGTGTTTAGGATAATAATTTAACAATTGGTTGGGTTTTTAGTTGGATCGAAATGGGGATTTGGGTTAATATCCATTAAAAACATCCTAGTTCATTTAGTTGTTACGTGGGCTGGAGGGAAGAGAATGGAAGAAGGAAAAATGAGTTTATTCAATTGTATTTTGGGTGGTTTAATTGTTGGGTGGTATATTGGGTTGGGTCATATTACTGCTTAAAGGGGGATGGATTCACTGATTAATTTAGAAGGCAGCATGTTGCGTTTTCGGCTTAATGAAGCATCATCATTTTTTATTTATTTATTTTTATTGATTAACAATTCCATTGTCTCATTATTATTGCTTAATTACCGAATAAATGCTAGAAGTGAATCTTTGATGCTTTATAAGGTTTTTCACCCTTATTTAACTTCTTTAGCCCATAAATTAATTTCTCTAAAAAATCTTGGGCTATAAACCAACCTTTAACTATTTTCTTTGTTTTTTTTTTTTTTTTTTTTTTTTGAAAATGGGTCCTTAAATTCTAATAATTATTTTAGGCTAAGTTTTCATAATTAATTTCCATATAATATTTCTAATTCCAATTCTCAAAATTTGGGATGTTACGGTGTCACATAGGGTTTCATTATTTATAATGGTTGAGGTAGCAGTTTTGGGGATAACCGCTACAAATCACATGACTATATAAATGCCACCACCCCTTATTTTACCATTTTTGGCAAAATCATTATCCACACGCGCTCTAAAAAGTTGTCTTTAGATCTGAGGTCTTACTCAAACAACTAAAGAGTTAGGCACTCGATGTTAGTAAAGTTATCTATTTAATTTTATTTTTGAGCATAATAGATTTGTTTATAGTAAGTTTTGGTAATATTTATGAGTTCCGAGCCTATTTTTTAAACCTCTTTTGTACATGCGTTTTTAATTAGGTTTTAGAAGATATTGAATTTTTTATTATAATATTTTGATTTTACATTATTTATAATGTTAGTTATTGTTTTTATAATTTTTTACAAATATTGGATAGTTTCATTGTAATTTATTTTAAATTGGTTAATAATTACAGTTATAATAGGTCTGTTTGGTGAGAGCTTTTGGAGAGTTTTTAAAAAAAAAAAAAAAAAAAAAAAAAAAAAAAAAAGGTCAGTGGCATTTCGGTTAACAAAAAAGCCCATATGAGTGTATTTGGGTTGGCTTTTTTGCTATTGGGCTTTTTACAAAGAGCCTGTTTGGGATAGCTTCAAAAGCTCAAATAAGTCCATCAGAAGCCTAGCAAAAGTAGAAGCTAGATTATTGATTATTTGGTATAGCTTCAAACCTTAAAGCCACTTTTTGTGTGAAGCCACATCTCCTTGCTTCAGACCTTGAAGCCACTTTTGCTACCGCTATCCTAAACACAAATTACATCAAAAAATGTCCATCAGAAAAAAAAAAGTCCATCAAGAAAAGTCCATCAGAAACAAAAGACACTTTTATCACCAATATCCCAAACGGGCCCATAAACGCCCATTAAAAAGCTCCCCCCCCCCCCACCTCTAGCTTTTTGGCTACTGAAATGTAGCTTTTTTGTGGGGCCCATCTATTTTATATATGACAAACAGAGGGAGAGAAAAGGAAGGATCATTTTTCTTTATTTTTTTGGGGCCCATTTTCGACCCAAATGGGAGATAGAGGGAGAGACAAGGGAAGGGGGAGAGAGAGGGAAGTTATAGTGAGTTGAGACTTTCTTTTGTTAATTAAGAACTTTATTTATTAATGAATGACAAAAATATAATAAGTCATGATTTATTGGATTATATATTTGTTTATTAGTCAAATTAATAAATTTGAAGGAAAAAATAAAAATAAGAATACTCTTGAGTAATTTAATTAGTTTCCTGAATCTCTCAAAAAATGTCAATTTTGTCTTATATTTAGCTTCGTAGGAGTATTCAATAAAATTTATACCCCTTTTTAGTCATTTTTCATCTCACCTGACTTTTGAAATAATAATCCAAACACTTCTCGTTTAGAAAAAAAAAACCATTTTTGCAAAAATCAAACAAACCAATTCAAACACAAATCACATTTACAACTTGTCTTTTTTCCTACGGACTTTTACAAAAGTCAGATAGCTTTTAAGCCATTGTTCCCACCGCTAACCCAAACAAGCCCAATGACTTCAGGGAAAGAAAAGGGGAAGCTGAAGGTTAGTAAGCATCCCCCAAAGGATGCAATAGTCGGGGGCAATGGTTGAGGTAGAGGACGCCCCAAACACTACAAAAAAACACAATATAATATCACCGACAGAATATTATTTCAGACGGAATTTACCGAAGGAATTCCATTGGTTATTAATTTTCGATAAACCAAAGTCCATGGCGTAAAAAACCGTAAAGACCTATTCGAACGGAATTTCAATCCGTCACTAAATTTGTGACACGTAATTTCTGATGGATCACTTCCATTGCAAATTTCAGACGGAATGCCAACAGAACCTTTCGTCGCAAATTTGTGACGGATTCCATGGGGAAATTGCCTATGGAATTCTGTGGCAATTTTCCCATGGAATTGCAAACAGTATTATGTGGGTAAAGTTTGAACAGAATCGCAGACGGAATTCCATGGGTAAATTTTCAACAGAATCGCAGACGGAATTCCGTGGCAAATTTTTCAACAGAATATTCTCAATAATGTTTTTTAAGGTAGCCTGATCATTGAACTTAAAATGTAACAAGTTTAAAGTAACTAAAACACTGAACAAGGTAAAAATATCACAACTTCAAAGTCACTGAAACATTAAAAAAGGCCGAATATAAGTTAAAAGTCATAAATCTACGGAAACAGCGAAAATAACATAAGGAAGCCATAAGTTATGAACTCTCATTTTCAGCTTCTTCATTTGCATTGGTAGCAGAGGGAGCCTCATCATTGGCATGGTTATAGAAATTAGGTAATTGAATCCCCATTTCTTGCAATGCAGATATATTCATGTCGGTTGATTGTTTAAGGTGTTGATTCTCTTGTTTGAAGTGTTCAGTCTCTTGTGTGAGGTGTGTTATCCTTGTGTGCGATTCTCGAACATTAGAATCCCTCCTCGGGTTTATGCAAATTCAAGTAATTTTAAGTATCAATAGGGTTTTTTGTGACGACTTTAGATGTCAGGGAATTGAAGCTTTTACTCAATTCTGCTGGATCCGGTTCCTCTCATAAGTCAATTTTCTCATTATTTCTCATTGTCTTAAATCTTGGCCGTCCATTCGATCTGACGTTTCAGAGAAACCCACATCATCCAGATCTAAATAAAATTGAATCTCAGATTTTGTCAAAATCCTGACGGCGGTTTCCAATCTTCAGCTTCCCAACTCTTTCGACCTACCACGATCGCTGAGGCTCATCGCGAGCCATCGCCGCCGGACATTGTCATTGAGGAGAGAATCACCACAACGAATTACTTTTCTTTTGGGTACAAGATGGATGAACCATTCAACAAGGAAGTAATTGAGAAGTGGAAAAATGTCGATGCACGCTATGCCACGCCTACTGGATCGAATGATGACTGGTAAGGAACAAAACAGAAACAGATACAGGACTGCGTTGCTTCTTCTCTTGAAGTATTGCATGTAAGACACCCGAGATTTTTGTTTCTTGTGTTTTATTATTATGCTTAGAGCTATTGATGGCTGTTGATTTGGCTGATGGAGCGTTTTTCTTTGGATGATTCGATTGATCGATATTATGTTGCAATCATACTTGAAGTCTGCGCGTTTCTTCAATGATTTTTCCATAATGTGTTTTAGTTTCCCTTTTTCCATTCTTTGTGAATGGATTCTGGATTGAGGTAGGCACAGCGTGGTCTATAAATTGAAATTTAACTGTTGATGCATTACATGAATTAGTAAGAATGCGCAATCCTCCTCTGATTATGCGTTATTAGACAAGGCTACTAAAGCCCTTCTAATCCTCTGCTTCCAGTAGTTAGTCCCCTGCTTACCTAATTTCTTTGGAAACTACAGTTTAATTTCACCCTTGAATATTTTATCATATAGCAATTGCTTAGTCAAACTTTTTTTTTTTTTTTTAAAAAAAAAAAAACAAAGTTCTCATAATCTGACTATGGGAAAATAACTTAATCTTGTCCATTGGATTCCTTCTTTCAAACAGGAAATTTTGAGTTTCTTGGAGAAAAGAAAAGAGAACAGGATCATGGTACAAACTGTGCGTGTGCATCGTGCAAACTGCAGGTACTATGAAATTGTATTATTTAAGCTTGGTATGATTTTGGACTGAATCAATAAGTATTGCTTTGAATCTTACGGTCCTTGTGAAGTCATTGTAATAATTTCATATTGATCAGTTGATTTATACTGGTATAATGTGTTAAATATTAATATGGTTGCTAACTTAGATTTGATTTTGTTTTCCTTACCCTCTTGATTTCAGTACTTACAATGCTGATTCTAATTTTGAGAGCCCCTTATTTTGAATAATTTTGCCAGGATCATATTGTAAGTGCCGCACTTCTTACAAAGAAGGATACTTTTTTAAGTTATGTAGAGTTCAATCAACTTCTATACAGTTCCGGTGTATGCACTGCTTGGCGAGGCTCTTTTCATGGGAAGCCTGGTCAGAAAATTTTTACATCAAATTCTGAGAGTGACGTTTCACTACCTCCTCCAGCAATATGGAAGCCGGAGCCCCTATGGACAGGAAAATAGGTTTTTATCTGTTAGTCTTTTGGTTAAAATTTTGCTCAATTTAAGTTCTATATCATGCTCAAAGATTAATGAAACATTTTGACAATTGTTGGTCTTTGTTCTCTTGTGGGGTAATGTATTAAAGCTGTAGAATCACTTGGGGTTTAACTTTGTTATCCTATTTGCCTGGTTGGGTATGATGTGCTTATCTGATCTAAATCTTGGTTTCTATTGTCTCTGTAGGTTATCAGTGCACTGCTATATTATACTGCCAGAGGTCATGCCCCATTTAAGACACGGACTACATGGACAAGTTTTATTTTCTCCCCCTCACTGTGATTCTTCTGTTTTTTAAAAAGTTTAAGTTAACATTTTACGTTTTACTGTTTTCATGTGTATCTAGGAGTCATATCATGCTTAGATCAAGACATAGAGAATGCCTCTTTATATTTTGATAGGGTTGCTGAATTTTTTTAACTTGTGGATGCAACAACCTCTGCCAACCTGTGGAAATTGAAAGTTGCAGATTTTTCTGCTCAACTTCAACAGTGTGAACATTTCTGCCTGTTTTTACACCAATATTATGAAAATCCTGCTCATCTAACTTTACCTGTCAATCTAAAGATTGTGCATATATCTTTGGAATTCCATATCAAAATAGATGGGGAAAGAGCCAGCTTCTTATTACTGCCATATTAAGCAAAATACAGTTTTCTAAAAAATGTTCAACTGTATTGAATTGTTATTTCAGGTATCAGCTGATTCATCCTTTATATGCTGGCTGAATACTAGTGAAGCTACAGAAGATGGACCTTCGCCTACTTGGAATTGACTGGACATTGTTGAAGCTGTTACAGAAGATGGACCTTCACCTAATAAGAAGAAAGAAGATAGAAGAGCAGTGTTAATGCTAGTATAGGGTCATAAAAAATATTCTGATGCAATATTTTTTTTAATATAATAGAGAGTTTATTAGATAATTACAGTTATATTTAGCATCATGATGTCATGTACACATTGATTTGAATAAAGTTGACATTCTCTTGTAACTTGTGTTTATTTCAATATTTGTTTTTTCTTATGTAATATTTTTTTTTATATAAGAGAGTTTATTAGGTAATGACAATTGTATTTTGCATCATGATGTAATATACACATTGATTTGAATAAAGTTGACATTCTCTCTTAACTCGTGCTTATTTCTATCTCTATTTTTTTGTACCTGACAACAGAAACTCTTCTTCAATTACTTCCAATGATGGCGTTGAACAATCTAATTCTAAGGCCTATAAATCATCACAAAGAAAAAGTATGAATATTATTAACATGAAAAGGCATTATAAAAATATTTGTCTAATTGATACCCCAATCATAGAACATGACACAAAGGACATATAATTTTTTTTTTTTTTTTTTTTTTGGAACTCACCATACTAGTAAATGACTGCGTACTTGAGGTAACAGTTGCAATGTTGTAGGTGCAGAACATGAAATTGGAGCCTCTGATTCCACACTTCTTACCTTAGACCTACTTATCTTTGCCAGACGCTCTTGCCAACCCTTAAATCTTTTTTTTTCCTCTTAGTTCCATCTCTTTTTAATGCCCTTGGGTTATTCATCTGTTTTTTTGTCTCTTAGTTCCACCTCCTTCCTTTTTGTCTTCATCTTTTGAATTTCTTAGCAATGAACGGAAGTCTCTTGCTTCTTTATGAAGTTGTATTATAGAGTTGCGGACAAAGGCAGAAGTCTCTGGACAGTCAGACATTTCAGCAACTAATGTTATCATCAATTGACATAATTGTCGGTATGATTGAGTGCTCTGAAGCCTAGGATCCACTTGTATTTCATTTTCTCTAATATCATGTATCACACCATTTCTAGCATCTTTAGTCCATCTTTTCAAAATATATTTTTCTGGTAGTTTCCTCACTTCATTCACCTCATATATTTTTAAAGCATGACAACATAATATCCCAATAGATTCAAAACGCCTGCAACTGCACCATACAGAATCATCCTTCGGATCAAATGTCAATGTCCACTTTTTGTCTTCATGAACCATAGTTCCAAAATAAGTGAACAATAGACCTTTCTCATCTCGAGAGGAAATACATGTGGCGAAAAAGAGATCCAATTGCTCTTGGAACAATTCTAACACAGAAGTGGTGTAAATCTCAGCAACTTGTTGTAGTATTGGTGAACTTTGGACTATCCATCGCAGTTTTTTCTCCCTAGCTCCATACTCACATTTCATCTCATTATACCTCTTATCTGCAACAACCCGCTCAAGCCTTTTAAAGAATTCATCAATATTAATACTCGGGTTTGTAATACTCGTAATATCTGCATTAACACTTTCACTTATTTGTGTGCCACGCAGACCAAGAGTAATAGAGTACTTCATATAACACCATGCCTATTTCTCTTTGATTTCATATATAGACTTCAACCATGAGTTGTCCTCCAAATTGAATGATGATATTAGAGACGCCTATGCTTCCTCAAATTGTGATTTGTCTTCAATAGCAAACATACACTTTTTGAAATCATGCAAAAAATGTGAACCACCTTTCATCTTATTCCCTAGATGTTTTATTCCATTTTGCTCAATATGCCATGTGCATAATGCATGCTTCACTTCTGGCATAACCTCACGCAGTGCTCTTGCCATTGCTTGATCTTGATCATTAAAAACTGTTGCAGGTCTCTTTTGCTTGTTTGCTTTCAAAAAAGTTTCTAACAACCACTTGAATGATTCTATGGTTTCATCATATAACAAAGATGCACCAAAAATTACAATTCCTCTGTGATGATTGAGTCCTGAGAATATGGCAAGAGGCCTATGATTACTGTTTGTACAATATGTGGTGTCCAGTGAAATTACATCCCCAAAATAAGCATAATCTACAAGCATACAAGCATCGGCCCAAAAAATATTTGTAATCTGATTTTCCATATCAAGTTGGTATGAATGATAAAATGAAGAATTCTCAGTAATTTGTTCTTCAACATAATTCAACAACCATCCAACTTCGCCATTCTTCATGCTTCTTCTTTGCTTAGCTTTCAAATAATTTTTCATATCAACTCGAGTGAAGCCAAGATTAGCTCGTACACCTACTTGCCTACTCTTAAGGTCAAAAGTCGCCTTCTGTGTTAGTCCAGCATCCCTAGCCAAATCAATCTCATCTGTTTGCACATCACGTATTTTCCATTGAGACCTCATCATATGCACTGTTTCCTCAAGATGCAATGGGTGGTTATGCTTTTCTACAAAGCTGGTGATCTTAAATTTACCATCCACCAAATTAACTGTCATTCCAACTTTACATTGAGTCCTAGTCTCAGGACGATGGTTGGTGGCCGGTGTGTATCTTTTATCCGGTCTTCGTTTGCCCTCTTTTGAACACACATATCTATAGGAAATAATTGTCTCCTTATCTTTCTTACTCTTTGTCGCCCCATTTTTTCTTGCACTAAAAACTACTTTACAAGCATATTCATTCCAGAACCTCCATGCTTCCTCTAGATTATCAAATTCTTTTCCCAATCTAGCAGTCAAATCAACTTCCACACATTGATACCTACAAAACAATGCCATGCAACACACAAAACATAAAGTTATGTGAAAAATATGAACTAAGGAAGTATACTTTAAAAAAATCATAAAAAAAAAAAATATATTTCTACATATATTGATACATTTTTTTGATACAACTCTACATATATTGATCCTATTCCTGATTATTTACTATTAAAATTTAACTCCAAACAGGATCATTTTTTGGTAATATATAAACCTATGCCATGTATTGATATATATGGGATATTGTGGTGGAAAGCATGGTGTGATAAAAACAATTTCTTGAGCAAAAAAAGATAACAATTTCACTCACTCTCCAAGAATGGAAGCCTAACAATCAAATATTAAGTGACAAAGCCTCACTCCAAAAATGTAATGTGGCAAGAATGTCTAGTTGGCAAGTATCACATGTAAAAAAAAAAATGGAAACACCACTCTGCCAAAGAACTCACAGTCTGTCATCTTCTTCTCCTTCGATGAGCACTCCCCCACCATCTGCCATTGTTGTTTTCTTCTTTGATAAAAAGGCAACTTCTTCAATCAACTAATGATTTATTATAGAAGAACTCCCCCTTTATAATAGTAATATTAAAAAATATGTTGTCACAGAGCCTGGGCTTTGCTGGTCAGAGTACATTTCTCTCATCTGTTATGTCCCCCAAGTTCGAATCGGTGACTTTGAGTTCTGATCATGTTCATAAAAAAAAAAAAAAAAATTTTTACTGCAGATTTAATTAAGTATATATTTTGAACAGTAATGTGTCGGATTAAAATCTGGAAAATAAAAAAACAAACCCGGTCCAATACGAGATACAAAACCTAAAAACAAATAGCTTATGAATTTAGGATAAAAAAAGCTTATGAATTTTCTGTTCCTTCAAAGGGCGAAGCTCCCCCCAAGTTCGAATCAATGACTTTTATGAGTTATGATCATATTCATCCAAAAAAAAAATTTGTTGCTGCAGATTTAATTAAGTATATATTTTGGCCAACGTTTATTTAGTTTAGTATTGATCAAAACTTGGTTCTTTTGACAGCTAGATTCATTCAGCAAAATAACACTGTAAATATATAGCCTTCAGTTGCTAGTGGTTCTTGTCTCAAATCTCAACTTTTTTGCCCATGATTTTGCTTCCAGTTCCAGCATTAGCTATGAAATCATCTAAAAGATTTAATCTTTTTATGGAAAAAAGTCATTTGGATCTCACCTTTCCTCCTTAGCTTTCCCGCCAAATTGCCGAAGAACGTGCTGCGGGAGTTTTAGAGTGAGAAGCATTTTTCAGGGAGTTTTAAATGGGTTTTAAGCACAAAAAATGGATGGTCAAGATTAGACTAAATGAACGGTCAAGATTGGAATGTGAGAGCCAATGAGAAATGGGCCAATGAGACAATCCGGTTCCCAATTCCGCCATCTACAAACCCTTCACTACTAAGGATTTTATTACTTGTTCAAAAGCAAAGTGGTGACGTCGAAGCAACTTATAATCATTTCAAAGCATAACACCAAGCTTGATCATGGATCATATGAGAAGAATTTCTAATAAATTCAAGGGATTCAGATCTTCCTTTGATATATTGAAGTACTTCAAGTAAAGTTAATTTGTAATTTTGAATGCCAATTACTACTTTATTTTATGTTTCTGCTGACCTTTATTTATAAAAGAAAATTTATGATTAACATAAAGTACTTCAACGTTCAAAATCACATACTTTAAATTTGAAAGTATATAAATATAATGGAAGAAGACTTTTGATGATGTGAGAAATATTCGTGTCATTTAGTTTTTCCTTTATGTGAAGTTAGCCTTATAGTGCTGTTTATCTTATGCAAGTGCCATGTTGTTTGCATACAAAATATGCCATAAATTGTTGACGAATATACAAGTGTATCCGGTGGTTTTTAATAGTCTATGTAATTTTAATGTGAATCTAATTGGAGCAACTAAGTCTCTCCCCACGCACTCGTGTGGGAGCACAGTTCTCTCTGCCACGCGTGAGAGTGATAAGGTCGGACGTCTAGAGCGAGATTGCTGTCTCTGGTAGGGGATCGACGGCGTAGTCGAAGAGTCTCAAAGAGCGTGTGAAGTCGTACGTAGTGGAGTCGGAGGAAGCAGAGATTACACAAATAAGATGGAGGAAAACCAGATCCGGACACCGTTAGTGTGGAAGGATACGACTGCAAAGAAGACTTTAATTGGTAAAGTTGTGTCAATTAAGACATATACAAGGTCGGCGATGGAGTCAATTTTACGCAAAGCCTGGAATCTGCAAATCGGATTTGACGTGGTTGAGATTAGCGGTAATGCATTCATGTTTAACTTCTCAAGTGAGGAGGAATATTGCATAATTCTAAGAGGACGCCCGTGGTCTATCAACGGATTCTTGCTCAATCTTCTAGAGTGATCGAGGTATAATTCGTGCGAGGAACTGGATTTTAGCCTAAGTCTGGTGTGGACCAAGATGCATAACGTACCTTTGGAAGCGATGTGTCTGGAAAATGCGATTGCAATCGGAAATCATGTCGGTGAAGTGATGCTAGCAGAGGATCCAGTGCACAATGACAGGTATCATCGGTCCTTCTTGCGTGCTAGGGTTATGTTAAACTTACGAAAGCCACTAGCCTATGGATTTTGGTTGCCAAGACCGGATGGTCGAAGCATATGGATTTCAACTCGCTATGAGAAACTGTAGGATTTCTGTTATAACTGTGGCAAGCTAGGACACGACAATCGTAACTGTAAATCCGTGAGATTGATGTCTGTGTTCAATCTGGCTGAGCCTCGATTTGGGGCCTGGCTAGTGACTGGCCAATGTCGTAGTCGAGATGAAGCGTTGGTGGTGATTTGTAAGGAGTGGTCCGAGGCAGATTATGTAAGGAAAAAGAAGGAGGAGGCTGAATTAAGAAGAAGAAGCGGGACTAAGCAACAAGCTGATTCGACTCCTGATTATTCTGAGGAGGATTTGTTTTGTATTAAGGTCAATAAATGTGTAGTGGATAACACTGAGGCAGAACGAAAGGTAGGAGGGGGAGCAAAGATGCCGAAGGATAAACAAAAGTTGAAGGATAAGGATGGTGCTCAGGAGGTAAAAGTAGGTGACAAGTGAGAGGGGAAGGGGTTAACAGGCGGTAGGAAGGTTAAAGCGGTTGTCTCCACTGATTCTCCTGAAATGCAACACAACTCGGCAACTGATGTCTCATGTACCAGGCCAAATGCTTCCCCTGTGGATCTAAGAGAATCAAATTTAGCCATGGTGGTATACAATGGTGAGGTCTTAAGTGAGGTCATTAATGGTATTAATGATCTTAGGCTGAAGAGAAGCGCAGAGGAGGACTGGGAATCCTCGGTTCCAAAACACAGAAAGAAAGCTGTGGTTCAGGCTGATCTGAAGCCTACAATATCTGTGTACGCGGACGACTTAAAGAAGAATAAAGCTAAAGTGCGAAGAACAGCCAGGAAAAAGACTAAGGGTGGGAAGGAAAATGTTAGTGCAGAGACCATGGTAGTGGAGAATGTGATGGAGGAATCTGTGGGTGATCTGTCAATGGAGGATGGGATGATTTTGAAAGCGGGCAGGGGCAGGAAGGCAAAAGGATTGACTGATGGTGCTAGTGGCTGGCCTTCAACAGCCACCGGGGCGCCATGAAGCTCATTTCATGGAACTGTCAAGGTTTGGGAAGAGCCTTGACAGTTAAGAACTTGAGGGACATGGTTAAAAGGAATAGTCCCTCAATAATCTTTCTAATGGAGACTAAATTGATGTCTGAAAAACTGAAGAAGTTAAGAAGGAAATGTGGTTTTGATTTGGAGTTATATGTGGATCCAAGGGGGCTTTCAGGAGGGTTGGCTGTTTGGTGGCAGAGAGCATCTCACTGACTGTGTTATATAAATCTAAGAATATAATTCATGTCCTGGCTGATTCCAATAGCTTGTCAGTACCTAGTCTTATTTCATTCATATATGGCCCTCCTAAGGAAGGGGAAAGGAAGGCTGTATGGGATATTTTGAGGAGGCTAGCAGCAAATATAGAAGTTTCATGGTTGGTGGTCGAAGACTTCAATGATCTCTTGTCTTAAGATGAGAAAGAAGGAGGTAATCCAAGGGCTATGCGGAAAATTATCAATTTTCAATGCCTACTGTCTGACTGTAGCTTGCTAGATCTTGAATACAAGGGAGCTAACTTCACCTGGTGTAATAAGAGGGATGGCAATATTGTGAGGTAACAGCTGGATCGGGCATTAGGGAATGTTGGAATCCTTTAACGTTAGTTTTCCATATAGATCTATCGGATCGGTGTAAAAGAGGGATGCATGATGATTTTAAACAAATTATTGTGAGGGTTGGAATGATGTAGATGGGGGATCGGGCATTAGACCTAGTAAGAATGCTTGACACTTGTAGAAAGAAGCTTATATTGTGGAGCGTAGTGAGTTTCCCAACTTCGGGAAAGCTATTGAGCAACTTAGACATATGTTGAATATATGCCATAAAGGGCCCATGACAAGCGGACAAATTGTTGAAGGTGAACAAATAGTCAGCAATGGAGGAGGCCTAGAACAGAGGAAATTTACCGGGTGCGGCGCTCTAGAGTGGCTTGGCTGAATTTTGGGGATAAGAATACCAAATTTTTCCATAGTAGTGTGGTGCAAAGAAGACAACGCAACAAAATTCTGAGGCTTAAAGATGCAAATGGGGTTTGGATGGAGGAAAAATCAGATATCAACAGGGCCTTTAGCGAATTTTCAATGCCTACTGTCTGACTGTAGCTTGCTAGATCTTGAATACAAGGGAGCTAACTTCACCTGGTGTAATAAGAGGGATGGCAATATTGTGAGGTAACAGCTGGATCGGGCATTAGGGAATGTTGAATTCAGAGAATCCTTTCAGCGAGCGTTAGTTTTCCATATAGATCCTATCGGATCTGATCACCACACTTTGTTGGTGGACTGTTGCTATTGTGAAAAGAAGGGGGTAAAATCCTTCAAGTTTGAGGCAAACTGGGTTATGCATGATGATTTTAAACAAATTGTGTGTGAGGGTTGGAATGATGTAGATGGGGCAGTCGAGGAACAGGTATTAGACCTAGTAAGAAGGCTAGACACTTGTAGAAAGAAGCTTATATTGTGGAGCAGAAGTGAGTTTCCCAACTTCAGGAAAGCTATTGAGCAACTTAGACATATGTTGAATATATGCCATAAAGGGCCCATGACAGCGGACAAATTGTTGAAGGCTGAACAAATAGTCAGGCAGCTGGAGGAGGCCTAGAACAGAGAGGAAATTTACTGGTGGCAGCGCTCTAGAGTGGCTTGGCTGAATTTTGGGGATAAGAATACCAAATTTTTCCATAGTAGTGTGGTGCAAAGAAGACAACGCAACAAAATTCTGAGGCTTAAAGATGCAAATGGGGTTTGGATGGAGGAAAAATCAGATATCAACAGGGCCTTTAGCGAATTTTATGAGAATCTATTCAGCTCTGGGGGTGTGAAGCAGCTAGATCAGGTTTTGGCATACGTCTTACCGGTTGTTTCCGAATCAGATAACAATATGCTCATGGGTCCTGTTTCATGTTAGGAGATTGAAAGGGCTGTTTTTTAGCTTGGTGCTAATAAAGCACCTGGCCCTGATGGCTTTTCCGTCCTGTTTTACCAAGCGGCGTGGAGCGAAGTGAACAAGGAAGTGTGTGCAATGGTCCAGGAGTTTTTTGAAGACAAATCTGAATTGGCTTAACTCAATGGCACTAATATAGTATTAATTCCAAAAGTGGGGAAACCTGAAGGAATTCATCAGTTCCGGCCTATTGGGTTGTGCAATGTATCTTACAAGATCATTGCCAAAATCATGACAAACAGAATGCGTGGCTTAATGAGCAGAATCATAACACCAAATCAGAGGGCCTTCATAGCTGGACGCATGATCCAAGACAATATCCTGCTGACTCATGAAGCCTTCTACTACCTGAAGCATAAGAAGATTGGCAACAAATGGGAATTGGCGATGAAGATTGACATGAATAAAGCTTATGACCGTGTGGAGTGGGATTTTTTTGGAAGCTGTGATGCTGAAAATGGGGTTCTATGAGAAGTGGGTAAAATTGGTTATGCAATGCATCTCAACAGCAAAGTTTAACCTACAAGTAGATGGGCAGAGTGTCGACTCCTTCAATCCTGAACGCGGTGTAAGGCAAGGTGACCCACTCTCACCTTACATGTTTATCATCGCCTCCAAAGTGCTATCTCTCATGATCCAATCACACATTGGGAAGAAGGATTTGCAAGGGGTGAAGCTAGCTAGAAAAGCCCCAGTGCTGTCTCACTGTTTTTTCGCGGATGACGTGATATTATTCCTTCGAGCTGAGGAGATTAATTGCATGGTTCTGAAGCGTATTTTGGAAGTGTATTGTCAAGCCTCGGGCCAAATGGTTAATCTGGAAAAGTCCAGCTTGTTCTTTTCCTCCAATACGCCGGCTAGAGTTAAGGATAAAATATCAGCATGTTTAGGGGTTAAACAGTCTGATCAGGCGGGCAAGTATTTGGGGCTACCAATTGTGTGGGGGAGATCTAAATCAGCGGCACTTGCTTTCGTGAGAGACAGAATTGGGCTGAAACTTCAAGGGTGGAAACAGAAATTGCTCTCCTTTGCAGGACGAGAAATCTTAATCAAGGCAGTGGTAAACTCCATTCCCACCTATCCCATGACATGTTTTTTGTTTCCTAAGAAAGCATGTCAGGACATTGATAGCCTGGTTTCTAAGTTCTGGTGGGGGTTGAATGATGAGGGGAGCTCTATACACTGGAAGAGCTGGAAGTACATGACCACAAGGAAAGGGGAGGGTGGTATGGGGTTCAAGGACTTGCTTTGTTTTAACAAAGCTTTGTTTGCAAAGACGGCGAGGAGATTGCTTCAGCAACCTCATGATTTTTAATGCAAGATCATTAAGGGAATCTACTTCCCTAAAGGGAATTTTTTGAGTGCTAAGAAGGGAGGACATGCCTCATGGGGGTGGACGAGTCTTCTAGAGGGAAGAGATTTATTGCTAAAACAGTTATGCTGGAAGGTGGGGGATGGGAGGAGTATTAGTGTATGGAAGGATCAGTGGATCCATGGGTTGCAGGGGTTCAGACTTCAACGTGAAAAAATTCCTGAAGAGGATGAGAAGGTTATGGTGGCTGATTTGATCTCCAATGGTTGCTGGGATTTAAGGTCCATCAGTAACAAGATCAGTAACGTGGAAAAAGAGTGGATTTTGAAATTACCGTTACTTTTGAGGCCTCATGAGGATAGAGCTGTGTGGCTGGACAACAAGAATGGTGATTACTCTGTGAAATCAGGTTATACAGTTGCTAAACATTGCCTATAAGATACCTCAGTCAGAGATCCATGTACATCCCTCTCAAATCCACCTAGCCTATGGAAATGTGTATGGAAAGTTGTCGCTTCCCCAAAAGATTCATCACTTCTTATGGAGACTATGTGTTGGTGCGATTGCTACTAGAAATGCTCTGTTTAAACGTAAATGTGCCCCCAACCCCCTCTGTCCTATATGCCTATCTGGTAGGGAAACTATAGAGCATTTATTGTTTTTATGTCCTTGGACAAAACATTGCTGGTTTGGGAGCTTCCTAGGCCTTAAATTTGATAAATGGTCTGTGAGGAGATGTCGCTTTGTGAGTTGCTGATGGACAAGGACAGGTTGGATGAATATGGTAAATCTGTGTTTGTTGCTACATGTTGGTGGATTTGGAAGGCTCGGTGTAACTGGGTTTTTAGGGAGGAACAACCTGATCCAAAGAGGGTTGTGAGTTTGGTGGCTGGGCATGTGGAAGAGTTATGGAAGAATAAGGCACGAAAGGGTGTGAATAACAAAAAGCTGTATGAAGAGGGAGTTGCGAGGGAGGGACAGTGGAAGGTGCCAGTGTATGGAAGCATTAAATTTAATGTGGATGGGTCTTTCAAAGTTGCTTCCGGAGAGTCAGGAATTAGGCTGGTTTGTAGGAATCACCGAGGGGAGTTTGTAGGAGGGCTTGGAAAGGCGGTGATGGTGGAAACAGCCTTTATGGCGGAATGTGCAGCAGTGAAAGAAGCTCTGTTGCATAGACACAAGTTTGTGAACTCACTGATCATCGTGGAAACTGATTGTGAAAGTCTGTACCGTCTGCTAAAAGGAAGGACTGCTGCTGGTTGTGAATGGAAGAGCCATGATTTAATGTTGGAAATCCTAGCACTGATGGAGTCTCTAGAGGGTGTTTCGTTCTCCCTAGTTTCTCGGTTAGGGAATAAGGCTGCAGATAGGATTGCAGCAGATGCCGCAAGGAAGATGTACCAGCCGGTTTGGTTGGACTCTATGCCATCTTCCTTATGCAATATCTTGCTTCAGGATACTCATCAGCTCAGGTAACACAATAGCAGCACTTCTGCTGTCACGGATAGGGTTGGAATTGGCTGATACATTTTTTTCATTTGTTGATACTGGTATAGCAATTGGTTTAGTTTTACTTAGATTCACTAAGATACTGGTATAGGTACTGCTGTTTTTTTTAGCTTGCTGATATATTAGGTAAGATGAGTGATAGGTTGTAATGTAGGTATTTTCTCGAGTGCTTTCTTATTGGCTTCGCAATTGGTGATTGTAGATCTTATTTTGTGATTAATAAAATTGACTTCTTTTGGGAAAAAAAAAAAATTCTTGTGTAAGAAATTAAGAGATTCATGTCAATATCAAGAGCATCTTATTTGCTTGTTTGATACGATCGTCACTTAAAAGTTTCAAAGTTCAAATCTCTTAATTTAGGCCAAAAACATTCTCTTAATTAATAAAACCAAAATGCGCATACACGCACGCAACTACTAATTCGAAGTTGAATGATTTTCCAATTTATTGGTTAAATAAAAATTATTTATCAGAATCAATTAAGTTGGTTGAAAATTTTATAAAATCAATTACTTCAAATTGTTTGCAAATAAATTGATGCAATTGAGTTACCGAAAAAGAAATATATGTATCAAAGGATTTTTTTTAAAAAAAATTCTTTTTTGGATAAACAAGGAATATATATCCCTCGCCAACAAAAACCCAACCTTCCTCAAAAAATCTTATTCCTCATGAAGTCCTAAATTAGTATTTAAGATTGAAATTTTGTAAAGAGCTAGAAAAAAAAAAGATAATCATTTATTATGCACTAATAAATATTGTGTTCTTAGTATCATTTCAGTTTTTTTTAAAAAAAAAAAAATAATTATAGTCATTACATAATATTGACCAATTTTGTTGTCTCAACTTTCAACTGAATTCATTTTGCTATAAATATATGACAATTCATCAATTGACAAAATATATATTTTAGTGAGTTTCCTAAATCGTATGTAAAATCTATATAATACATGCAGGGAGGCTACAAAGCAAGTTTTTTGGTGAAATCACTCTATTTAAGTGAACCCCTATTACTACCTGCCACATATGAAAACAAAACTATTTTTTAAAATGTTGAAAAACTAGCATTATTAAAAGAAAATAAGTTTTAGTAGCACTCATACATATGGTAGCGGTTCTGAAACGAAAAGCTACTTAAACACATTTTTTTATAATATGAAATTTTTTTTTTTTTATTTAATTAAAGGAGATTGGTCCCTTTCCAGGGTTATAGCTCTCTTAACAACTATTCAAACTTATGTTTTCCTTCGTATAGAGATAAAGCCACTTACCACCTTGACTAAAAACTTGTTGGTTGCAACAATTTCATGAAAACAATAGGGTTAAATGCCTAATTTGCCATGGAAGTTTTGCTAAAGGAGCGTCCTGCACCCGGAAGTTTTTTGGGTACCAAATTTGCCCTGGAAGTATGAAAAATATACCAAATTTGCCCCGGAAGTATGAAAAAGGTAGCAAATTTTCCCATCCGTTAATTTTGACCGTTAAGTTTGACTGAGTGTACACGTGGCATGCCACCTCATGACACGTGGCATGCCACCTCATCAACTCAATAAGAGTTACGTATCATTTTTGCCTCGAAAGTTTTCACTGAGAGCAAGTTTGCCCCGAAAGTTTTCACTAAGGAGCAATTTTACTCCGGAAGTTTACAAAATGTATCAATTTTGCCCTTCTTTCCCACATATTAAATTTGACTATTAAATCAGTCAAAGGCCACACGTGTCATGCCTTGAAAAGGTCGAACTTGGAGTCAGAGAAGGAGATCCTTGAGATGTTGAGCTCAAGGCAGCAAGAATTTTGTGAAGTCGAACTGGTCACAGCCCGAGGCCTTGCAGGGGCAATTTCAAATTTCTGGCTTATTTTTCAAGCCCGAGCTCTGTAGGGCCAGGGCTTAAACGGGCCGGGCCCGTCATTTCCCGCTCTAGTCCCTGTGACCAGTTCAGCTTCACAAATTCTGGCCGCCTTGAGCTCAACATGTCAATGATCTCCTTCTCTGACTCCAAGTTCGACCTTTTCAAGGCTTGACATGTGTGGTCCTTGACTGATCTAATAGTCAAATTTAATATTGAGAGAAAGAAGGGTAAAATTGCTACTTTTGTAAACTTCTGGGGCAAAATTGCTCCTCAACGAAAACTTCCGGGCTAAATTGCTCCTCAATGAAAACTTCCAGGGCAAAAATGATACTTTTGATTGATGAGGTGACATGCCACCTCACATTTTAACGATCTACGTGGACTTCCGTCACTTTTGGGTAAATTTGTTACCTTTTTAATACTTCCGGGGCAAATTTGATACCATAAAAATTTCCGGGTGCTGGACCCTCCCTTAGCAAAACTTCCATGGCAAATTAGGTATTTAACCAAAAACAATATGATACATTATAAATGGGCCTCTTTTACAAGAATAGTCCATAAAAACCAGCGGTGGTGATGCACATGGGTGGATTGAAGTTGTGTTGGGAGGTATTGTGAAACTAAACACCACAAGGTATGCCCAATACTCAAAGAACGATGAGTGGTGATTCTCAGGGCCTGTCTCCAATGGTTTTCCTTTTCCTAGAAATTATGATGGGTGCGATGGACATGACATCTCCTTGGTTTTGTCAAAAGGAGGGGAACCATAGTCCAATAATGACGAGTTATGAATCTTGGTTTGGTAATGCCTCCTGATTAGGAACATTGTAATCCAGTTAAATGGATAGATCAATTGTTAGCCATGACTCCAGTCAGATGTTATAAGGCTGGTCATAAATAATAAGGAAGGTCTATGCATCAATCATTTGTTTGACATGTTACATTATGTGATTTATGATTTGAATGTGATAAAGCTTTTGTATGATTATTTTAAGATATGTTTTGTAAAATTTCTTGTGAACAATATTTGAAAAATGAACTATGATTTTCAATCATTTTGGAACCTATTTGGAAGAGGGTTTTGGTCACCAAATCGAGAACTAGTTTGTGAAAGGTTTGATGTAAAGAATATATAAAATAAATTGATTATTGTCAATTGAACTTGATTTTAGAACTGCATGTTCTCCATCTCAATTTGCAAGTATATTTCTGAATAACCAATGGTTATAGAGATCTTTGGATCTTAGGGTTGCTATATTTATATTTTTCAGTTGAAATCTATGTAGAGAAGTAGATAAGTTGTAAAAGGGAGAGCCTAGTTGTAGTCTCTCATCAAGGTTCCTCTTACTTGCACTTCATGTTTACATATGTAATCTCATGACCTAGGAGCTATTTAATTATGATTTGGGAATTCTATATAACTTGAATATTGAGAACTAAGGTTTTGGAAATGAATGGTTTTGGTGTTTGATTGAGATATTCGATAAATATCTATCGGTGGATTTTGTGAGTCCCTGTTTCTAAGATTTTGTGATAATGGATTTTGATTAAGGGATTAAATAAGTTGTCGTATGGGCTTGTGGAATGATTATTGAAATATTGGACTTCAAATACCTGAGGCCCAATTGTCTATCAAGAATCCCTAGTACTTCCGCCATGTTTAGAAATTATTTATTAAATTGTTCTAATTAGCTTTTCAAATTGTTGTCTAAAGCTATTCTATTCTGGCATATCCTTTCTACCGTGATAGTGTGTTAAAAGCTTTAAAGAAAGTATTTTGTTCCCCCTAAATAATCATGGTAGACCTTTCATATATAGTTTTGTTCTTTCCTACTACGGTTAGCTCTTGAGTTATCAAGCTTAATTCTTTTAGGGTTAAGGTGCAAAAATACACATGTGCTTTTCTCCGAGGAGCGCTCAGTAGCAAATGTTTTTTTGGGGTGCAAAAGTGACTATGTGGTTACAAATTAGGTGCAAAAATACCGTTTGACCGTTAAGTTTGACTTTTTTTGTTGACTGGACGATGACGTGGCATTTCAAAGGTGCAAAAATACACATGTGATTTGTTAAAAAGAGCGCCCAACACCAAATTATTATTTTTTTAATTTAATAATTTTACTTCAATTAAAATTATTTTAGGATCTTGAAAAAATATTTCAAGTATTGACCGGTACTAAAAGGATACTGACTGATACTGAAAAAATATTTCAGGGTACTGACTAGTACTAAAAAGTACTTTCAGGATATTGACTGGTACATAAAAAATACTTCATAATCTTGAAAAATTATTTTAGGATCTTGAAAAAATATTTCAAGTATTGAAAAAGGATACTGACTGATACTGAAAAAAATATTTCAGGGTACTAACTGGTACTAAAAAGTACTTTTAGGATACTGACTGGTGCAGAAAAAATACTTCAAAGTATCTTTTTAGTACCAGTCAGTACCCTGAAATATTTTTTCAGATCTAAAAATAATTTTTCAAGATTATGAAGTATTTTTTCAGTACAGGTCAGTATTCTAAATATCTTTTTAGCACCCGGTAGTAATTTAAAAAAAATTGTTGTTGGGCGCTCTTCTTGACAAATCACATGTGCATTTTTGCACCTTTGAAATGCCACGTCATCGTCCAGTCAACAAAAAAAGTCAAACTTAATGGTCAAAGTCAAACTTAACGGTCAAACGGTATTTTTACACCTAATTTGTAACCACGTGTGCACTTTTGCACCCAAAAAAAGCATTTGCTACTGGGCTCTCCTCAGAGAAAAGCACATGTGTATTTTTGCACCTTAACCCATTCTTTTATACTATGATAGAGCTTTCAACCGGTTTCACTTCTTTTCTATCACAGAATGGTATTGATATTTACTAATATAAATCCTAGCTAATCGATCTAAGTACCATTATTGACATTAACCTACTTGCAACTAAAATTGTGAAATTATATTTAACATAGTACACTACCCAAATCCCTTCAATAAACCCATAATAAGGCATGACTGCCAATTTAGGCTTATTATCTTTCAAAGTAGAGAAGTGCATAAATTCAGCCACTAACAGAAACTACTATTTTGGACCTTGCTCCTACCAACTATGAACTTCATGTAAAAGGTATAGCAATTGATCACATATGAATTACAAATTATGACATCAACATCAAAACCACGCGCTAACCATTTTATTGTATTGGAAACACAATATTATCTCTCAACCTTTTGTTTAAACCAATTTGCAAAAGTTCTGTTATGCTTCCTAATTAACCTTTATTTAGTCATTCAATTATTTTCTTTCTTTACAGCTTCTTTTTGTGCATTTATGTTGTCTTAAACTTCATCAACATTATTCAAGATGTATAAGTGGACTTGTAGCAGTTCATCAAGATATACACTCTTCACTAAAGCCATGTATCTACCCTCTTCTTCATGATGACGTTTAGAAAGCCCAATATATCTTACTTTGGCCAAATAATATTGACAACATTCCATGGGTTCTTCATAAACATAATTTTGAATAATAGATGTTTCAAGCTGATTTGTGTTCTTCACATACCCTTTTAGGAATTTCATATTTCTTTCAATTTGGTACATCCATTATAAATGGATAAGGCCGCACAACTTTATCTCGCTCACTAGATGAACAATTAGATGTACCATGATGTAGGAAGAAAAAGTTTCTCAAGCTAGCACAACATAAGATATCATTTTCAAAAGATCATGGCTCACATTTTAAAACCTCCTTCTTGCTCGAGTCAAAAACATTGACACATTCTTCCCACAACTCTTTCAAGTCTTTGATCAAGGGCTCTAGGTAAACATCAATGTCATTTTCGGGTTGCTTTGGTCCAATATCAACATGGACAACATGATGTGTTTTCGTTTCATGCATAACATAGGAGATAAGTGCTAAATAATCAGGAAAACAAGCCATGAACTATGTATACTACTAAGGCTACCATAAGAATTCATACTATCCGTCCTATGGCCAAGCCTAAGGTTTCTAGGTTCTTTGCTGAAGTTAGGAAATAATTGATCAATTTTCTTCCATTGAGAATAATCAGTCGAATGTCGAAGCTTTCCATCAAAAATCCTCTCATCTGTATGCCAGCGCAACTCTTTTGCATCATTTTCCTTAGCAAACAAGCACTTGAACATTGGTATGATTGGAAGATACCATTACACTTTAGCAGGACCCTTATTTGATTTGTACCTTGGGGTTTCACATATTGGACACTTCTACTTCTCTTCAAATTCTTTTCTATACAACATGTAATCATTCTGGCATGCACGAATTTTTTTGTACTTCATCTCGAGCCTCCTTTGCATTCATTTGTCGAAAATATGTCTTCCACCCCTTCACAATATCATCGACCTCAGCCTGTTGAACCAGAAAGCCAGCACATCCTGGAGAAAGAAGCTTGTCCCGATAAGACAACTTCGAGGCACCACTCCTAAATGTAGAACTAGACCCATGAGGTGGTGCAACTCCACTCCCCTTAGACTTCGTCTTACGCCCAAATGCAAACTCCTTCCCATCTTCACTTGAAGGACCTTTCATTTTTCCCTTACCATAGTCCCCATCATCGTCTCCTCCTCCCAAAACCTCCTTTCTGCCTTTCCCATCGCCTCTCTCTCGGTTTTCCTCACAGACGCTCATCTTTTGGTTACACAAGGTTACTTTTAATTATCATGTTGAGAAGCTTTGACTCCTCACTGAGTAGATAAATGATTAACACCGAACTACAATAATATCCGAAGATATTAAATGAAGTGAATGAAACAATAAATTGAAATAATGTCAAATTGATTGCACAGAGTTTGATAGTTGGGTAGTTGGCAGAATTGAATGTGATGAGCTTTTATACCAATTTTCCATTAATGATGTTGAGAAGCTTTGAATATAGCCGTTGTGTCTCTTTGTAATTCCGTTAGACATAGATGAATTTCCGTTGAGTACAGTTGACTGTTGCTTCATTAAATGCGTTCACCGTCAATGTACTTGTGCAAGAGTTGGCTTAGAATAATTGTCGGAATAAGTATGCCTTAAAGGAATGATTTCGCCTGTTATGAGGATATCTTTTGATTGTAGTTCTGTTTACGGTGAGCATTAAATGCTTATAACATGTCGGATGCTTTTCGTCTAATCACAACTTAAGCATTAGTTAATCAACTAAAAGTCACTTAAAAATATGATTAGATAAGATATAAAAGAGTTTGAGTGAGATTAAGTACAAATAGGAAATAACCCAGAATGTTTAAGATAGAGATTAACGTTACAATGAAGCAATTTGTTTATTTGAAGAACCTTACTCGAGTAATATGATCTTGTTACTTGAGTGACATCGTGGTATTTGAAATCAATTACCTCTGTAGCGTGACTACTCGAGTAGGCACATATCCTGCTTGAGTAATGTTGAGTTTCTGCTAAGCAATATACTGAGTGAAAAAATTAGTCGTTGTTACTCAAGTAGCTTGGTGTCTTACTCGAGTAATGCTCTGTGATCACTTAGCAAATGCATTAGATTGAGGTTACTCGAGTAATATAGAGGCTTGCTCGAGTAACACTTTGTAATAGGCAGCATTTACTGATTCAAAAACCTTAATCATTTTCAATATAAAAACTTTAATCATCTCAGTATTGTTATCATCAAAACTCTGAGAACTAACAAATGTGTCAGTTTATCAAATCTTAAAATCACTCCCAAATTCAAAACTCCAATGGAGGAAACAATTTAACAACAAATTAACCCATTTGACAACAATTAATATTCCACAAATATATAGTGGCTTTCACACTCTAATTCAGCAATCAGTTCTCAATTTCAATTCCCACAAAATTCCTTTTTTAAAAATCAATCATAACAATATAGTTCTTAACACAATAGACCAAATTTAGCATAATAGACTGCACCAATAACAATAATTGACAACAACCAAATTCATATTAGTAAACTTAGAGACTTCCTACAACTAGAAATATTCTCAGTCATCACTCAAAACCTCAGGATCACAAACACAATGATACGTCTATCACATGCAATCTATATAGTACCAATAGCTTGGCCATCATTTGAAAAGAAAATTTGCTTTTTACTCATGCACATATGGTGCCAAGAAATACTTGGGTTTGGATTTATTGAGCTTCTTTGATAAGTATGTGTGCCTAGAAGAAGTAGTGGTCCCTTTTTTGTTTATTTGGACTAGGCACATGAATCCAAAAATTTTGTAATTGCCTTGACATGTGTCGGCTCGCTCTGACTAGTAGCTGGCATGCCTTGAAAAGAACTAGATTGGCTTTGACCCTTCATTTTTGCAACAGGAAGAGAGGTTTGGAGAGGTGGTGGGAGAGGCGAATGCCTAAGGGAATGCGAGAGTCATAGAGGATGGTGGTGGTAGGCGAGGCGCCAACTGGCTGCTGCAGAATGAGAGCTTTTGCAAAAGGAAGAGAGTTTTAGAGAAAGCAATTTCAATTTCCGATGCGACAAAGAGAGGATACAGTAAGCAAGTTGTAATTTGAGGCTAATCTTTTAGATTAGCTATGCTCAATAACTGGTCTTAAAAGTTCACCTTTTGGACCAGTCATTCTTAAAAATGGATCTTAAAAATAATAAACATATTATTTTTTATTCCTTGTCTTTTAGACTGGTTATTGTTAACAAATGGTTAAACAAGACAATGGTATTAAAAGTAATCGACCCTTTTTTTTTTTTTTAAAAAAAAAAAAAACCCTTTTAGATCGGTTATTTGGGAAATCGGGCTAAATAATACTCCCTATGATCCTAAATATAGGACAAAGTTTGTAGTGCAAATTGTACTACAAACTTTTTCCTATATTTAGGACTAGAGTAGTATCTTTTAGATCTCATATTAAAGGAATCGGTTTAAAAATTTCTTTATATTTACGAAACTGTCACTAGTCATACTTTTTAGACTTGATCTTCTATATATAGTCTAAATGTGGCGGTCTAAAAGCCCTTTTTTATGCTAGTGACAGTCTTTATATTGGCTTGTGTGGACACCTATTTGTCGGCCCACAATTGAAGAATAAAAAAAATTTGCAACTTTTTTTTTTTAAAAAAAACTTCATTGAAACTTTTAATTTCGAAAAATCTTCTTTGAAAAAATAAATAAATGACGTTGGTGATTATTGACGTTTAATTAAGTTTAGAAAAATAAATGTCATAAACTTGCAATTTAATAAGTTTGGAAAATTTTTCCTTCCAATAAAAGTTAAAAAAAAATACCTCATTGATGTCGATTAGCCTCCTGATTAGGAAGGTATGATCCATTGATTATTGGATTTTCATGTTAGGAAATGTGGTTTGGAGTCAATAAGGGGAATTGATAAAATTAAAATTCCAAAAGAAAAACCATTAATGGTGATTGGTTACAGATGAGGCAAAGTTGCCTGAGTCATTAAAATAAAATACAAAAACTAAAAATCACAAATTGATGGTTATTGCTGTCAGGTAATTTAGAAATGTCATTTAGCGTCACTATTGTGGAAAATCAAGGAAATGAAAATTCAAATAAAAATAAACCTATTTGATAAATATTAGTAGCAGTGCTCAATTAGGAATTGTCATATAAGAGAAAAAGGATATTAAAAATTAAAACAAAATATTAAAAGGCCAAACTCTAGGTGATGCCTATGTAAAGGAGAGAACAAGAGAAGTCAAGACACACAAGAAGTTTAGGAATTGGGAGAGAGTGTTGGGAGTGAGAAAGGCGCAAAGACACAATTCTATATATCTTTACGTCCTTTCGAACACTCTCCAGAGACCATACTCTGTAACCATTGTAAAGACTTTAAACTTGGCTTTCCAGAAGGAGTAATGCTCTCCATTGAATCCTGTAGTCGGTTGATCGAAGCTCCATCAGGTAGAATACCTTCCATAGTGATCCTTCTCGAGATGTTAAGCTCTTTAGAGAAGACCATACTCTGATACCAAATGAAGGTGGAGCTAAATCACCAAGAGGGGGGTGAATTGAGGATTTTAAAATCTTTTTCGAAATGCTCTGTTTTGGACAGCGAAAACAGAGATTAATAGAAAGTAAAGTAGAAGAGCAATAAACAAAGATGTATACTGGTTCGGTCCAACTTCTTGACCTACATCCAGTCCCCAACTCTCTGGGTTTTTCACTATCACAATTGATTACACACTCTGTACTCAAGAGTAATTCTCTCACTAGAACTTACTCCCCCTTACAAGTTGTAATCAATGCACCCAATCACCAAGTCAAGACTTGTGATTCTTTACAATAAATGATTCAAATTTAAATAACTCTCTCTAAGAGTGGATAATGACAAACACTGAAGCTTAATGTATCAGAAGATATTTTACAAGTGAAAACTGAAAGTAGTTGAAGAACTTTGAATGCAATTCATTTTCAACAAATATGTTGGTGGAGAAGAATTGAATGCAGCTCTATTTATACCAGGAGAGCATTAAATGACTGTTGTAATCTTCAATATAATCGTTGCCTTCATTAGACAAGGATTAGGTTAAGCTTTGGTCTTCTTCTCTCTCTAATCTTCACTTAATCCAGTTGTACAGAAGTTCAGAGTTGACTCCTTGAATATTAATCCATTGGAATAGCAGCTACTGGATGTGGAAAGAAGACATTAATCCTTTGCAGGCGTGTGCAAAGGGATTACCCAAAAGTATGCAACTTTTTGGGTTTTGCATTTAATGTGCTGACATCACTTTTTGCTTTAAACCTTCATTTAATATCCTTATAAACATATGAAACTTCACTAACAAAGTGTTAAACATAGCTAGGAATATTAATGAATCAAACAAGTAAGTTTCACAAATTCATCAGATTCGATTTTCAAACTCTACGTTCAAAACTCGAGTTTTGTTTATCAAAACTCGAGTTTTGGACTTTTAATATGAAACATCGTTTTTAGTCCAAAACATCAAAACTTGAGTTTTCATCCAAAAGCGGCGGTTTTCAAATGTTGAAAAACCGCAATGCTCTCGGGTTGGCCAAAACTCGAGTTTCCATATCAAAACTCGAGTTTTCATTTAAGTATGAAAACTTAGAGAAAACTGGGCCAAACCAAAACTGGAGGTTTTCATGAAAACTGGCGGTTTTAAGTCTAAGTAAAACATGAATGCTCTCTGCCAGGACAAAACTCGAGTTTTCATTTATTCATGAAAACTATGAGGAAAACTGGGCTAAGTTAAAACTGGAGGTTTTCATGGAAACTGGCAGTTTTCAAATCTGGCTAAAACTTGAAGGCTCTCGGCCAAGTCAAAACTCGAGTTTTGAAACCAAAACATGAGTTTTCACAAATCTTATGAAAACTCGAAAAACTAAAAACGGCGGTTTTGGAGAAAAACTGGAGGTTTTCAACGGTTCAAACTTTGGAGAATCTCAGTATGACCAAAACTCGAGTTTCCATTGAAAACTCGAGTTTTCTCTTTTCCAAATTATTGAGAAGACTCGTATGGTGAAAACTTGAGTTTTCTTTGAAAACCGGTGGTTTTGCCTAAATCGGGATTTTCTCTTTAAGATCAAAACTCGAGTTTTGACCAAAACTCGAGTTTTCCTTTGACAGAGGGTTTTTCAATTTATCAAAAGAGAACTTTCCATTTTGTTTACAATTGTCAGTTATCATCAAAACACTTAGAGAACTAATATTCTCCCCCTTTTTGATGATGACAATGCTTGAAAACAAATAGTTCCAAGAATTTGAGAGAGTTTTCAATTTCAAATGAGTTCTGTAGTTGACAGTGTTTTGAAAATCTGACATATGTATTTTGAAAGCACTTTGCCCATTTAGTATGAAATGTATGATACACAAATAACATATCAGAGTGAATCATAGATAACAGAAGTGAAAGTTAAGTAATTCTTCATTTCATATCAGCAAAGAAGAGTCATTACATAAACAGATTTCATAAATAGAAATTCAATACACAATACAAACTGACAATGCAAAGTCCCCCCAAAACTCTTCTAACTCAAATTCTAATCATTGCCTTGGCCTTTCTCTCCCCCTTTATCATCTTCAAATTGGGGAGGAGCTGAGAGAGAGGGTTCATGGAGACTGACCGTGGAGTAGAAGGAGGGGAATCATGGTGAAAGGGTTCAGTGGCTGGGGTAGCTAAAGATGGAGAAGCATGATGAAGTATCTCTGTAGTTGGGGTATTTGGAGATGGAGAGGGTAAAATTTCAGTGGCTGGGGTAGATGCTTGAACAGGAGAGGGGAAAATTGGAGTGGATGGGTGTGGTGAAGAGGTGGGAAGCTGAGGGCTCGTGAAAGTGAAGGAAGGAGAAGAAGAGCCAGAAGCAGGACCAGAGGTGCTGGGACCAGCAGTAGTCCCAAAAGCTGAAGAGAGTCCAATGTTCAAGTGCTTCATTATCTTATCCACCTTATCACCGAGGTCCATATTGGAAACTAACTGAGTGGAAAGCTTGGCATCAAGATCCTCAACCTTTTCCTTAAGGTCAGCTGTCTGTCCAGAAACTCCCTCAATCTGCAACTTCATTGCATCCTGAACATCCACCATCTCATGATTGCCCCTTCTCACTTCAGACACAAGTTTGCCAATCTCAAATTCCAAGCATATGGACAAGGAAGCAATGGCACGATACACTATTTGCTTGATTCTGGACTCAAAATCTGCAGGCAATGATTGCTGGGGAAGTGGAGGAGCTTACTGAGCTTGGGACTGAGCTCGAGCTTGAGATGCTCTCGGTTGTGAGCTTGAGGGAGCTCGCGACTGGCCAGACCCTTCTGCCTCAAAAGATATCTTCATTAAGTTTAGTTGAGCTTTCCCAAAGAAATGAGGGTATTTCAGTGTGCCAGCAGCTCCAACATACCAGATCTTGTGATAGAAGAGGATGACAGATACAAATGAGGGAAATGGCATGTGGGAGAGCTTTCTAGGAGGAAATTTGAACTTTGAGTATCTCCTGAAAGATCCAGTAACCAAGATTGAAGGACACTTTCTTGACAAAAGCAGTAAACAGAGGGTAGTCTTTCTGAGCAAAATGGGTAAAGTTGCCACCCTTTTGGATGAAGTTCCTGGAGTAGATGTACCAGAGAACTCGGTTTATAGGAGACATAGACCCTGGGTTGAATTAAAGCATATGAGACTGATTCTCAGGAAAAGGTTCATTGGGTCTAAGTGTTTCAAAGATGTCCTAATTGCTATAACTTATGGTAGGAATAGGAGGTGGGTTGTCAATCTTTAATATAGAATTCAAAATTTTTGCAGATAGTGAGAATTTGACACCCTTAACAGAAGTGGTGACTCATTCCTCAACTAATTCACCATCTGGACTCAGAACATTATCAGACTCCATATGATAATAGAATAGGCGAACAAGGTTTGGAGTATATGGAGATGAAATGGAAATAAAATTTTCATAGAAATTTAGCCAGGGAGACAAGTTTAAATGACATTCTTTTCGAAAGTCTTCTAAATCTACAGCTACCACAGCACAGAACTCTCTTTTCATATAGCTTCCTTAAACTTCTCATTTTCTTCATGAGTAAGAGTAGCAGCAGAAATGGTAAAACCTGGAGGTGGAGAGGGATTACGGTAGATGTTGGCTATTGCATTAGCCATGATTGGAAGCACTTGCTCTGGCTGATTTTGTGTAGAAGCAGTAGCTCGAGAAGGCGCTTGCCCTTGCCCAGCAGTAGTCGACTTTGAGGCTGTAGCCCTCTTCATTCTCGCTGATTTTGAAGTTTTAGAGGCCTTCTTCTTCCCTTTGCCTTCAACCTTAGGTTCTTTCCTCTTCTTCGATGGTGACTCAGCTGGGTTTTTGAACGAAACTCCCTTCCTTTTAGGGTTAGGCGATTGAGACTCTGGGATTTTGTTCCTTACTCCTCGAATTGAACGGTCAACTCCAATGATGAAGGCGATTAGGAACGGTCTTTATCCTCACTGGTCGCTATGGAGGAGGAGGAGGAGGAGGAGGAGGCGGAGGAGACCAAGATTTGGACCCTTCTTGATCGGAATTAGAGTCGTGAACATTATGGGGGTTGGATTTCGAGGCCATTTCTGGTTTTTGACTGAGGTTTTTGGTCGGAGGTTGAAAGAATCAGAGAGTAGAGAGAAAACCTAGGGCAGAACTTAAGTTTTGAGGCGAGTTTTGAAGAACTTAAACAGTGCCCCATATATATATATAGTCTCGACAAAACTCGATTTTTCATTCCAAAACTCAAGTTTTGATGAATGGTTACTAACCTGGACTTCAAAGGTGTACTGTAAACCTTTGAACTTCCGCGACCAAAACTCGAGTTTTACTCCAAAACTCGTGGTTTCACCATTCTTCAAAACTGGGTTGCTCTCGATCTGATGAAAACTCGAGGTTTCATTTTCTCCAAAAATCTCAGCTGTTCTCTAACCCCGACAATACACACCAAAATTCGAGTTTTTACCCAAAACTCGAGTTTTCTCCTCTTGTCAGCAAATCTCAGAGATTTTAAGCATCCTGTATAAAACAAAACTAGGCACTCCGATGCTTAAGTCAGTAACTATCAATCATCAAAATCATAACTAACATTGAGTGAGAAATACTTAAAACTCATTGGGATTTACCATTCCCAATTCTCTTCTTATGAAATTGAATTGCTCCTTAGCCAATGGTTTGGTGAAGATGTCAGCAAGTTGAAGATGTGTTGGGATGAACATGACTTTGACATCCTTCTTTTGAACATGATCCCTTATGAAGTGATGCCTCACATCATGCTTGGTTTGAGTATGTTGCATTGGATTCTTGGCCAAGCTTATTGTGCTAGTGTTGTCACACAATATTGGGATCTCCTTCAAGTTGATTCCCAAGTCTGATAGTTGCTGCTTGAGCCATAAAACTTGAGCACAACAACTTGAAGAAGCTACATATTCAGCTTCAATAGAAGACACAGCCACGCTGGTTTACTTCTTGCTGAACCAGGACACAAGTGAACCACCAAGAAACTCACATTGGCCACTTGTGCTCTTTCTATTAGTCTTATACCCAACATGATCTGAATCTGAATATGCCACCAAATGTTTAGGTTGACCTTTGGGAAACCACAATCCCGATGTCTTTATGTCAGCAAGGTATATGAAGATTATCTTCACATTCTCAGCATGAGACTCCTTGGGAGAAGACTGGAATCTTGCACACATTCCCACACTGAATTTTCCTTTGACAGAGGGTTTCTCAATTTATCAAAAGAGAACTTCCCATTTTGTTTACAATTGTCAGTTATCATCAAAACACTTAGAGAACTAACAGTTGCATTCATTGACAGAATTCCTATTTGGTTAGCGCTAAGCTTCCATTGTTGCTGGGTGAACACCCTTTTGAACTCATTCAGCAGTCCACAGCTTTCGACCGGCACACGCCTTGCACCCTGGTTCTGTCCCTCCGATGCCACAAGCAGCAACCGCCGCTACCACAGCGACCCATCTCTGTTGGTGTTTGCCTTATCCAACAAGAAGGCTTAACCGCTCTTTTCTCCCACGTCTTTGCCACCATCCTACCCAGTGCCTCATATTTTAACATAGTAGTGATAGTTGTTTTTTTAATAGTTATTTGGTTTTTTTTTCACTTTTTAATAGTTCGTTGGCCAATTTGGTCCCTTAAATTGTTTTTGTGTCAGACGCTCCTTAGGTAATAGTTCGTTAGCAAATCTGCACCTTAACCCTACAGGTATATTATGGCGATATTGATTCTATTGACGTCGGCAAAATCCTCCGACAATTACCGGAATTCTCCCCCGGTACAACTTTGTTGTTGGACTTCCATATCTTTTTAATAATGTCATATATGTCCCTTCTTTTAGGACTTAGGATTGCAAGCCTACATCAAACACTTTTTTTTATGACTACCTCATATTGAAATGGAGAACTTGTGCACATAAAGGGACACACAACAAAACACGTCATGAATTAAATAACTTTATTTATGAGTTAAGGTGCAGATTGGCCAACCAAGTATATACTTAGGAGCACCCGACACAAAAATGTTTTGAAGGGTGCAAAAATACCAATGAACAATTGAAAATTGGAAAAAATACCAACGAAGAATTTAAAAATGATGTACATAACACAATTCTGTTAACTTCAACTTTTGGCCTATTTGCCCTATTTTTAAATTCTTCGTTAGTATTTTTGCCCATTTTCAATTGTTCATTGGTATTTTTACTCCCTTCAAAACATTTTTGTACCGGGTGCTCCTAGCATAATACTTGGTTGGCCAATTTGCACCTTAACTCTTTATTTATTTATGCAATTAGAATATATGATTGACTTTCTTTTGTATACAGTTATATTAATTAACATGTCGTAACATTTAATTAAATATTAGAGTAAAATACTCTAACCACTCTCCTATTTTGCCTTAATAACACAACCTCCCTCTATTTTGAAAACCCATATAAACCTCCTTTAAAATTAAAATGTATGTTCACAAATCTCCCTTATATTTTGAGATTTTATTGTCATCCACCTAACCGTTAGTTGACCGTTAAGTTTGACTTGTGAATTTATTTTTACCAAAATGTCCCTCGTTAGTATTAGAATTATATATATATATATATATATGGGCTAATAAAAATTGATCCAATCAAAAATTTATTCTAATAGATTTTCTAACTTTCTAATTTGTTAAAAAAAGTTATTAATTTTGATATTATAAGTTAAGTTTGACTTCAAATATATATTAAACACATATATTTTTATCAAAAATAATAAACCATATAAATTTGAGATGTATGTGTCATTTAAATGTACAATTTAAAACTTTTTTTCGAGATATATATAAACACGTTCAATAAGCACATATTTATTTAAAAACTTACTTGAATATTCAACGTTTGTGATATTTAAATTAACCAATGCTAAAATCATCAAACAAATAACTATTTGTAAAGATAAAAATAGAAATTAAAGAATAGATAAAAAAAACTCTTAAATTCTTTCAAACAATTTTAGTCAAAATGTGCAAGACAAAATAAATACACCATGTTAAGTTTCTATATAACATCCAATAAACTGATGTTAATACAAAGAAAAAACAACAAAGCATGATTTTAATCCTATTCTGAAGAAGCAACAGAAGGCGTTGGAAAAGCAATTGAATGAGGATTATTAGGAGTGTTGCTTGACCTTTTTGTTTCCATGATCTTTTGCAGTTGTCTTCTCCATAGTTGTTCTTCGGCTTGTGTTTTTCTCTCGGAGGTCTACAATTTGTTAAGGAAAATTAGGGATTTAAAGCCTGTTTGGATCCACTCTTTTTTAAGCTAAAGCTTAAAAAAAGAGCTTTTAAAAATAAGCGAAAAACTGTTTGATGATTTTCGAATCATTAGAAAGTGACCAACAGCAGAAGCACCCGGTCAACCCATCCATAGATGTGCCACCAACTTTGGATCTCAAGCCTTTGCCTGACAACTTGAAATACGCTAATCTAGGAGATGATCAAACTTTGCCAGTTATTGTTTCTGCACACCTCACCAGTGACCAGGAAACAAAACTCCTAGCAGTGCTTACCAAATTCAAGAAAGCTTTTGGGTGGACAATAACTGACATAAAAGGGATCAGTCCATCCCTATGCATGCACAAAATACGCCTTGAAGAAGGATGTCGAAACTCAGTTGAACAACAAAGAAGGTTAAACACCATCATGAAGGAAGTAGTGCGGAAGGAGATTATCAAATGGTTGGATGCAGGAATTATCTACCCTATCTCTGACAGCGAGTGGGTCAGTCCCGTACAGTGCGTACCCAAGAAGGGAGGAATTACTGTAGTGGAGAATGACAGGAATGAACTAATCCCCACACGCATGGTCACTGGGTGGAGAATATGTATGGACTACCAGAAACTTAACAAGTCCACCCTCAAGGACCACTTCCCATTACCATTTATTGATCAAATGCTGGACAGACAGGCTGGCAAGGAGTACTACTACTTTTTGGATGGTTATTCGGATACAATTAGATTGCTGTAGCACCCCAAGACCAGCATAAGACCACTTTCACTTGCCTGTATGGTACCTTCACGTTCCGGCGAATGCCCTTCGGACTATGCAATGCGCTAGCCACATTTCAACGCTGCATGATGGCAATATTCTCTGATATGGTGGAAAAATCCATAGAAATTTTCATGGATGACTTTTCAGTGTTTGGAAAGTCATATGATGACTGTCTGCAAAACCTTGAATCTATTCTTCAGCGCTGTGGGGAAACAAATCTGGTGCTCAATTGGGAGAAATGTCACTTTATGGCAACAGAAGGAGTGGTACTGGGGCACAAAATTTCTAAAAAAGGAATTGAAGTTGATCGTGCAAAAATAGTCGTTATTGAACAGTTACCGCCGCCTACCACAGTAAAGGGAATCAGGAGCTTCTTGGGACATGCTGGTTTTTACCGACGCTTCATTAAAGACTTCTCCAAGATTACCAAGCCGTTATGTGTACTGCTCGAACTTAACACTCCATTCAATTTCGATACAGCTTGCTTGGAGGCATTCCTAACTGATGGGGTCCTTTTTTGTCTTTAGCCTTGGGGTCCACAATCAAAAATTAACCAAGGATTGCGTATAGGCAAACCTAGGATCGTTCTCTCTCTCGAGGAGCCTTTTATTGAATCCTAAGTAATCAAATGACATGCAAATGCAATTAAAACAAGGGGAAAATTGGTTTTGGATTTTTCAATTAATAAACTAAAATAAGATTGCAAATTAAATGCTAAACTATTGTTTTTGGTATTTTTAATAAAATGAAATGGAGTATGAAAATGAAATATGAATTATGGATGTTCTTGGTAATGAAGAAACGACTATCCTTGCTCATAAAAGATTATGAGAGTTAAAATTGCATTAGGTCTAAAGAACAACCTCAAGTCCAATAATCTCATTAATAGTAGTCCAATAATCTGAGCAATTTAATAGTATGTTTGGTTTACAAAAGTTATTTGTGGTGGGGCCCACAAAAATTTTCTCCCCTTTTAATATTTTCCCTCCATTTTCCTGAGCAATTCCCTCCCCTCCCCTCCCCCCAAACCAAACATTCCCTTAATGTGCAATTAAAATTGGAATAATGCAACATGAGTCTTCTTAAAATAGAGTACAAAACAGTCCCTCAAAGGGCACAAATCAACCACATTAACTAGACAAGAACACGCTAATTAATATAATCTCATTGCAACCACAAGAAATTAAAACAAATATAATCTTCACATTGCATAATCCAATCTCAATCACAATTATCAAACTAACGAGACAATAAACATTAATCTCGGTTCGGAATTTATACACAATGATTCCTAAAACTAGGCAACCTAAATGTTTAAATCTAGACTAATAGAATGAACAAATTAACTCCCCTTTGAAGCTTTGGAACTCAAGCACAAATCTCCACCTCCAAGAAACAAAGGATCAGCTGGTCATATTCACTGGAGAACCCCACACGAGCAGCATATGAAATTTGGAATTAGAGAGAAGAGGGGCTGTGGTAGTGTATAAAAGGCTTACAAAATAGAGATGATGGAAGAAGAGGAAGGTCGCCGGTGGCAATGGTCAGGATGACGAGGGCCACCGACGACCAAGGAGGAGAAAGGAAGAAGAACGATGAAGGTCTCAGTCTGAGTGCGTGGTCCAGGCGTGAAGAAGAGATCAATCCGCGGCGATGATGTTCTTTTCTATTTATTCAATCTCGGGTCCTATCCAGGTTCACGGGTCTGCCTATGCTGAATGAATCAAAATCCCTAATTAATCAATGGCCCAAAACGCATAGTTGCAATGGGGACCTAAACGCAAACTGTGAAAGTTCTTTAGGAAGGGACTAAACTGCAACTTTTAAAACTTGAATTAAAACTTTCATTTTCAAATTTGTTCTAATCTTTTTAGGTATTTACAATCCAAAATAATTAATCCAACATTAAATATTCTCAGAAAAATCAATAATTAAGAGTAATTACATTTTTTGACAATTTTGCCATTTTTAGCCCTAATTTAATATATTTACTCTTAATCTCAATTTATCACAAGAAATACATTTAAAGCTCAATAACCATGAGAAAATACATTAAAAATCCCAATTTAATTATCAAAAATCATGTAAAAATATGGCTCAATCACTAACCCTAAAAAAGAAGCTTATTACTGCCCCAATCATATTAGCCCCTGACTGGAATTTACCCTTTGAGCTCATGTGCAACGCCAGTGATTCAGCAGTTGGAGCAGTACTGGGTCAAACACATGATAAGATGTTCCACTCCATTCACTATGCAAGCAAGACTCTATCCAGTACCCAAATAAATTACACCACCACAGAAAAAGAGTTGTTAGCAGTGGTGTTTGCATTTGGAAAATTATGATCCTACTTAATAGGCACTAAGGTGATAGTCTTCACGGACCACTCAGCCATAAAATATCTATTAGCAAAAAAAGATGCCCAACCACGACTAATCAGATGGGTATTGCTACTTCAAGAGTTTAACGTGGAAGTTCATGACAAAAAGGGGACAGAAAACCAAGTGGCGGACCATCTCTCACGATTATCCCTCAAATAAGACGAGCATCCCAATTCAGGAATTCTTCCCAGATGAGCAACTTTATGCCATTGCATGCATCCACACCCCATGGTATGCAAACATCGCGAACTTTTTAGTCACTGGAGAAGTCCTAATAGATTTAACATACCACCAAAAGAAAAAGTTCCTTTATAACAGCAGGAAGTTTTTCTAGGATGAGCCATACATGTTCAAACAATGCCCTGACCAGATGCTTCGATGTTGCATACCAGATGATAAATCAGAAGATATTCTGAGACACTGCCATTCCTCCCCTTATAGGGGGCATTATGGAGGGGTTTGTACGATCGCTAAGTTGCTCCAGTCTGGATTTTATTGGCCAACCCTCTTCAAAGACGCCCATCAATTTGTGTCCAAATGTGACAAATGCCAAAGGACTGGGAACATATCTCGAGGCATGAAATGCCTCTAACACCTATTTTAGAGGTTCGACGTCTGGGGGATCGAATTTATGGGCACTTTCCCTCCGTTAAAGGCCAACCAGTACATACTAGTCACCATTGACTATGTCTCCAAATGGGTCGAAGCAGCTGCTCTGCCAACAAATGACTCCAGAGTTGTAAGCAGGTTTTTAAAGAAATAGATATTCACAAAATTTGGTACTCCTTGAGGCATAATCAGTGATGAAGGCTTTCATTTCTGCAGTCTCCATATTGCAGCCTGAAAGTGGAGCTAAATAACCAAGAGGGGGGGTGAATTGGGGATTTTAAAAACTTTAAAACTTTGCTCTGTTTAGAACAGCGAAAATAGAGGTAAACAGAGTACAAAGGTGAAGAGCAAGAAACATGAATTTATACTGGTTCGGTCTAACCTCTTGACCTACGTCCAGTCCCCAGACTCTCTTGGATTTCCACTATCTCAAATGATTACACACTCTGTACTCAAGAGTAATTCTCTCTCTAGAACTTACTCCCCCTTACAAGTTGTAATCAATGAACCCAATCACCAAGTCCCCAGACTTGTGATTCTTTACAATAAATGATTTACAGATAAAAACTCTCTCTAAGAGTGGATAAAGATAAACACTAAAGCTTTGTGTATCAAAAGATACAATACAAGTGAAAACTGAAAGTATAAGTGTAAGACTTGAATGCAATTCATTTTCAGTAGTTGTGTTAGTTGACAAGACTTGAATGTTGCTCTATTTATACCAAGAGAGCATTAAATGACCGTTGTAATCTTCAATATAACTGTTGCCTTCATTAGACAAGGATTAGCTTAAGCTTTGGTCTTCTTCTTTCTCTAATCTTTACTTAATCTAGCTGGACAGAAGTTCAGAGTTGACTCTCTGCAAATTAATCCGTTGGAGTAGCAGCTTGGATGTGGAAAACATTCTTTAATGCTTTGCAAACGTGTGCAGATGGATTACCCAAAAGTATGCAACTTTCTCGGGTTTTGCATTTAATGTCGACATCACTTTTTGCTTTTGCTTTAAACCTTCAATAAACATTCTCTAATATGTCCGAAACTCACTAACAAAGTGGTTAAACATATCTAGGAACATTAGAGAATAATCATATGAAGTATTAAGATCAAACAAGAAGGTATTGCAAATTCTACAGATTTGAATTTCAGACTCTGCGATGCAAACTCGAGTTTGTTCATGTAAACTCGAGTTTTCAACGTGCACTTAAGTCAAAACTTGAGTTTCAATATCAAAACTCGAGTTTCCTCCATCCAGAGAATAAAGTCACAATTTGAGCTTTTGGACACAGTTTTGGCTGAAACTCAAAACTCGAGTTTCCAAATAAAACTCGAGTTTTGGACTTTTAATGAAAACGGTGAGTTTAAGTCCAAAACATCAAAACTAGAGTTTTCAAAACATTGAAAATGTTCAAGGCTCTCGGGTTGGTCAAAACTCGAGTTTCCAAAACAAAACTCGAGTTTTCATTTAAGTATGAAAACATTGAGAGATCGAGCCAAATCAAAACTCGAGTTTCCAAAGGGAAACTTGAGTTTTCAAAACTTTGAAAAGATGCATTGCTCTCGGTTTGGCCAAAACTCGAGTTTTGAAAGCAAAACTCAAGTTTTCATATAATTATGAAAACCTTGAGAAAAACGTGCCAAGTCAAAACTGGATTTTTCAAAATATGAATGAAAACTTGAAAACTCTCTGTCAAGTCAAAACTCGAGTTTTCTCTTAACTTAGAGAAAACTTATAAAACTCATAGCAAAGCAAAATCTTGGAGTTTTAGCGCGAAACTGAGTTTGCATATGTTCAAAAATTCAAGACTCTGTTCGGCCAAAACTCGAGTTTCCAAACCAAGACTCGAGTTTTGTCCTCAATTGAAAATAATGTGAAGTCTCTGTGTGAGGCAAAACTCGAGTTTTCTGGTCAAAACTTGAGTTTGTCTTTAAGTGAAAAATTGAGTGCTCTCTGTAAGTCCCAAAACTCGAGCTTTCATTTGAAAACCCAAGTTTTGCTTTGATCACCGAAAATGAGCAACTCTCGCAAGGCCAAAACTCGAGTTTTGAAACCAAAACTCGAGTTTTGTCTTGACAGTAAGTTTTTCAACTTACCGAAGACAAATCGTAACTTGTGTTTACAATTGTTAGTTATCATCAAAACACATAGAGAACTAACATTCTCCCCCTTTTTGATGATGACAACACTTGTAAACCAGGGTTCCAAGAATTTGAGAGAGTTTACATGTTGAAATGAAATTTTCAAAAACTGAGTGTTTCAGGTTTCAAAAATCTGACAGAAGTGGTATTTTGAAATTCTTTGTTTATTTGAAAAAGCTTTTGCACATTTGATAAAGCACAATATATAGGTAAAGCAGAGACAAGCAATAGAAGCAATGATCAAACAGATAACTTCATTCATAAACTGCAAGATTTTACAGAAGTTAGCATAAAACAGAAACAGACTACTAACTAACTACTGACTGCTAAACAACCACTACTCAAAACTCTCAAAATCATTCATAAACTCAAATTCTGAACAATCGCCTTTCTCTCCCCCTTTGTCATCTTCAAACTGGGGTGGAGCTGAGACAGAGGATTCATGGAGAGGGTCAATGAGTGGTGTAGGAGGAGGGGAATCATGGTGAAGAACCTCTGTGGAAGGAGTGTGAGAGAGGTGAAGAAACTTAGTAGTGGGAGTAACAGGAGAAGAGAATGGTAAGACAACTGTGGGAGGAGTGGATGAAGGAATTAGTGAAGGGAAAATGGGAGTAGAGGGTTCAGGTGAAGAGACAGGGATCTGAGGGCTAGAGAATGTGAAGGAAGGTGAGGAAGAAGTTTCAGGTTCAGGCTTTGGGTGTGAGGAACTTGGACTAGCACCAGACCCAAATGCAGAAGCAGAGCCAATCCCAAGATGCTTCATAATCTTCTCAACCTTGTCACCCAGGCTAACATTGGAGACCAATTGAGTATAGAGCTTGGCCTCAAGATCCATGATCTGATTAGAAAGCTCACTGTGAGATTTTTCAGTTTGTTCCTTCAGTCCATCAATCTGAACCTTCATATCTTCCTGGGCATCCACACTCTCATGATTACCAACTTTAACCTCAGCAACCAGCTTTCCAATCTCATATTCAAGTCTGATTGAAAGTTGAACAACTGCACGCTCCACAATATCCTTGATCCGAGTCTCAAAATCAGAAGGCAATGAGGACTGAGTAGGAGCAGATTGGGCCTCTTGAGCTTTGGACTGAGAGCCTCTGGACTGAGAGCCTCTTGCCTGAGATTTTGAAGGAGCCCGAGACTGACCAGAGCCTTCTCTCTCAACAGTGATCTTCATGTAATTAAGCTGGCTTCTTGATGGAATCTGGAGGACCCAGATACCAAATCTTGTGGTAAAATAAGATCACGAAACCGAGAGATGGGTAAGGAATGTGAGAGGGTCGCTGGATGAAAACTTGACCTTGATCATCTCTTTGAAAATCCAATGACCAAGATCAAAGGGGTTTGCCTCACAAAAGCGCAAAACGGGGAAAGTCCTTTTGAGTGAAGTGGGTAAAGTTCCCACCCTTTCCGGATAAAATTCGTGGAGTAAATGTACCGGAGAATTCTGTTGATGTTGGACATATCATTTGGTTTGAAAGAGAGGGTGTGAGGCGGATTTGCAGGAAAGGTCTTGTTGGGACAAAGGGTATTGAAGATCTCACGGTTGCTCAAGCTGATGTCAGGAACAGGAGGTGGATTGGCAATCTTCAAAATTGTGTTAATGATAGAAGCAGATATGGTGAATTTAACACCTTTAACACAAGTGGTCACTCTCTCCTCAATCAGATTTCCCTCAGAATCCAAAATGTTATCAGACACCATGTTAAAATAGAAAATTTTAACAATATTTGGGGTATAGGAGGCTGAAATCGAAATGAAGGATTCATAGTCTTTTAACCAAGGTGACAAATCCAAATTATGCTCATCTTTGAGCTTAGCTAAACCTACTGAAACAGAGGGACAAAAAGCTTTATTCACGAAGAATTCCTTAAACCTGTCTGCTTCTTCTTTTGACATTTGAGTGGCAGCAGATGAAAAATCTTCTGGAGCAGAGGCATGGTTGTAAATTTATGTGGTTGCATCTTCCTCAAACTCAGTGACTTCAGGAACAGGTGCTTCAGAAGCAGGGTCAGGCACTGAAGAAGCTTGCCCCTTTTCAGGAGTAGAAACAGTCCTCGATCTCTTGGCTTTGGGAGGCTTAGGGATGTCTGGAACCTTCTATTTCTCTCTACCTTTTGGTGATGGAACACGCTCATGGCGCTTCTTTGAGGGGATTTTTGGAGATTTAGTGGAAGAGTCCTCTTTTTCCTTGGACGAAGACTCTACAGCTTTCTTCTTGCTCCTTGACCGTGGAGAATCCTTGCTAACTCCATGGTGATAGCGATTGGGAAGAGTTTTAATCTCACAAGGCATTCAGGAGGAGTAGCAGTCGGATTGGATTCCCTTTAAGGGTTAACAGCATCGGGGTAGGCGCTGGAGGGGTAAACAAAGACATCTCTAGGGTTTGAGAGGAGGATTTGGTCAAGAAAGAGAGAAATCAGAGATTTAGAGAGATTAGGGCGAGAGATACAGAGAGACGCTAGGGCAAAACTTGAGTTTTGAAGCGAGTTTTGAAGAACTTAAATAGTAACTCAATTAATAGACACAACTAAAACTCGAGTTTTGAATAAAAAAACTCGAGTTTTGATGAATGGTGACTAACCTGGACTTCAAAGGTGTAAGGTGAACCTTTGAACTTCAGCGACCAAAACTCGAGTTTCAGTATGAAAACTCGAGTTTTCACCACTCTTCAAAACTTGGTTGCTCTCTGTCTAATGGAAACTCGAGTTTTCAACTTCTTCAAAAATCTAAAGTTTTTCTCTCTCCCCGATAGTCATTTCCAAAACTCGAGTTTTGGGAGCACTCCTCGACAGCAAACATCACAATTTCAAGCATCCTGCATAAAATACAACTAAATACTCTGATGCTTAAGTTAGTAACATTCAATCATCAAAACCATAACTAATATTGAGTGATAAATACTTACAACTCATTGGGATTTACCATTCCCAATTCTCTTCTTATGAAATTGAATTGTTCCTTAGCCAATGGTTTGGTGAAGATATCAGCAAGTTGAAGATGTGTTGGGATGAACATGACTTTGACATCCTTCTTCTGAACATGATCCCTTATGAAGTGATGTCTCACATCAATATGCTTGGTCCGAGTATGTTGGACTGGATTCTTTGCCAAGCTTATTGTGCTAGTGTTGTCACACAATATTGGGATCTCCTTCAAAATGATTCCCAAGTCGATAGTTCTTTGCTTGAGCCCCAAAACTTGAGCACCGCAACTTGATGCAGCTACATATTCAGCTTCAGTCGATGATACGACCACACTTGTTTGTTTCTTGCTGAACCATGACACAAGTGAGCCACCAAGAAATTCACACTGGCCACTTGTGCTCTTCCTATCAGTCTTGTATCCAGCATGATCTAAATCTGAATATGCCACCAAATGTTCATGTTGACCTTTGGGAAACCACAATCCTAGTGTTTTTGTGTCAACAAGGTATCTGAATATTCTCTTCACATGTTCACCATGAGACTCCTTGGGAGCTGACTGGAACCTTGCACACATTCCTACACTGAATTGGATGTCTGGACGACTTGCAGTCAAATAGAGCAATAATCCAATCATTCCTCTATATCTGGTGATGTTGAAGTCCTTGCCTTCTTCATCAGCATCCAATGAAGCGGTTGAACTCATTGGAGTGTCAGCACCATTGCGTTGGTCCATCCCAAACTTCTTCAATGGGTCATTGAGATACTTGGTCTGAGATATGAAGATTCCACTCTTCTTCTGCTTGATTTGCAGACCAAGGAAGTAATTGAGTTCTCCCATCATGGACATCTCAAACTCTCCCTGCATATTCTTAGCAAATTCTTCACACAAAGCATCATTAGAAGCACCAAATATAATATCATCAACATATATTTGCACAATTAGAATTTTACCAAGCTTATTACTCTTTATGAAGAGAGTTGTATCTACTTTTCCTCTAATAAAACCTTGATCAAGAAGGAATTTACTTAATCGCTCATACCAAGCTCTAGGAGCTTGCTTAAGTCCATAAAGAGCCTTCTTGAGACGATAAACATGATCTGGATGACGTTCATTTTGAAAACCATGAGGTTGTTCTACATAAACTTCCTCTTGGATAAAACCATTTAGAAAAGCACTTTTTACATCCATTTGATAAAGCTTGAATCCTTTGACACAAGCAAAGGCTAGAAGAACTCTTATGGCTTCCAATCTTGCCACTGGAGCATAAGTTTCTTCATAATCAATTCCTTCTTCTTGATTATAGCCTTTAGCAACCAATCATGCCTTGTTACGGACAATGATTGCTGACTCATCTCGTTTGTTCTTGAATATCCATTTAGTGCCAATGACCGGATGGTCCTTAGGCCTAGGTACCAAATCCCAAACTTGATTTCTATCAAATTGATGTAACTCCTCTTGCATTGCTATCACCCAATCATTGTCTGAGAGGGCTTCATCAATCTTAGAGGGTTCAATATGTGATATGAAGACTGAAAATGTAACTTCATTTAAAGTGCTATTTCTGGTTCTTACTCCTTGGTTTACATCACCAATAACTTGGTCCAAAGGGTGATTCCTTATAAACTTCCAGGGTCTAGGCTGAGTCTGATCAGGATTTTCAAGATTGTTTTGGGGATCAGCCTCAAAAATATTTTCAAAATTTTCAATAGATACAGGAGTAGTTTTCGAAAAGAATTGATTTTTGAAAACATTTTCTTCATCATCATCCAAAGGTTTATCAGATTTGGATCCACAAAAAACAACATGCATAGACTCTTCAATAATACGAGTACGAGTATTATTGACTCTATAAGCTTTACTCCTATTAGAATAACCCAAAAATATACCTTCATCTGCCTTGGGATCAAACTTCCCCAAGTTATCCTTACCATTGTTGTGGATGAAACACTTACATCCAAACACATGCAGATGAGCTAGATTTGGTTTTCTTCCTTTGTACAGCTCATAGGGAGTCTTGCTCAACTTCTTCCGGAGGTATGCCCGATTTGAGATATAGCAAGCGGTGCTCATTGCATCAGCCCAAAACACTTGAGAAGTGTTGTTCTCATTCAGCATAGCTCTTGCCATCTCGGTGAGGACTCGATTCTTTCTTTCCACAACACCATTTTGTTGAGGGGTTCTTGGGGCTGAGAAGTTGTGGTCTATCCCCATGCTGTCACAAAACTCAGCAAACGCATTGTTTTCGAGTTCTCCTCCATGATCAGTTCTGATTCCTGAAATAGAGAAACCTTTCTTGTTTTGGACATTCTTGGCAAAAACAACAAACTTATCAAATGTTTCATCTTTAGAAGATAAAAATATAGTCCATGCAAATCTAGAAAAATCATCAACTATGACCAAAGTATAAAGATTGCCACCAAGACTTTTAACTCTAACTGGTCCAACTAGATCCATGTGAAGTAGTTGGAGAGGTCTATTAGTTGAAATCTCATTTTTAGATTTGAAAGACGATTTGGTTTGTTTCCCTTTTTGACAAGCATCACAAAGCATGTCATTTTTAAAACGAAGTTTAGGAACACCAATCACCAAATCCTTTTCCAGTAATCTATCAAGTTGAATCATATTGACATGAGCTAATCGCTTGTGTCATAGCCAACTCTCATCCAAATTGCTTACAAAACATTTTTCAGAAACAGAACCATTACTAGAGAGGTTAAGTGTATAACAGTTGCCATCTCTAGGGGCTCTGAATAAAGCTTTTGATTTTATGTTTTCTAAAGGGAGAATATCCTTACTCACAATCAAGCACTCCTCGAATCGAAGATAACTAAGTTACCTTTATCAGTGCTTTGACTCACACTGAGGAGATTGTGGCAAAGTCCTTCCACAAGGTAGACATCTTTGATTAGTGGTCTTTCATTGTTGCCAATTTCACAAATTCCAGCAATCTTTCCAGATTGGTCTCCACCAAAGGTTACCTTGCCACCATCCTTGGGCTTGATTGAGGCAAATTTGGATTGGTCTCCGTCATGTGCCTAGAGCATCCATTTTGTCAATGTACCATTTGTTGGATTTTGATGCTCTTAGACATACCTGCAAGACACAACAAATCAGGTCTTAGGTACCCATCTTTTCTTAGGTCCTTAGGGGTTAGTTTGTGTCTTAGGAACCTTGTAAGATCCCTTTGGCACCCATTGATAATTTCCTGAAGGTTTAATCTTTCTTTCCTTCTTATGAAAACAAGAAGAAGTAGTATGACCCTTTCTATTGCAGTAATGACAGTGTGCAAAAGGATTTGAAGAATGAACCGATTTTGTAAAATAGTTCATATAAGATTTTTCTCCAGACTTCTTTCTTCCTTTCTTTTTATCAAAATCAGGTTTGTAACCAATTCGATCTGTCATTTATAAATCTTTGTTGTTTCAAAATGACATTGAGCATTTCACTTCCTCTAGTGAATTTCTCAAGTGCCTTTGTAAGATATAAATTCTTTTTCTTCAAATCAGGACAATCTTTACAAGTAAGATATTCAGAGGAAGAAAGTTTTTCAACTTGCAACTCAAGAGTTGTATTCTTCTTTTTCAAATTGAAATATTTTTCAGCAAGTTTTTCAAACTCAGATTGCACAACAATATACTCAGCAAATAACTCATCATAAGATGGTTTGGAATCATATACCTCATCATTGTTAGCATGTTGCTCTTCTTCTTCAGCAACCAAGCAAATATTTGCTTTCTCTTCCTCATCCTCATCATCTTCATCAGATGAGCTATCACCACAAATCCCAGAGACATATGCCTTCTTTTTGAATCTGTTGAACCTCTTCTTTTCTTTATCTTTGTTCTTCAGATTGGGGCATTCTGATTTGATGTGGCCAGGCCTCTCACACTCATAGCAGATGATTGGCTTCTTTGCCTCATAGCTGAAGCTACCCTTGTGAAACTTCTTGAAACCTTGGTCCTTTTTGTAGAATTTCTTGAATCTCCGGATCATCATGCCTATCTCTTCATCATCATCTTTATCTTCATCATCATCTGGTTCCTTAGCTTCTTTGACAGCTTTGAGAGCAATTCCCTTGTTCTTGCCATGGACTTCTTCAAGTCCCTTCTTGAACTTGAGCTTTGCCTCATATTCAGAGAGACTCCCAAAGAGGGCTGCTACAGATGCCATAGAATCTCCATGAGCTTCTTCAATGGCAGTGACTTTGGCTTCCCATTCCTTGTTGAGGATGTTGAGAATTTTCCTCACTTGGACAGGTTGCTCATATTCTTGGCCAAAGCAGCAAGCTGATTGATGAGATGAGTGAATCTCAGCTGGAAATCGCCAATAGATTCTCCAAGCTTCATTCGAAGAAGATCATACTCAGTCATGAGAGTATTAACTCTATTTTGCTTCACTCCAGCAGTTCCTTCATGAGCAATTTCAAGTGCATCCCACATGGCTTTAGCAGAAGTTAAGTTGCAGACACGAAAGTACGCTTGTTAACTAAGAGTACTTTGAAGTAAGAGGACGACCTTTTCTTTGTTGAGTGTGACATTTCTTCTGTCATTCTCATCAAATTCTTCTTCTAGCTTAGGAGTTCTTACACCATCTTCAACAGTTGATGGCTCATAATCTCCTCTTTCGAATACTCTCCAGAGACCATACTCTGTAGCCATCACAAAGACCTTGAACTTGGCTTTCCGTAAAGAGTAATGCTCTCCATTTGAATCTCGGTAGTCCGTTGATCGAAGCTCCATCGGGTAGAATACCTTCCATAGTGATCCTTCTCGACATGTTAAGCTCTTAAGAGAAGACCTTGCTCTGATACCAAATGAAAATGGAGCTAAATCACCAAGAGGGGGTGAATTAGGGATTTTAAAAACTTTAAAACTTTGCTCTATTTAGGACAGTGAAAACAGAGGTAAACAGAGTAGAAAGGTGAAGAGCAAGACACACAAATTTATACTGGTTCGGTCTAACCTCTTGACCTAAGTCCAGTCCCCAGACTCTCTGGGATTTCAACTATCTCAAATGATTACACACTCTGTACTCAAGAGTAATTCTCTCTCTAGAACTTACTCCCCCTTATAAGTTGTAATCAATGAACCCAATCACCAAGTCCCCAGACTTGTGATTCTTTACAATAAATGATTTACAGATAAAAAACTCTCTCTAAGAGTGGATAAAGATAAACACCGAAGCTTTGTGTATCAAAAGATACAATACAAGTGAAAACTGAAAGTATAAGTGTAAGACTTGAATACAATTCGTTTTCAGTAGTTGTGTTAGTTGAGAAGACTTGAATGCTGCTCTATTTATACCAAGAGAGCATTAAATAGACAAGGATTAGCTTAAGATTTGGTCTTCTTCTCTCTCCAATCTTCACTTAATCCAGCTGGACAGAAGTTCAAAGTTGACTCTCTGCAAATTAATCCGTTGGAGCAGTTGCTGGATGTGGAAAACATTCTTTAATGCTTTGCAAACGTGTGCAGATGGATTACCCAAAAGTATGCAACTTTCTTGGTTTTGCATTTAATGTGCTGACATCACTTTTTGCTTTTGCTTTAAAACTTCAATAAACATTCTCTAATCATGTCGAAAACCCACTAACAAAGTGGTTAAACATATCTAGGAACATTAGAGAATAATCATAGGAAGTATTAAGATCAAACAAGAAGGTATTGCAAATTCTACAGATTTGAATTTCAGACTCTGCGATGCAAACTCAAGTTTGTTCATGTAAACTCGAGTTTTCAACTGTGCACTTAAGTCAAAACTTGAGTTTCAATATCAAAAGTCGAGTTTCCTCTATCCAAAGGGGAAAGTCACGATTTGAGCTTTTGGACATAGTTTTGCTGAAACTCAAAACTCGAGTTTCCAAAACAAAAATCGAGTTTTGGACTTTTAATGAAAACAATGAGTTTAAGTCCAAAACATCAAAACTGGAGTTTTCATTCAAAACTGGAGTTTTCAAAACATTAAAAATGTTCAAGGCTCTTGGGTTGGTCAAAACTCGAGTTTCCAAAACAAAACTTGAGTTTTCATTTAAGTATGAAAACATTGAGAGATCTGAGCCAAATCAAAACTCGAGTTTCCAAAGGGAAACTTGAGTTTTCAAAACCTTGAAAAGATGCATTGCTCTCGGTTTGGCCAAAACTCGAGTTTTGAAAGCAAAACTCAAGTTTTCATATAATTATGAAAACTTTGAGAAAAAAATGCCAAGTCAAAACTGGAGTTTTTTCGTGAAGACTCGAGTTTTCAAAATATGAGTGAAAACTTGAAAACTCTCTGTCAAGTCAAAACTCGAGTTTTTAAATCAAAACTCGAGTTTTCTCTTAAACTTAGAGAAAACTTATAAAACTCATAGCAAAGCAAAATCCTCGGAGTTTGAGCACGAAACCGAGTTTGCATATATTCAAAAATTCAAGACTCTTTGTCCGGCCAAAACTCGAGTTTCCAAACCAAGACTCAAGTTTTATCCTCAATTGAAAATAACGTGAAGTCTCTGTGTGAGGCAAAACTCGAGTTTTCTGGTCAAAACTCGAGTTTGTCTTTAAGTGAAAAACTGAGTGCTCTCTGTAAGTCTCAAAACTCGAGTTTTCATTCGAAAACTCAAGTTTTGCTTTGATCACTGAAAATGAGCAACTCTCTACCAAGGCCAAAACTCAAGTTTTGAAACCAAAACTCGAGTTTTGTCTTGACAGTAAGTTTTTCAACTTACCAAAGACAAAACTGTAACTTGTGTTTACAATTGTCAGTTATCATCAAAACACATAGAGAACTAACACAGCCTTGCTTGCTAAATATGGAGTTAATCATCGAATTGCTACAGCCTACCACCCTTAGTCAAATGGTCAAGCAGAGGTCTCAAATAGAGAGGTAAAACATATCCTGGAAAAGGTGGTTCATCCAAACCATAAGGATTGGTCTGATAAGCTTGATGACTCCTTATGGGCGTACCACACCGCATATAAAACACCATTAGGGGTCTCCCCATACCAACTGGTGTTCGGGAAAGCCTGTCATCTTCCAGTCGAATTGGAACATAAGGCCTATTGGGCAATAGCACAGCTGAACATGGATTCCACCACAGCAGGCGACAAACAGCTATTACAAGTGCATGAACTGGAAGAATTCTGTTTGCATGCATATGAGAGAACACAAAGCTTTACAAGGAAAAGGTTAAACGATGGCACGATAAGCGACTGATCCTGTGCACTTTTGAAGTTGGCCAAAAAGTACTGTTGTACAACTCTCGTCTGAAACTATTCCTGGGAAAGCTGAAATCTAAGTGGGCAGGACCCTTTGTGATCGATGCCTTGACATCGCACGACGCAGTTGAACTCAGAAATCCAAAAACTGGGAACATCTTCAGAGTCAACGGTCAGAGAATTAAACATTACTGGTCGGATCTAGTTTTGAGAGACAAGACAGCTATTGACCTCAAATTACCCTAAGTAACAAGTACTATGTCTGGCTGATGACTTTAAACCAAGCGCTGCAGGGAGGCTGCCCGACATTTGCTCTGATTATTATTTCCAGTTTTCATAAGTTTCATAGAAATGTCTGTAGGAGTCCTACCATCACAATGCAGCATGAGCAAGCTATGGCATGTTTTGTCTAATTGTCAAGTCCCTCACGTGGCCCAGGTATGTTACTTTTGGCATATATTCCTTATTTCACGTGGCCCATGAGTCGGTGGCCCAGTGCTCGCTCTATTATTACTGCTGCTGCACTGAGGGCATTGCATTGTTCAAATGTGGGGGAGGATTAGTTATGTGATATAATCTACTACTGCTGTTTCTGTGTGCGTGATCCGAATTACCCTGCATGTAGTTTTTTGCACAAACTGAAAACTGAATTTTTTTTCAAATGGCATGATAAAGCATGAACAGAATTTTGTAGCAATGGAATGAATGTCTGTATTACGGAGCATAGCATGATTGCCTAAGGAAACTGAACCTTTAGGCTTGGGAAATCGACGGTGCTAGCTAATCTGATGCGGGGTAAAGTGGCAATGAGGAAGTTTAAAGGGAAGAACCCCCAATGGAAGGATTGAGTTGAGCTTAATTGTTGTATTCTAAGTGTGCATATCTGCTAGCCTATGTTTGATCCTTGATTTGTCTTAGTTCTTTGATAAACTATATGGCATCTGAGTTTGAAGTTCGTAGGATAAAGGCATTCATGTCATACCCATCAATCCCATACACAAACCATTTATCATCATCTCCATATTGCTACCCCATTGAGCCACACGAGTGTGCTATAGCAAACCTAGTTAGATAGAAAAGCTAGAAGAAAACTGTGGAAAATGCTAGGGGAGAGTGCTCCCATGAAATGCTGCAAAAAGAGCTGTTGTTTTGCTTATCAAAAAAAAGAAGGAAATTAGAAAGAAGAAGAAAGGAAAAGACATAGAATAAAGAACAGCAAGAAAAACAAAGTTCAAGGAGGAGCACTCGGCTGAAGCCAATAGATTTGTCTACCTAATCTGCTATAGCATTTACCATCATTTCCCATCTCAAACACTTGGCCATCCTCACATTGTAACCCAAGAAGTCCTTTGGATGAACGAATACTCAGCTGTTAGGAAGCAATCTTAGAGCTTTGACAAGGCTATGGATCTTCTGGGCCCGTATGACAAGAGAAAAACTAAAATCCCTTGGGTAAGAGAGCATAAACACTGAACTTGAGAGCCTCTTGAGGCTTCTTCATCTAAGCAATACCACGCATTTTGAGCTGTTAGTATTGGACAGTGGGATTGCTGAATGGGGAATGAGAACTGAAAGCAATCATGTAAGCAAGGTTATACAGACAAGAGTACTGCAGCTCTGAGTCTTTGTTCGCTTCATCTTATTTTGCCAGGAGTGCAAAAAAGCTGAGTGTGGGGGTATTTAATGAGCACAATTTATGCCATGTTTTCCCTATATTTCATGACTAAATTGTATGGTAAATATAAGATGAACTGCAAACAATCCAAGCAAAAAGGCATATATTCATGATATAGGGAACTAAAGATAGAAACCATTTACATCCTAAACATGTGCTAAGAAAGGAGCAATTTACATGTTTTTAAGAAAGAACATATAGCAAAGCTAATACTATGTTATAGCATTCTGACAGCAACTCGAAGTGCAATAAAAGACATCACGAAAGCATAGCAAAGTAAAGGACGCAATGCTATGCGGATATTTGCTGACCTTTTTATCTAGATAATTTCAGGAATAAAGAAGGTCGAGAACGACAGGTAGATTGCTGATGTAATAAAATAGAAGATGCGGAGGATCAAAAATGAAAGATCTGAAGAATCCCGTAAGATCAGCAAAATCAATCTACTAAGGATAGAAGATGCAATGGACCTCGACAGATTTGGAAAGCCCAGCTCGCTAGAACTTGCACTACAAGAAAGGTTGATTATAAAAGGAAACATCAAGACAACCCTAGAGGGAGAGTCACACAGAGCCCAAAACGAGATTCCACATTCGACAGACTCAAAAGAAGAGTGAGAGATTTCACAAGGCACGAGAATTCCAGGATAACCCAGCATCCTTCCTTGCAGTACGACGAAGAGAAGAAGACGTGGAGTGGTGACGTGACAGGGCTTCTTCCACACCATCGGAACTTCGTCAAGCTTTCTGTTTTCTCCTTTTATTTTAGTATTTAGATCATGGGTCATTCTGTTACTATCTGTTTTTTGTTTTCCTCGTCAGTCATGAACTGATTTTCCTATGGCTGAATGAGGATGAATCCTTAAGTGTTACATGAACCCAGCTGCAAGTTCTTAATTTAATAGATTCGGTTTGCTTATCAGTGAATTCATTACTAGTCGATTAGCGGAAGCTAAGGGCTAGATTTGTGGCCTCGGCTTACTGGCAATGAGTCGAGGTTAGACCTTTGAGAAACAGTGTCTGCTAGGAGTCGGTGCAAGGCTTGACCTATTATTGTATGCTTCAGGAATGGGTCTACCTCTCATAACCATGTCACCTTGTGTGTAATGCAGATCTAACTAGAAAGTTGCCATAGGAATATGGAAGGAGTATAGTTCGTATCATATGTATCGGACGCAGAAGCTTCGATAGATTATAGTGGTGGGTTAACTGAATAGCATTGTAGTTAGCAGCTATGCTGTAGCATTATGAACGCTGTGTAGCATGGATGCTATAGCAATGGGTAGAGCAAATGGGGGATTGATGCACTTAAGGGTGATTTCAAGTTCAGCCTAACTTCTACTGATATCTTCTTAAAACTACGATACTCTATTTATTTCTGTTATTAGCAATAAATACAAAAACCTCTCAAACCAATCATATTTACTTTCTGTTTGCGCAACTATCATAGCAATTAAGCGTCACTTCTTAGTATCTCAGTCTTTGTGGGACGATACTCTACTTACACTTTATTACTTGTTCGACTGGTTCACTTGCCATCAAGGAAATCGACCAAGAGGCTACTACCGACTGACCATGATGGCAAACTCCAAGGAGGTAGTCAAAAGATGTGATAATTGTCAAAAACACGCCAAGGTCATTTGGCTCCCGCCAGCAGAATTGAAAAGCATCTCAGCCCCTTGGCCCTTTTACAAATGGGGGATGGACCTCCTCGGACCGTTCAAAGTAGCTCCAAGACAGTTACGATGGCTCATCGTCGCGGTTGATTACTTCACAAAGTGGATCGAAGCCGAGCCCTTAACTACAATTACCTCAGCGCGCATACAGTGATTCTTCCGTCACAGCATTATCTCCTGCTTTGGGATCCCGATCGAGATAATCACGGATAACGGGACCCAATTCTTTGATAAAGGATTCCAGAATATGATGTCGGACCTCGACATTAAACAACGATTCGCTTATGTCGAACATCCACAACCTAACGGCCAAGATGAAGCAGCCAACAAAATAATCCTCGATGGCCTAAGGAAACGAATGGAGGATGCGGAATCCAACTGGGCCAAACAACTCTATAGTGTCTTATGGGGTTACAAGACCAACGTCCAAACTTCAACCCAGGAAACCCCCTTCCGGTTGACCTATGGATGCGAGGCAATGATCCCCGTTGAGATAGGCCAGCCATCATGGAGGAAGTTGAAAGCCCTCCAGGAAGGTGAGGAGTCGATATGACTCGTTGAGGGTGGAATTAGACTTCATTGATGAAGTTAGAATCACGGCGCATTGCCGAGACCTAGCTACCAAGCAAATCATTGCGGCCAAATACAATCGGAAGGTTAGGCGCCGTTCGTTCAACAAGGGTAACCTGGTACTCCGACGAGCGGACGTCAGAAACAAAAACGCTAAAGATGGCAAACTAGCTGCAAACTAGGAAGGTCCTTACCGGGTTAAGGAGAAGCTCGACAAAGGAGCTTATATACTCGAAACCCTAGGAAGGAAGCCAATCAAAAGGACTTGGAACGCCGACAAACTGAGAATCTACTATAGTTAGACCTCAGCGCTGCATTCATAATATGCCAAACATAACATGTTTGAGCTCAATTATTTCTTGATTTCAGTATTTTGATTTCAATTTTATATTTTTGTTCATTCAATTTCATTGTTTGACGTTATTAGCTCTTTGGAGCGGATTATTAATTTAATGAAGAATTCCTCAGTGGAAATTCAAATTTGGCACTATCGATGGTCCAAAGTATTACACCGAGGTTATTAAACCCAGTTAGAAATAAAACCCAAAGTGTGGGATTACACTGGGGCTAACGCCCCCAGGTTTTTGAAATACGTGAAGTTGCTAGTATAAGCCTTTGCCAATTTGATGCATCAAAACTCGCTCCTAGATAAGAAGTTGAATTGTCATTCCGACCCTGATCAGGTCAAAATGTTTAAGCGTTGCGTTTCTACACCACGGCTGGACATGTGACAGTTTGCCCTTATCCTAATTAAGATACCGGACAACGGAACCGGAACACTGTAACACCGTTAAAAGAAAACCCTTACCCTTATACCCGGTATTTGGTACCAAAAGAATATAAGCAGATATTGCATAACTAAGACCCTGGCCCGGTCGCACAATCTCCAAAATAAAGCTCGATGAAGCATATGTGATTTTATCCAAAAGAGATAAAAGCTATTAGGATAATTAAAATACTGTTGAAAATTACAAAACCGGAGTACACTCGGTAAGCACATAAAGTCAGAAGGGCATCAGCGCCCAAAAAAGAAGAAACTACATGAGAAGAGAGCCACTTAGGTGGAAGGGCCTTGACCACCTTTTGGAACGGCGTCAGGCGAGACCTCCTCTTCTCCTTCACCGCCCTGCCCTCCACCATCAAGGTCAGATGCTGAGACACCATCAGGCAATGGAGGAGGCAGAACAAGCTAACCATTGTGAACATACGCCCGATAATGGAACCCAACAAGATCCAGGTTCACGTTAGGGTTCAGATGCCGAATTTGCATCAGGGCCATGTCAAAAGCCTCCCTGGGGGTGGCCCTCACGGTGTCAGAACAATCGGTGAGGGACTTCTTGGTATCGACAAGCTTGGCCTTCGTTGCACCCAACTCCTCGACCAGATTACCCCACTACATTTGCACGGTCTTCAAGGCCTCCATACTCTTGGAATGAGCGGCCTGCGTGGTGAGGAGTTCGGAGTTTGTTTTGGCCAGGGCGTCCTTCGTTGCTGCAACTCCTCAGTTGTTTTCGCTGCCACGGCTCGGATCGCACTTAGCACTTCCTTCACCCGCTTCTTGGCTACCACGGCCTGATTTCTCTCCAGCTCCCTGCACCATCTCTCTCCCACGACCCCAACATACTTATGCTTCAAATGAAGCACAATTTGTGCCAACTCGACACCTTTCAACAAATGGTCTTGCACGCTATGAACTAAACGTTCATCAGCATCAGATAGGGGTGGCATCCAGGAAGTGGCGAGGAGGGAAATAGACGACGCTGAGCTCATCAATTACACCCCTGTCTCAGTGAAACTCTGAGGGAGCTTGAAAGGGGGAGGAGGAGGAGGAGAAGAAGGATCCAGATCGGCCTGAGGACGATCTTGAGCCTCCTCAGTCGAGATCTCCTTGCCTTTGGGCTGGTGAATCTGGGCGGCTGAAGGAGAGGAGGAAGTTCCGCCCTGAGCCGAGGTCTTAGTGTTGGAAATTATGCCCTAGGGGCAATTCATTGTACTTTGGATGTTTAAGTTATTTAAAGTATTTTCTTTAGTTATCATTTTCGTTTGCATGTTCGTATTGATAACTGCATCCCAGGATACATCTTATAGATTATCCTAGATGTCCCTGGTCGGTCATCTACGCGGGAGCGAAGATGAATTAAGACCGATATGACTTTGATGAGGTATGGAGATACAATCAAAGTCATGGGCACTTGTAAGAGTACAAGGTCTTTGGACCGACCCACTATGAAAGCCGCATGGATTAAGTCATAAGCTTATCTCATGTATAACGCGTCACAATGCCCTATGACTCGAGATCATCATGGATTCCTACATTATGAGTCACTGACCTTTGACCTAGTCAAAAGTCACCTTTGACCGGGTGATGATAAAGGCTAGGATCGGGATCGGTGATTTTCATGCGGAGGGATATGAATGGTCAAGATGGAATTTGTCCCTCACATTTGTAGAGAGATAATACTGGGCCCCTCGATGAGTGAGTCTAAGAAATGTATGGCCATACTGTGATGGAAAGGAGTTTCCATTTCACTTGTTAGACTACTCGAGAATCGAGAAAGTAATGGTCAAGAAAAGGAAGTTGACATTATCCATGCCTCATCCTTGACCAAATTATCGCGTGACAAAAGGGACGTGACATGGTTGTACGATAGGTGTATCGTGTCATCGATCCCCATGTGAATTGGGTAGTCGCAATGTCTTGCTAGAGGCCGCTTGCGATTTGTGGGTGACACGGTGTTGGCCCACCGCCAATCTCACATGGGCAACGTGGTCGCACACAAGAATAATCCAACACGGGTAAAAGTGTCCAGGTTCATTGAATCTCAGATTAATCTGAGATTAATAAATACCGAGTTTAATGCAAAGGGTAAATATATATATATATATATATATATATTTAAATTCGAAAATAATATAATGATATTATTTAATTGAGATTAAAATATTATTATTATATTATTTGTTTTATGTTTAATTTATTTGATAAATTAAATATCTAAAACAAAGCGAGATATTGTATCTCATTTAATTTTTGAATAAAGATATTAATTTCTATTTAATTTAAATTGAGATATTAGTATCTCGATTTAAATAAATAGATAGATATCATTTCTCGGATTTAATTTATTGTGATAAATTAAATCGAAGGCTTTTTAAATTTGGATTAAATAAATAGGTTGGATTAAATCTATCGATAGATTTAATTAACTTTTTTAATCTAGATTAATTCGAAATTTCGGATCTCGGGTTTTAATTCGATTAAATAAATATTATTATATTAGATCTATCGGATAGATTTAATTAATATATATTTAATCCAGATCTAAAGTTTGAATTTAAAAAGTTAATACGATTAATTTTGTATTAAATACGCCGAACAAGTTTTAGAAACCTACGGGACTTTCGGTCGAGCGTATTCCCGAAAAGCCGCGAGAAACCCTAGAGTGAAAATAGAGAGAGACGCACAAGAGGCGCTAGCACGCCGCCATAGCCGTGAACGAGGATTGTTCGTGTGGATACCGTAGAGGAAGAGGATTCTAAGAGTCGTCGTCTTCGCCGATCGAGGAGGTAGCCCACCTATTCAAGGAAGAACCGGACGCGACGAACTCTAAAAGGTAATATCCGGATTCACTAGCTTTGATTTAAACGTTTTGAGTGATCCTCGGGACGGATTCGTAGAAAATTTTTATCCGCTGCGTTGTACGGATCCCAACACTTAGTCCTCTTAGACGCCACGGCCTGAGATGAAGCCTCGGCCCTCCCCCTATCGGCTTCAGGAGCAGCACGTTTTCGAGTCTCCCTCTTACTTGTAGCCCCCGCGACGTGGTTCACGTAAGAGTGGTAACTGGGCAATCCCTCCATGTTTTGAGCTGCACAACAAAAATGATAATGATTAAAACATGTACGCAGGCATAGAAAGGCAAAGTATGAAGTACATAGATATAAAGGCATACAGGGCACCGATCTAGGCACAGTGGTAGGCGGATAAATTATGGAAGCAATAGTTTTCACACCGTTCTCTGTAACAAAGGCCACTAGGTGAGATATGAAGTCGACTTCGTCGGCTGGGAGGTCATCATCGTCAACCTAGTAACTGGTGGAATGTTTGTTGTGGTGGTCTTCAGTCCAATACAGTGGAAACCTCCACTCCATGTTCTTGGACTCGGGGCCAAGAAGAAACCATGGTTGCTGCCCAGAGATGGCAACAACTTTGAAGAAACTGGTCTTGAAGTGCTTGAAGGACTCCAAATAGGGGCAGAAAAGTTTCCTCCCAGTGACCCCCTGATGGAAGTCAAGCCCTTCAAATTGGCTAACTCTTTACCAGAACGGTAGGTGAAGGGGCAAAAGAAATAAAAAAAATAAAGAAACTGTACAGGGGATGGGCGGCTTAAAAGAGCTACAGAGACGTTCAAAGTCCAGAAGAAAACCCCATATATTAGGGTGAAGTTGGGAAGGAGCCGAAGATAGTTCAGGGCGGCTATTTGGAACTCAGTAAACGGGAACCGGATACTGAGCCGGGTAGCATAGTCCCTATAGAAGAAGAAGTAGGATGGATTGATTCCTCCCCGTTCAGAGCACATGGGCTCCCCGTCGGAAAGAGGACACAAGGTACAGCCGGAAGTCTCTCCGAAGTCGAGCTTGGCGATATCCGACGAGGTCATCAAAGAGTGTGTCGTTAACACCTCATGAGTAACCCAGGGGTATCTCGTTAGTAAGACCTGAGGGGGGCTGGCGGAATCTGACTCTCCGGTGGTGGAAGGTGTTCTATCAGATGATGAAGGTGACTCCATATATACCTATATAGCCACAAAATGAAAATCAGAATTCTAACCACACATACCTGAAGTATATAAATTACTGCGCGAGGGAAAATGACTGGACTAGGGACATGTTGATTCCTAGGGGCCGGAATAGGATCAGGGGAAGACCTATGATGGCAGAAGCCTAGAATGACATTGGCAAGGGAATCTTGACCAAGTGAGATGTAGTGGGAGCTAGAGGCGATGCAATCCTAACATGGGCCGAGATATCCTTCAGGGAGGGACTCCGACCTCAGCCGGGGGTGAGTCTGATAAAAGCTAACGGTTTGTGCCGAGATGGTGTTGAAATTACCCCAACCCCCGACATGATGGAGGAAGGGGGTAGAACTCACATTAGGAGGCCCGGCTACAGCAGGTATAGACCCTCCAACTCTCCTCTCACCGAACTCACCACGAAGCAAGGTGGCTAGCCTTTGCTCTTCAGAAAGAGGAGAGCCAAATAACCAAAAGCTGGCTCTAGGGTAATGCGCACGTAATACCTCCTCCTCTAGAGTTGCATTCTGGCTCAAAGAGGGCAAATAGTTAACCCTACTCATCACCATCGGAAAGTGCTACATAGAAAGGCTAAAAAAAAAGGTTGACATAAGGAGGGGGAACCGAGACTAGACAACGAATACTCCCACACACAATAACATATAGCCATACGAACAGGGGCCAGAGCTCAGAGGTTTCCTAGCTATTCCTATCAAAACCTACCCAGAAAATCCCCAAGAACAGGCTCTACGTGGTAGAGGGGTGACGATACTAGAACCAACGAAAACCAAAGGGAAGCCCAAAAATGAGAGAGGATGATAAACATACCTGGTTGACTGGGAATCTATGAAATGCAGAGTGGTAAGATCTGTAGGTTGCAGAGGGGTAAGCAACTTAAGAGAAGGAGAGGTTTCTGGCAATAGCGAGTGCGAAAAGTATGAAGAAGGGAGGGAAATATGTATAAACGTTGTCATACCGAACCGTCAAGGGTACAGGAGACTTTTTACTCGACAAAGTAAGGGTAACATACGCGACGGGACAGGCGCATTTAATGCGCACAGAAACCATAGACGCCAAGGCGTGGCGGTTGAAACCCCACGCGAATACAAGGCAGCCAGGTGTCAGTTCGCAATGATGACGAATATAGAAGGTCCTCGGATTCAACTAGAGGAAAATCACCTTGGCATTATCTAGGATCTTTGAGACACTACCTCGGATCTTTGGGAGGCCACCTTAATAGCAGAAATTAGTATCCACGACCGCGAAGCTCGGCCAGTAAATGAAACCCGACAAAACCGACTGGGGGTATGATACATCCCGGTAGCTCAAGAGCTTGAACTACCGGGCTGGGGGAAACTATTACGGACCTACATTAGGCCCAACGCCAGGATGGCCCAATGAGGAATGTATTGCATATCAGGATCTACTTATATTACAGGAAGATCCTACCTTTGCGACAATCCAGATATATCTATATCTATATCTGATAGTTACGATATTGGGACCGGGGATCACGAGGCCCAAGAGATTTAACCTAAGGTAAACTCTATAAATACAGAGGTCAAACCTTAAGGTACACACGTTCTAACTCTAGACTATTTACATACGGTCATCACTGTGCACACACCCCACTCCTTGGGCATAAGCCTTGTTTATGTACAGTGATCCTTGGTTCTCCTGGTCATCTCCCTCATAGATATTCCAGTAGAGCCCAACGATCCAACATCAACTCACTAGCCCTCCAGGCTAGACATCTGTGTTCTACACCAGAACAATAAGGATATTAATAATTGTATTTATTTTCAAGGACCAAAAATTTTACAAAATTAATCTTTCCTAATTGTTAGTTATTTGATTGAAGGGTTAAGATGTAAAAATGCATATGAGCTTATACCCAAAGTACACCCAACATCAAGTATTTCTTTTTTAATGTACAATAGTGACTAAGTGATTAAGAAAGGGGAGCGAAAGTCTCATTGCTGTTAATCGAGAAGACATCCATTGGAGTGAAGTTAAATATGTGAGGTGTTATACAAAGTGTGAGGAATATATGGCTATCAGTTGGGATTTGTCGTTTAAACCCTGAACCACCGAGTCCTGAGTCGTCTTCAACGTCGAGAGGGAATAACTGCTCCAAGCACAGATGCAAGAGCTGAGGAGGAGAAATCGAGAGGTAGCTCCATGGATTCGTCTTCAACGTCGATGACAGGGAGAAATGAGAAACTGAGGATTTCCCATCACCTTCATTCTTCTCTTCACCACCATCGGAGCTTTTGATCGGCTTCTTTCTCTCAGAGCTCTTTACCACCAATCAATATTTCCATAGTCTCAGTTCCAACATCTTCATCACCGTCAGTCTCCACTTGTTCTCTAACTTCATTTACAGCATCATCATCGTCGTCGTTCTTCATGCTTCTTCCTTCGTTTTCTAGTTTCTGGAAAATTGAACATGTCCAGCATCATCATCTAAAATCCAACATTATCATCACCTTCAGTTTCCACTTATTATCTGACTTCATTTACAACATCATCGTCGTCGTCGTTCTTCACCCTCCTTCCTCTGCTTTATAGTTTCCGGTGAACTGAACAGGTTCGGCATCATTATCACCGTCGGGGCTATACTTCCTATGAGAGTCTTCAACAATGAGGGGTGTAGATAAAAAGTGGGTCTGTCGACTATGGTTAATGGAAAATGATGGTGGCATGGAGGCGAGATCAACATGGCGACAAAGTGAAGGGAGGATGGAAAGAGAGAAGAATGTCGCCGGAAAGATGCAACACTCAAAAACATAACCTCATCGAAAAACTAGAAACAATGACAGATGGCGTTGTGCGAACAAAGAAAGATGAAGTGATGGTGGTGACTTGATCTTTGAAGCTCTAAAGGTTGCAAAACCAAACGGTGATAGAGAGATGCAACGGCGAGGGCCTTGCAATGGTGTTGAGCTGTTTCCCTTGCTGTCTCTGTCTCTCTTCGTCATCCAACTTTCTCCACTAAGAGGAAAACAAGGGTACAATAGGAGGAAGGGAGATATAGGCTGAGGGATGAAGAGAGGAAGGAGATGAGGTGTGGCCATGGGATGCGACAACGAGATTTATCTTTTTATAATATGAGTAAATACCCTTTCTAGTCCTTGACAAAAAACACAGACCCCATTTTAGTCACTTACAAAAAAATCGACCCTTATTCGTCCTTTTTAAGGGACTAAAAATGACCTTTTGGAAATTTGTGAGGGATCAAAATGTCCACCAATTGACCCTTATTCGTCCTTTTTATGAACTCAAAATGACTTTTTTTTGTAAGGAACCAAAATGGAGATCGCGTTTTTTGTCAGAGACCATAAAGGGCATTTACTCTTATAATAATTAATTAATGCTATAAGCACATGTGGATCTTTTTTAAATTTCTTTTTTTTCCCTTCACGACCAACTTGGATAAAAATTCGCTGAGTCATCATCCATGTTAGCGTTTTTAGTCAAACTAACGGTCAACATGACAGAAATGTGATTTTTGCTCATTTTTCATAACCACATTGTCACTGTTGGAGCTAAAAAAAGCATTTAGTGTTGGGTGCACTTTAGGTACAAGCTCATGTATATTTTTGCACATTAATCCTTGATTATATATATATATATATATATATATATATATATAAACATCTATACGCACCTCAATAATGTTATGATATTTTCTCTCAACATCATACTATCTTAAAAGTTACCTAAATTATAATAGCTTTTAAAATATATAAATAATTAGAAATATACCTTTCTAGATTTGTTATTATTTTTAAAAACTTAAGATATCTCCCAAAAAATCTGATAATATGTTTCTTTTAAAACTATGTTATTTTTTATGGAAAAAAAAGTATTAAATTAAAACAACAGAATACAGTATGCATGTAAAAAATATTATAAAAATGAAAGATACTAAAGTTTAAAATTCTTAAACAATATATTCATAAATAAACTGTCAATATCACATGAATATTAATATCTAAATAAAAGTCAATTCAATTTAAGGACGCACTTAATAAACTAACCATCAAAATAGTTGACATGGGGTTGAGAAAATGTAGAGACTTTGTTCATGGTTAATTTCATAATTAAATATTTATATTTTAACTTTTAGTCCTTTAATATAATTGTAATTTTTAAGTCCTTATTAGTAAATATTTCTTTTCTTGGATATTCTCCCTAATTTTTCCTTTGATTTATAGTTTTTTGAATACGTTTTCTAAGATAAAGATGAATTAATACAATGTTTCGTCCCTAAAGTTTACCGTCATTTTAATTTTAGCCTTTGAAGTTTTAAATCATGAGTTTTAGTTTCTCAAGGGGCAAAATGATCCAAATACTTATTAAATTATAAGAAATATAAATATGATTTATGACATTCTTTGGCCCCTAAGTTTACCCTCATTTTATTAGATCTAGCTTCCCTCCCATGCACCTCCCGTCCTTAGCCTTTCCATTACGCAAAACTCCACCGTTTGGAGTTTATTAATAATGATATTCAGAGCCCTGGAGTATTTTTTTTTAGTTGTACCTAATATTTTAAAATAATTTTTCGTGCATTATCTAGCATAAAATATTTTAAGTATCACTCGATATCGGCGACTGCACGCACCTGAAGTATTTTTCTAGTAACACTTTGTATCTTAAATTTATTTTTATCGCATTCAGCACCCTAAATTATTTTCTAGTTGGAACGAGCAACCCAAATTTAGGATACTGAGTTTTGGATGCGCTAAAATTTAGTTTAGGATATAAAGTGTTACTAAAAAATATACTTAGGGTGCAGCTTGCCAGATACTGGGTTCTACTGGAAAAATATTTTATGCTACATAGAGCACAAATACATATCTTATAATATTGGGTACTATTGGGGGGAAAACTTCAAGAGCTTAATTGTCATTACCAAAAAAAAGAAAAAAAAGTGGATATTATACCCCTACCGGCCTCGCCCTTTCGGGTGGCGGGTTAGAGGGATTCCTCTTACTGGTTACCTTTCCTTCATTATTAGGTCCAATTAACTTGTGTCAGAGTGAGCGCAACAAAGCATTTAACCGGTTTGGACAATCTACTATACTGGTAAAAGTAAAATAAACATAAAAATAAAAGTCCCCGAAGGGTTAAGGGTACATTCATCCAAATGTAAAAGTCAAAAATATATGGATACAGTCATCCTAAAAATATGTACAAAACATTATAGGACATTCCCTATTCTTCAATCTGCACCGATAAGCCCTTACCTTTCCAAAAAGGTTCTTCACTTCGGCACAACCCCCTGTGACTACAGAAGAGTCTGGGGTCTGACAATGGCCTCCAGAGTAACCGTCAATACTCAAATACTAAATGTGTAGAGTGTATGAAGGAAATCATGTCAGATATGAAGACACAAGTAATATGTCAAACATGCCACATATGCAAACAGAAATACACACATCACCGACTACTCTGTGCCGTCAGCTGCCTTTCCAAGGCAAGCCCCAGACTTACCGGAGTCACGACCCATAAAGCTGCCTATACCAGAACAGCCCCGGACCTATCAACCCGTACAACCGCCAATTAAGGCTGGCCTCAGACCAATCGTCCTCAGCGCTAGGAATCACAAACTCTGTATGCATATTTGGCAAAACATATACAAAAACACACATGGCAAGTACAAACATACAACAAAACACATAAAGATATCTGAGTGAGGCGGTTACTACCTGGTGTACGATATACTGCCCTTAATATTTATTATGCCCAATGACCTTTCCAGAAATGCCCCTGACCTAATAACACCAAAATACAGCATTTTTAGTATTTCCAAAAATACCCTTACAATTCTTTTGTCAAAATCGAGCCCACACAGGATTTTTCCAGAAATTCTGTGAATTTGGCCCAACTTCCAAGATTTTTAATAAATTCCAAAAACATCATTTTCACATGAAACCAGCACCATTTAAACCATTATAATGTCTATTTTTCAGGAAAAATATTCCCAGAAGCCAATAGTACACTTATTTTGGCGTGTAGCCAATAGTTCACCCTCTGGTCCAGATTCACCCAGTTGCTCCCTGGTTCAACTTTAGCAATTTTTATATCTTAGTATAAAAATCCAAATAACACAAAATTATATGTCATGGTGAAATTTGAGATGTCTAATTTCTCCCTATAAAATCTCAACTTAAACCAAGTTCATTTACTATTTTTAAAACTCAGTTGAAGGTTCGCTGCCAGAATCTCCAGAATTGCTAAACAAGCTTGTCTTTAGTGTTTTTCGGCGATTTGAGTTCGGAAACTTAAACTTCAACCTAACCCCATACAAAATCATTTTTTAAGAACTTTGGAACCATCAAAAACTCCAAAATCAGACCCCAACACCAAGCCCCAACCAGTTGAACGAAAACTACAAGTTTAAGTTCTAAACCATCATTTTTCGGTGTTTACCTGAATCAGAAGTTTGATTGATGATTCTTGGAGCTTGGACCTTGCTTTGGCTATGGAAACTTGGCTGAAACCTTCTATCTTCCCTCTGAAATATTGTGCTCCCCATGTTTTAGGAGAGAGAGAGCTTATGTCCCTTTTAAATAATTAAGGAATCCAAGTAGTCTGAAATAACTGGTGTAAATTCCTGTCCAGTAATTAATAGAATTCATCTGACTTTTTTGACTTTTCCTCCAAGTATTTCAAGAATTTTCCAGGGCTCTCTAGGGTGCTGCCAAGTGTCAAAACCCTCTCCAAAATATCTAGATATGTTCTTCCTTTAGAGCAAATTACCCGTTTTGGCCCGAAACTTTTGAAAATTACAATTGTGGCCCAGAACTTATTAATTATTACTAACTTTTCCCCACATGCTTCCACCTGCCCAAAAGGACATATGTTGCACCATTTGGGGCCCACATTCCTGCCCTAATTAATTTTTTTTCTCATTTATTCCCATTTTGCCTTTTTTCTCTGAATGTGGGACCCGCGGTTTGACTTTTACACTGATTTTTCTTCCTTTTTCTCCAAGCAAATATTTTTATTAATTAGAGGGACTTGTGAGGCGCATAAAGGGCCCACAAATCTGATCCCCTTTATCTGTTTTACTTTTTCCCACTTAATCAGTCCAGTTCTTGGTCTACCGGTCCATGTGGGTCCCGCTGGTCAACAGGGTATTTCCCTTATCACTTTTCTTTATCTTTTCCAGATATTTTCCTTTAAACAGAAATTCACATGAGACGCCCTCTAACTTTCCAGGGTGACCCCACACTTGCCCCCCTCAGTCCAAAGGAACCCCTAACTGGTCCCCATCAGTCCCGTTTCTGTCGGTTAATCGCCTGTGGGACTCTCATTTCGAGTTTGGGACTGAGTATGACTTAAATCACCTGATTTTCTCTTCTCTCTCATGGTGGACGAATTTTCAATATTACAGGGACAAGGAACTGACTGTTTTACCCTTACTTTTCCTCTTTTACCCCTAAAGTGACACGTGTCCCAATGTGATCATTACATTAACTCTTACTTTTTGACATATGACTTTCCAGTGTCTCCTTCTCTTTCTATTTTCCTCAAAAATGCAGAGAATCTTTATCTATCCAAGAAATGTCACACTTCGTGAACCGAGCTTAGTAGTCTGCCTAACTTAGGCTTATTCTCAAGTCTCCATGCCCGAAATTCAGGATGTTACTGTGGACCACCCTCCTATTTTACGCCCAGAACGATGTAGTTTTGAGTAATGGAGAGGCCAAAGATAGCAGATGCATGGGAGGAAAACTAGACCACATTTTAATTTTAACTTTTCAACTTTTAAATTATGGGTTATGGTCTCTCAAGAGGAAAAATATTCCAAATGCTTATTAAATTATAGGAAATATAAAGATGGGTTGGTACAATTTAAGTTTACTCTCATATTAATTTTGGCCTATCAAGCTTTTAATCATGAGTTTTTTTCCTTCCGGAGGCAAAATGGTTCCAATGTGTTGGTTATGATTAGTTTTGATGGTGTCTTATATAGATGTCATTGTTAAAAGTAAAAAGATTGAGTAATATATTGAGTAATATAGTTATCTCCTACATTGACTAACTACTATGTTTAATGTAGATTAGTCCAAGTTGAATCATGCAGAATAATCAAGAAGGAGATAAGGGATTAATGGAAAGAAGAAGTTGCAGAGGTTGTCAAGGAAGCAAGATGTTATCAATAGATTTTGGAGGATAACCAAGAAGAAAAGAAAAGACTAGAGAAAGATGTTATCAAAAGAACTTGCACAATATAATGGGAATATCAACATTCAAGTTCTTGTGATACTTGAAGTCTCTATGATAAGCAGAAGTTGGAATGAAGCTTCATCGCTTTCTGGATATTGAAGAAGGAAGAAGCTACAAAGAATGATAAGCCCAAGTTAAATGATGAAGAATGATCAAGTTGGGAGATGGAAGTATGAAGAACTTGATGTATGGAATGAAGATTTAATTATCCAAGTTCTTATATTGAAGCTAGAAGCCTCCAAGATCATATGGAAGTTGGAATGGCTCAATTTGGAGTTAAAGTTAGCAAAAATCAGCTTCGGGATGAGAAAACTCGAGTTTCCAAGTCAAAACTCGAGTTTCCTACTACTTTGTAGTGATTTGCCTCTCGGATAGGAGAAAACTTGAGTTTGGAATACAAAACTCGAGTTTGCAACTCAAAACTCGAGTTTGGGGTGTCTTCAGCATCTCCGGCCTCTCTGGACTAAGAAAACTCGAGTTTCCGTGGCAAAACTCGAGTTTCCAACGGTGATCGCTCTTCAACAACTCTTTCACATTCAGCACGGCGACCTCTGGTATTTCGATGATATATCACAAACCAGAGATCGGATTGAGACGAAACCAAAGGCATATGAAACTAGACTCCCAATGCGTCATTTTAATATAAAATTCAAGCCCAAAGGAGTTCAAATCAAGGAGTTATGAATTGTTGAATTTGACATAGAAATCCACACCACACAGCAAACCAAGCTTCAATGTTTTGAGTGTATCTCACAAACTACAAATCCAATTGAGCTGAAATCAGTGGCATTGGAAAGTATACTCACAGAGCTTTCCATCAAGAGTTTAACGGACCAAAGCGGAGTTCAGACCAGGGAGATATGGTCTTCAAAAGTTGACATTTATTTCAAGAAGACTCAACAAAGTCCAGCAGAAAGCAAAACTCGAGTTTCCAAGTCAAAACTCAAGTTTTCATCTCAGTTTCAGAAAATCAGCGTTTCGAAAATACTTATTCTTTTGATAAACATCCAGATGATTACCCAAATGATTTATAACACTTCTTATATCATTTGTGTACAAGTTTCGTGTGATTAAACGAAGGATTAGATGCAAATCTTCAAAATATCATATTTGTGTCGAACATCGAAAGTTGTGCAAAAGTTCTAATGGCTAGTTTCTAACATGACTATATTTCTTTATCCAACGGTCATTGAATCTTCTCAACGGTCATATATTGATCTCTACCTATAAATAGAGGACGATTCAAGCGTAAAAACGTGGAGATACAAGCTTACACGCCAACATGCCGATACTCGCTTTCTCATCATTTACACTCTATTTTACATGTTTAGATAACATAGAGAGTGAAGTGATTTGTATTTGATCTTCAGTGTTTATCTATTCACTTCTAAGAGAGGAGATTTATTGTAAACACATTATCTTTCTATATGAGAGTTACTCAAGATTGGGTAATCTTGAGTGGGATATACATTGTGTTGATTACAACTTGTAAGGGGAAGTGAATCCTAGTGAGAGGATTACTTGAGTACGAGTGTGTAATCAAGCGGTGTGTTGATTACGGTTTGTAAGGGGAGTGAATCCTAGTGAGAGGGTTACTTGATTCTGAACGTGTAATCAAGTTGAAAGAAGATAGTGGATTGAAAATCCCAAGTGAGGCTTGGGGAATTTGGACGTAGGTCAAGGATTGGGCGAACCAGGTATAAATCGATTTGCACATTCTCTTCCCTTATCTCTTACATTTCGGCATTTATGTTTGAATGACTTGTCAATTAATTTATAACTCATTTACGTCATACAAACTGAATTTTGATTTGCGAAAAGATTTTCAGAGAATCTAAGTTTTTATACTTCACCCAATTCACCCCCCTCTCCAGTACTTTCACAATGCTTATTAAATTATGGGGAATAATTTTTTAAAAGAAATGAAAATTAGGAGACCAAAACCTATAGTTTCAAATTTAATGAACCAAAATTAAAACCAAGACAAGTTTAAGAGACCAAAAATTATATTAACCCGAACAAGGTTGATCATGTCTGCAACTTGTATGTTTATTCTTGTGCCGTCTTATATGTACTTTATTTCTCTAGTGCTTTTATATTATAGTAATAATGTTTTATTTTTTATTAAGATTAAAAAAAGCATTTTTGTTTTTTGAGATGCAGCTACTGACGTACTTGTTGATGTCAGCATCTTTGGTGGTTCTTTTTTTTTTTTTTTTTTTTTTTTTTAACAGAATGAGAGAAAAGAATCTGAAAAAAACAGATACTGCGGCTATGCGCAAATTTAATTCTCCTCCGTGGCCTTTTGGGGACGCGGTTTTGGTCGTTTGCGGGGTATCGTCCGCTGCGTTTCTTACTTAAAATGATGTTGTTTTGGCTAAAAAATGAGCTGGTTCTCTCTTTTTAAAAAAATAATAATATTTTAGGGTAGTAATTGATATTTTAAGATCTGAACGATACTAAAAAAAATAATTTATGATATTTATAAAAATTTAGGATCTTGAAAAAATATTTTGGGTACTAACCGGTACTAAAAAAATACTTCAGACTACTAAACAATACTAAAAATACTTCGTGATATTGAAAAATTATTTTAGGTACGGAACAATTCTAAAAATATACTTTATGATTTTTTTCAAGATCCTATTACTTTATGATTTTTTTCAAAATCCTGAAGTATTTTTTCAATACCGATTCAAGATCATGAAGTATCTTTTTAGCATTAGTTAGTACCCTAAAATTTTTTTTTTTTTAAGGTCCTAAAATTCTTTCAAGATCATAAAATACTTTTTCAGTACCGGTCAGTATCCTAAAGTATCTTTTTAATATCAATTAGTGCCATGAAATATTTTTTCAAAAAAAGAAGAAGAGGAAACCAGCTCAGTTTTGCGCCAAACGGCGTCATTTTAAGCAAAGGAGTGGATGGGACGGTATCGCACAAAGGACCGAAGCCACGTCCCTTTTTTGGTGCTGATATTTCCTGCTATTTTCTATGAATGTGCAAGTTTTACCGTTTATTTAAAATTGTGTATACAGAGTTAATAAGATTTGAGATTTTTCTTGGTCGGATGAAATATAATAGTTGCGGTTTATAAATAGGAATAGATGGTTGCATCATAACTTGTTGTTTAACCCGAAAATAAATTAAAATGGAGAGAAATTGAAAATATTTGGAGAGAAGCACCATTTTATGGTCATTTCTCAAATTCTTTTGTAAGAATAACCTTCTATAAAAGTCGCCAGAATCTTTGCAAATTTTGTTAAACCCATATTTAATTTCCTTCCAACCCTTTTTCTATAAATGAGTGTTTGCTAACTTTTGAAACCGTGATTTCAAAAGCATTTTTTTACAAGCCGAGATTATAAACTCATCTCAAATGCTTATCTCATTAATCATAAAAATTATTCTCTAAAGCTAACCCAACCTATAATGGATTAGCAGCTAAACCCAATGCACTTCTTTCATTTTCTTTTGTTTTAGCTACCGCCCTATAATGGTTGTATCTTGCTCAATGATGAAATTTAAATTAGGGAAAATTATAATAAGGGACCTAAAAATAATAATATTTATTAAGAATGACCATAAAAATAGTAATTATTTTGAAAGACCGGAAATTAAAACATTAAAATAGAAAGACTAAATTACCCTTTAGCCAGAAATAATCCTGAGACTTGTCTCCCATCTCTCCTCCTCCTCTTTGTAGTACCACTCACTTTTCTTATTCAACTTTCAATCTGATAGCGAAACCATTCAGAAAAATGGCAAGCGGTGAGAGGTTGTAGAAAATAGAACTATGGAAGAAAATATTGAAAAAACAAAGAGGGGGAAATGAGAAATCAGATGAGATCAAAATAGAAACCACTGTCCAATACAAGCAAATGAAGGAGAGGCACGGTGTTCGGCGGATTGGAGTCGTAATCAGTAACGACATTCCATAAATGTCCCACACCACAACTCACAAACACACAACTTTTTTGCTTCTTTCCATTCTCCTTTATTTAATTATGTATATTATACATATATAATTGTTTAATCTTTATTTGATTATGGGTGTACTATGCATGAATCGTCAAAAGGCTCCTGATTCCTTAACACACAGAAAACATTAAACAGCATTTGCTGGCCAATCTTGCTTGGGATAACATGCTACCACGTCCAATAGCATGTGCATGCTTCATTCGTGTAAAGGTGTAAATATAATCATGTAATTCATCCATGTAAAGATGTAAATATAATCATGTAATCATGTGAAGTAAGTGTTCTGTGTTGAGAAAGATGCTACGGCAATGAGTTTCTAAAGGGTTTTTGGAGATGACCAAATCTTAGGGCAGTGTTTGGATTGTTACCAACTTGTCATCAATATATTGGAAATATGAATTGATCTCTATTTGTTATTATCCATCAATTACTCCAGATTTTGATTGATTTAGTTAGAGAGAATATAGAAAATCTGATTAAAAGCAATTTAGTCTTTCTATTTTAATGTTTTAATTTCTGGTTCTTTAAAATAATTATCACTTTCATGGTCATTCTTAATAAATATTATTTTTCTTAGGTCCTTTATTATAATTTTCCCTTTAAATTATTTAAAATCTGATTTAAATCGTCTAAATTTTTAATATGCAGTTTTTAATGATATATTTGTTTTAAACTTGGGCATATTTTTTAAAAAATAATAATTAAATTGAATCTGGAGTATCCAAAATTTATTCAAATTTTTTGTTCCTATATCCTAGTGAGTTGGAGCATAACTAAATGGCTAACACATAGTGCTTATATCGGATCATATCTAGGAATCACGTTTTAAGTAGAAATAAAATTCATATAAAACCTTTTTGGGCAGAAATATTTTTTACCCCTAGCTATAAGAGAAACTAGCACTGCTTGTCTATGTTTGCTTCTGTTGTATTGATTTCAGTATTTATACTGAAAATTTTCATAAATATTTGCTTATTCCAGGAAAAGAAATTTTAACTTTTAAGTGATGAAAAATTTATTTTTATGCTATCAACATGAATTAATTACACAAAAAATGGTGCCGTTTTAGATAAGATGAGGGTCGCAAAGGAGAGGAAAGAAGCCAGGCGAAAATTCAATACCTTTTACCCAATAGTAACAACCAACCAATATCCAATAACTAATTAAAAGAGAAAAATATATTATCAAAATACGTCAGACAAAAAGCATAACATGATTTATCAAGGAATATTCATATCCTTTGGAACGCAGCAGCGTAGCCTCAAATCCATATTAGCCTAGGCCCATTAAGTTCTTTATGACAGGCTGATCGGCGATAAAATTAGAAAATTTCTAATACGGCCAATTAAATTTTTTATGGGGGAGTTTTTATTGATTTTCCTTAAATTTTATAAATAATTTTTTTTTTCTTTGAATACTTTCATAAATAAGGATAAAATTAGAAAATAATCATTATTAACCTTTAAGTAGACTTGTAAACTCATAATAAGGACTAAAATGTTATTTTAATCAAAGGTGGGGAGCCAACATCTTTTCTTCGAGATATTTAATTTCTTCTCTCCTCATAATAGAAACTTCTCTCTCCATGGTAGAAAAACCAAAAGCATGAAATTCAAACAGTTTTTTCTTCAAAAGCCTAATTAAAAAAACAATGTTGATCTAAACATCATAAAAAGCCTAAAAATGGTTTTTGGGTGTTGAGATACAAGTTTGGGGCTCCAAACGTCATCCCAGACACACCCTTAAAGGTTCAATGTTGACGGTATGTCTAGATATTGTCTCATTTTGGCAACATAAAAAAGAGGATCTCATAACCAGCACTAAAACCCCTTCAAGAAATCAACGGCGTAAAGGGATTACTAACCGCTATTTTGGTCTACCAAATAAAAATGACGCACTACTACCAAATAACAAATGCATGCATTTGAAGAAAAAATAAGAGAGAGAGAGTGCATTTAAGGGGGAAAAGGAAAGAAAAATTAAAGGAAAGAAAGGCTGACTGAAATCATTTACTATACTAACTATACATAGAAAGGTTAACTGAGTCTATCAACTAAAAAAGCTGCAAAATAAGAGGCCACTAAATAGGAATTATATCATAAAAACTTGTATTAAGCAATCTATACAAAATATTTTCTTCTTTATCTCCATCATTCCCCAAGAACTAATCAATTTAATTACCTCTGAACTGATAAAATGCAATACTGCTACTGATGAAACTTTCAAAAGACTTTAGCTTTGTGCAGGATCATAAATCTCCTTCTACTATCACTCTCAACATGTTCACCAAGCTTTGCAAGATGAACCATCCTCCTTTTATACAATTCTGAAGGTCCAGATTGGTCTGGCTTTTCTACTGGGTCGGGCGGGTCACCTTCGGATACTTCAAAGCTTGTCTCTGAAACATGTTCTTCATTTGAAGCTTGGATTATCTCCTTCAATCTCTCCACCACCTGACTCATTGTCGGCCTCTCTTTCGCGCTCTTGCTAAGGCAACTGTCAGCAAGCTTGGCAACTTTTCGCGCAGCGTTGTGACAATATAGCCCTTCGAGTCGTGGATCCATAATCAAGCTGAATTTTTTGCTGTCAGCAGGGTAGTGTTTCACCCACTCCAAGAGTTTCTGCTCCATTTTTGGCCGGTTTCGCTCCAGTGAACGCCTGCCGGTAAGAACTTCATACAGAACCACACCAAAACTCCACACATCACTCTTTGTAGTGAGATGGCCCGTCTCAACATAATCTGGAGCAGCGTACCCAAATGTACCGACCACCTGATATGACAAATGAAATTGCATAATCACTGGATAATTCAGATATTATTTTCCTCAAACTTGGATCAATCATGCCGGATGAAAAATGACACATCGATTTGGTTTCCACATTTTTTTCTTTTTTCAGGTAGAGTTTCTTGATACTTTTTCTTCTGATTGGAGGAGAGGATCAAATAAAAATCTAACTAGTCATGGAAGTTCTATGTGCTCAAATGTGAACAATCAAGCTACATATAAGAGGCAGAGTAACTGAACATTATATAATTTGCACACAGTAAGCGTTATCATTGAAGAAGTCAAAAGAAATTTATACGCCTCTTTAACAGAACTATTCTTCATTAAATTTATTACTTTTATCAATCGTTTTTGGTCAACCTGATCCATGAATTCTAGGATATCACAGAAAAAAACTAGACAAAATTTTGTTGAACAACCAAACAGTTCTTAAAGCCACAGAATTTGATGATTTCATCATAAAATAGACTATTGCTAATCATTCAGCAACAAAGTTCTGTCGCTAAATCAGTCTAGTGATATTTAGCGACGGAATTATGTCACTAATTCGCTATTTTCTTGAAGCACAAGATCAGAAAAGTATAACACTTACCGCAGTTGAAACATGAGTATTGCCAGCAATTGGGCCCTCTCTAGCGAGTCCAAAATCAGAAAGTTTTGGCTTGAAGTTTTCATCCAATAACACGTTTGAACATTTAAAATCTCGGTATATCACCTACAGCATTAAGTAATTAACTTACAATGTGTTAGAAAAAATGAAGAGAGGTTACAGTTAGTCCATCTATTTCACCGATGAATTAATGACCTAAAGTTTAACTAGATATAACCACAGTAGTAGTTTTTCAACCAATAAGTAAAAGAAAACCAACGTACAAAGAAATTTTATAGCAGCTACACAATCATTTCTAACATACAAGTGAAAACCAATTTTCAGACGTTGATACAGATTTAGTTTGTTCAACACTAAGATATAATAGTTTACCCATGCCCTAGCATAAACTTGAAGATTCAATGGCAGAAAACACTAAAAATAATTCCTTTGTTCATCAATGTTGAATTGGTTTGCTGACTATTCAGCTAAAATTGAATTAGCAGCTTAATAACACTAAGTAATTTACATTAATCTTCCCTAAAAACTGAAAAGGAAGACACCTCATAGAGAAAGAGCATTAATTCAGATGTTCCATCAACAAATCATTCACTGTGCTCCTGAAGTCAATAAAAATCTCAGGAAGGTTTATTCTTAGAAAAGTAAGTGTGGTAATTATATTATTTTGTAAATAGTATTATTAGATTGGTTGATAGGAACGTCCAGAAATAAATTGAAAATAACACACGTTCTGATACTACTCTGTTCCTGAAGAACACTTGAAGGAATTACAATGCTCCTAAGACAATTGAAATGAAACAGAAACAAGGAAATAAACTCTCTCAATGAAACAGTTGTTCCCCTCCTAGCATATTCGAGAGACCAGGTTCCCTCCCTTACCACTCTCTTTCTGCATACCCTCTCTTGGTCCTCCCTGCCTCCCTTATACACACCCCCACTACTCTGCTAGTGTCAGAGGTTCCACAACGTCCTCAGCAGGTGGTCCTCTGGACCCTTCTAACTGTGGGTTACTCTATTGGGCTTTGCTCTTCTTTGATATGCTTGGCTCCAAAACTTATCGAGCCCATCATTTCCCACCGCTGCAAGAATCACCTTGTGCTCAAGGTGAAAGTCTGGGAACTGCAGCTGAATGTCCAGAGCATCCTCCCATGTATTGTCGTGTTCCGGCAACCCTTTCCATTTAATCAAAAATTGCAAAACGCCTTCACGATTCTTGCGGACGTCCCTCAAGATTTCTGGTTTTACAATTAATTCCAGCTCCTCAGAAAGCCCTTGGGGAAGTGGTTGTTCCTCAGCAGTCAGCTGAAAAGCCCTCTTGAGTTGAGATACATGAAACACATTGTGTATCTTAGCTGAGGGGGGTAGGCGTAATCGGTAGGCAACCTTCCCAATGCACTTGTTGACAGCATATGGCCCATAGTAACGAGGGGCGAGCTTCTCATTTGGACGTTTAGCCAAGGATTTGAAACGATAAGGTCTGAGTTTTAAATATACCAGGTCTCCAACCAGAAATGTCACCCCCCTGCGATGTTTATCAGCTTGTTCCTTCATGCGGAACTGAGCACGTTCAAGCTGAGTTTTTAACTCTTCAAGTATCAGATTACGATCTTGTAGCTGTCGGTCTACGTCATGGACGCAAGAAGGCTGATCTTTCCATTTTAATAGGGAAGGAGGGTCTTGGCCATAAAGGGCTCTAAAAGGAGTCATGTTAATGGCACTGTGAAAAGTAGTATTATACCAAAACTCAACCCATGGAAGCATTTTCGCCCACTGTTTTGGGATGTTTCCAATTGCACACCTCAGATAAGCTTCCAAACTCCGATTCACTTCTTCGGTCTACCCATCTGTTTCTGGATGGTAAGCTGAACTGAACTTAAGCGTTGTTCCGGCCATGCAAAATAATTCCTTCCAAAACTAACTGGTGAAAACATTATCCCTATCGGACACAATGGTGCTGGGAAAACCATGCAAACGCACTATTTCTTTTACAAACATTTGAGCGACATCTTTTGCATCATAGGGGTGAGCCAAGGGTATGAAGTGGGCATACTTAGTGAATCGATCCACAACTACCATTATAGTGTCGAATCGATCACTCTTAGGCAGCCCTCCTATAAAATCCATGCTGACATCCTCCCAAGTTGCAGTAGGGATTGGTAGTGGTTGAAGCAACCCGGCTGGTTGTAGAGCCTCATATTTGTTCTGTTGGCAGATTTCACACTTGGCGACGTAATTTTGCACGTCTTTTTTCATGCCCACCCAATAAACCACCGCTGCTAGACGTTTGTAGGTCCTTAAATAACCTGAGTGGCCTCCTAGAGGTGAGTCATGGAATTCTTTAATGAGTTCCCTTGCTTTGCTGGACTCCCGAGGTAATGCCAGCCGCCCCTCCTTGTGTAATACTCCCCTTTCAAAAGAGTACCCCTTCGGTCCTTCCTTTCCTTGGATTAAGTTCTGTTTTACCTCCCTCAAATATGCATCAGCTTGAATTTCTCCTTCCAAATCTGCAACTCCATCATATTGCCAAAGAGACATAGCCCTCAAATCGATCTCAGTGCCTTGCCGGGACAAGGCGTCTGCCACTCTATTGTCCTTCCCAGGCTTGTATTGAATTTCAAACTTATACCCCATGAGCTTTGTGATCCACTTTTGCTGATCCGGGGCGATGATCCGCTGTTCAAGTAAATACTTAAGCGTTCGCTGGTCAGTCTTGACCACAAAAGGCTAAGATGACAAATAATGTTGCCACTTTCTGATTGCTAACACAAGGGCCATCAATTCTCGTTCATAAACAGATCCTTGCTGTTGACGCTCAAATAGCTTCTGACTGAAATAAGCTATTGGCTTCCCTTCTTGCATTAACACTGCACCGATCCCCTTGCTTGATGCATCGGCCTCTATGACGAAAGGTTTAGTGAAATCCGGCATAGCTAACACCGGAAGAGTTGTCATGGCTTTCTTGAGCTCCTCAAAGGCCCACTGTGCGTCTTCCCCCCATTTGAATGAGTCCTTTTTAAGTAGTTGGGTCAATGGTGCAGCGATCTTGCCGTACCCCTTAACAAATTTCCGATAATATCCCGTTAGCCCGAGGAACCCTCGCAAAGCCTTCAGGTTCCGCGGTGTAGGCCACTGCTGCATTGCCTCAATTTTGGCAGGATCAACTTTTACCCCTTCAGCTGTCATAATGTGCCCCAAGTACTCTATCTACTGTTGGCCGAATACACACTTCTTCGGATTGATCACGAGCTGATGTTGTTTGAGGATTGCCAAGGCCTTGCGCAAATGTTCCTTGTGGAGGTCCCTGCTTTGACTATACACAAGAATATCATTAAAAAAAAATTAGGATGAACTTACGTAAATAATAACTCCTGAATACATCATTCATCAAAGATTGAAAGGTAGAAGGGGCGTTGGTCAAACCGAAAGGCATAACCTTGAACTTGTAGTGACCATCATGGGTTCGAAAGGCCGTTTTGGGTTCATCTCCTTCCCGGATGCGTATCTGGTGGTACCCAGACTTGAGGTCCAATTTAGAGAAGATAGTGGCGCCCCCCAATTCATCGAACAACTCATCCACAGGGGAATTGGATACTTGTCAAGGACAGTAAGTACGATTCAGTGCACGATAGTCCACACAGAACCTCCAACTCCCGTCCTTCTTCTTAACCAACAACACTGGGCTGGAGTATGGGCTCGTGCTTGGCTGGATGACCCCTGCCTTCAACATCTCTCTGACCATTTCTTCTATCTCAGCTTTTCGCGCGTACCCATATCGATAGGGACGAAGGTTCGAAGGCTGAGCTCCCTCCTTTACGTTGATGACGTGATCCTGAGTTCGTCTTGGAGGTAGTTCTTTCTTGGGTTCACAGACCCCAGGAAATTCTCGCGGAATCTTCAATAAGTCAGGGTCCCCTGTGACGGTTGTCGGCTGCTCTTGTCCCTCCAGAACTCTCATCTCCAGTAAATATCCCTTTCCCACTTCCCGAATTGTTTTCTTGATGGACTTGAATGAGGTGTGGGAGTGTGTGAGCGTCGGATCTCCCAATAATTTCTTCCACTGGCCATGTACTCTGATTTTCATATAGAGTTGCCTCCAGTTCATATGTGTTTCTCCTAAGGATCCCAACCACTCCATACCGAGCACCACATCCACGTTCCCAAGGTCAAAAGGGTAAAGATCTTGCCAGATCCTCAACCCTTGGACATCGAGTTGAACATCTGAGCACTGGACGTTCGAAATCATCTGTCGACCATCCCCTAGGGTCACAGCATACGGTTTGACGCTCCGAGTAGGTATCTTCAGCCGTTCAAGGAGTCTAGAGGCTATGAAATTGTGGGTGGCTCCACAATCGATGAGCACCGACACCTTTTCTCCATTTAGATGTCCCCCCAATTTGAGCGTCCGACTACCCGTTAGCCCGACTGCAGTTGAAATGGATAACTCCATTGAGGCCATTTCTCTTTCCCTCTCGTCACTTGCTTCTTGGGCCTCCTCATCCATATCTGGCCCAAGTCCCTCCCCTTCTTCCATCATTATAATCCTCAGCTGCTTGTTTTTACACTTATGGTTTGGCCCATACTTCTCTTCACAACGAAAACATAGGCCCATTTCTCGCCTCCGATTCATCTCGAACTCGGGTAGTCGATGTTGAGAGTAATTGCTCCCGACTCCACTGGCTTGTGAGCTCAGACTGCTGTTAGTGCGAGGTGGCGTTCCTTTGCTTTCTTCGGCCCCCTTCAATCCCACCGTCGGCTTCGAAACCGATTGGCTTCCTGTATTTTTTTGGTGTTCCCATGTACTGAACTTAGGGAAAGTCAGTTTCGGGTCCATCCATTTGGTTCCTGTAGGCGGTCTTATTATTTTTCCCTCTCGCTGCTTCCTCAACCGTTCACTAACTCGATTCCAGCCTTCAACCTCCCCAGTAAAATTCATGAGTTGTTTAAGCCCTTACGGATGCATGAGTTTAACACCACACCTCACCTCCTCATTCAATCCATTCATGAAAGCTCTAGCTAGCACATCTTCAGGGGCATTTTCCAAGGGCGCGGATAGCAATTCGAATTGCTCTCTGAATTTAGTCACAGTTCTGTCTGCCGTAATGCCATCAGTTGTTCGTACTCATCTCCCGCCTGCTTACAATGGAAACGTTCGATGATCTCTATTTTCAGCTCTAGCCAACTTTTGACGGGAGTTCAGGCCTCCAGCCATTGAAACCACGTCACAACCTTACCCTCTAACCCCACAACTACAGTGTCCAACTTGTCTTGGTGGCCAACCCCACTCACTGTAAAGTATCGTTCAACTCGAAAAATCCAACTCAACGGATCATCACCGTCGAACAGGGGAAGTTCCAACTCCCGGTGTCTATTTGTGTCGCTCATTGCCTCTTCTTCAATTTTGTCCTTCTCCCCGCTCTCTCTCTCTCTCTCTCTTCGTGAGCGTTTGGAATCTCTGCCTCTCCATTTCCATTGTTGTCTCCTCTCGAAGGAGGTGTTGGCAAAGGTGTCCTGCCTTAGCGTAACTGTTCCAAAATCTGAGTTAAAGAAACTTCGATTGCAATAAGACGGTCTGTCATCTCGGCCTATTTCTTCTGCACTTCACCGACTACACTCTCCAACTGGTCTACTCTCCCCTCCATTTGTGTAACCATGCCCCGATCAACCGACGCTTTGATACCAGGTTGATAGGAATGTCCAGAAATAAATTGAAAATAACACACGTTCTGATATTACTCTGTTCCTGAAGAACACTTGAAGGAATTACAATGCTCCTAAGACAATTGAAATGAAACAGAAACAAGGAAATAAACTCTCTCAATGAAACAGTTGTTCCCCTCCTGGCATATTCGAGAGACCAGGTTCCCTCCCTTACCACTCTCTTTTTGCATACCCTCTCTTGGTCTTCCCTACCTCCCTTATACACACCCCCACTACTCTGCTAGTGTTAGAGGTTCCGCAACGACCTCAGCAGGTGGTCCTCTGGACCCTTCTAACTGTGGGCTTACTCTATTGGGCTTTGCTCTTCTTTGGTATGCTTGGCTCCAAAACTTATCTAGCCCATCATAAGTCAAGATCAAGTCCTAGAATATAGGAGTTAGTTACTCCCTCCGCTCCTAATTATAAGATCTAGTTAACTTTTTTGGAGAGATTAAGGAAGTTAATTAAATTACTTTAGAGTATTTTTATTTTTTTCTCAAAACTAATTAGTTTGACTAATAAACTAATATATAATCTAAAGATACAGAACATATGAAATGATTAAGTAACTTATTTAGCTTCCTTAATCTCTCCAAAAAAAGTCAACTGGGTCTTATAATTAGGACCGAAGGTAGTAGAACAGATTCTATCGTTCAATTTTTGAATTTCCTAGAAGTCCTCAATCTGTTACAACAGATTGCATCTCACTGTAACTTATATATTTCACACGAATGAATGATATACGTATCGGACTCAATAATCTGATCCCAAATACGCTACAGTAAGTATACCTGATTTTCTTAAGTACAGAAATAAGAGAAATAAAGTCAGAAAACATAATCCTCTACAAATGCAAATATCCATAACTTCCTCCTCCTTCCAATAATGCCCTGCCGCTTTTCCACATTCTCTTCAAATTATTAGGCAGTTGGTCTCTAAAGCATGACATGCCTTTAAATAAATTTAATTATATGAATATATTCACACATATGCATAAATGCTGGGACTTTTCAAGTTATGGCATATTTAAGGGATAGAAAGTTCAACTGACTTTTACTCACTAGAAATTTTTTCCCTGTCAAAACAAACATGTAATCTATTGCCTTCTTTCTGTTTCTTTTTTATCCAAGAAGGAAATGAGGGGTAGCTATTATGTGATTATGAATTTGCTTTAACTAATACCTGAACTTCTGATTCATCATGCAAATATGCTAATCCTTGAGCTGCTCCAAGTAGTATTTCGAGTCTTGTTCTCCAAGTAAGAGGATCATATGCCCTATGAAAAAGATGGTGTTCTAAGCTTTTATTTGGCATATATTCATATACAAGTAGTCTTTGAATCCCTCTTTCGCCATCCACTGCACAGTATCCAATGAGTTTGACCAGATTCGGGTGCTCCACAACACCAAGAAACTGAACTTCAGTCAACCATTGTTTATGCCCCTATATTTCAGGATCAACAAAAAAGATGTTCAGAAAATAGGATATTTTTGTAATGGAAAACAGAAAAACAAGAAAAAAGAAAAGAGCTACTAGAGTACAGATTTATGAAACCATATATATTAAATCCAACAGAATGAGTAACTTCTATTAAATTTGACCCCAAAAAAAAAAGTAACTTTTATTAAATTCAGAATCCAATGTGCACATACTGGCACAAGTGAAGAATCTACTTTTACAAGGAAAATGGATGGTAAATAAACTTGCTATTTGGTAATCAGATAATTAAAGCTTGAAGTAACATGAGGATATACGCTTGCGTTTTCCCAGAACACATGCCCCATGCTTCCATTAAGTGACAATGAAAAGGATCATGTTTCACTTTAAGTTTTCATAGAAAATGAGCCAATTACTGATATAATACTCTAGTTTTGAGGAAGAATAAAGATGTTTCTTAATTTAATGTCACATAGACAGCTTTATCCTCAAAAGTCTCTAGTAAAGAAAAACGGAGCAATTGAAGCCTTTAGTAGCACAAATATGAACCATCAATATCTAACAGGCAATAACATCAGTCAGAGTGACACAGTAGAATGTTTAGAGACCTTCATAGTTGATTCTTTGATCAAATAGTTGGCTACAAGTACAGATTGAGAGCTCAGTTATACTAAAGAACCTTACACTGATTGTGTCTGTAGCAAATAGTTTGTCACACAAAACTGAAAGCTTCCATATAATACCACAAATAATCAGCCAACATGTGAGCTTAAACTTGATGCACAGCTTGGATTATTTAAATCTATTTTTATTCATGGTTGAATTTCATCATATATACTTGACTGAACTTTTAAGGTTTACCAGCACTAGAGCCTTACAACAAAACAGGTTGCTAGGAGCCTAGTACCCCAATTCGGCAAGAATAGAAAAGAGCTCATGGCCCATATAAGTGATGAGTCAAGGGACGGACAGGCTGCAGCCAATAATTGTCTTCCTAGAAAAAATGGCTAGAAAATAGAGAGAAGATGGGCCGGAAGGGTATCAAGTGGCATCCAGCAGTCTTGACCAATGCTAGGGCTTGTCTCATTTTAAGTACACAGGCCTAGGACTAGTAATCTGTAAACCTGGCAATTAAGAGGGACAACCACTCCTATTTTTCTGTTTTTCCTACTCCACTGAAGTTGGGTCCTTCCAAGAGTTTGGGTTTTGGACAAGTCCAAGCAAAGTTGGGCAAGGTCATCGCAAGCTAGGGCATGGTCCAGGCAACCCTTGGGTAAGGTCATGTCAAGCGCAGGTATGGTTCGGGCAACTTTAGGCAAGGTTGCGGCAAGCGCAGGCCAAGTCCACGCGAATGGTGGGAGTAACTATGATCTCTTAAATCAGCCAAATGCCTTGTCATCTAATTAGCGACGCACATGAATGAATTGAGATTCCCACCATCCTTAATGACATGCCAATTTGATTCATAACAAGACCAAAGACACAAGGGTAAAACAGAAATTACTTGGACAAGAGACAATTTGATTTGTCAAAATCAGCACTAGAATTTCTTATCCAATATTCAAATTTCTCCAAAGCATTTCATTTATATACATAAATTCTGTTGCAGTTTATCATCCTACAAATCAACAATTATGACGATTTCATCTACTGGATCACCCAGAACTTAATACTATCAATAAAAAACTGGACAACTGTGAATAGTCAAAATAAAATTTTAAAGTTGGGTCCCAAATAACTTTTTGAAGCTCATACCTGGAATCCATCCTTATTCAGCTTTTTTATGGCAACTAAAATAGAATCTCCTTTTCCATCAAGTGGCTGAATAGAACCTTTATATACACTCCCAAATCCACCTTCCCCTATCTTAAAAAGCCTATTGAAATCATTTGTCGCACGCCTGAGCTCCGTAAACGAGAAAACCCGCAAATTATGAGCCCTCTCCTCATACAATTCTGGTATACCACGACTGGAGGCTGTAGAACATGCAGATCTGGTGATTCTATCAGCTTCTGAAAACTGAGATTTCTCTTGCTCTTTCAGCACAGGTGCTGATCTTTGTCCTCTGCTCTTGTATTTATCTTTGAAATAGTAAAAGCACTTCATCGAATATAAGTTCTTCAAGTATCTATATCCACAGCAACAACTATAACCCCATATACTTCACTACAAAAATGCATCAAATCATAATTACAGGTAAATATATTTATACATATCCGATACCCATGAGAAAAACAAACCAAACAGAATAAACAAAGACCCACACACTAAGAGTATTTTAGATTGAGACAAATGGGACTTCGATGTTGAAGATTTCCTCGAATTAGACTTTGATAGCCATTTTTTTAGCAAAAAGAAAATTTCAAATTAAAATTTCACTTGCCCTTCTTCCATTCTTCTCAACCTAAACACGCCTATGCGTGAAAAGCAAACAAACGAGCCATGAAAACCCATATACATACTGAACATAAAACTGACAAAAAAAGAAAGAAAGTGGATATAAGAACTGAAGAAGATTGATTAACAGAAAAACCTGGTAGAACTGAGCAATGCAGAGAAATAGCATAAGCGAGAGAAAACATGGAAAAGGACTTGCAATAAGAAATGGGAGAGAATAGCAGAGCACAATAGGCGTAATTTTGGTTTCTCGTTCGCAAGAAACCAAAAGACCAAGTCATGGAACCAAATATTTTACGAAGAAAGTGAAAGAGACAAGCAAAGATGACTGGCGGGTTAGATTTGATTCCACCAAATAGTACCTTAACCAGTTGGGTTGGTTGGTTCTGGATTTATCAGATGACTACGACGCAACTACTCGCGTTGTTAAATTTCGATAGTTGAAATTATTCATTCAAATGCCGACCATTTCAAAGTCAAAACTCAAAAGTCAGAGTTCTTAGCATGTTTCTCTACGTTTTTGGAGGTTGCCTATTAATTGTTGGTCAATTTTGTGACGCTCTCACCAGGCTGTCGCCAAACCCAAGGAAATTAATGATGTGATAATGATATGTTAAAAAATTACGCACCCATTTAATTAATATACTCCTCTAGTCCGTATAATTATGGCATTTTCAATAATTTATTAAAAGTAAGAAATCACACTAAACTTATAAAATATGTGTTCTGTTCTGAAAACAGGATTTATTGGACTTGACTAGGAGCCAAGCCTAGGGCCTACGTACCCTGTAAAGGGATCAAAGTCCACGTAGTTCGAGATACACACAGGCGTTTAGCTAAAGGGGGTGGGGTGTGTGCTCTGTGTGACTTTATGTAAATAGTCTAGGGTTAGAGCGTAGAACCTGTTATCTCTGTACCTTAAGGCTTGACCTCTGTATTTATAGAGTTTACCTTTAGTTGATATGGCTTGGGCCCTGTGATTCGAGGTTCCGATATCGTAACTACCAGATATAGATTTAGATATACCTGGATCGTAAATAAGTTTGGATCCCCCTTTATTGTAGGTAGATCCTGATATGTTGTATGTTCCTAATTGGGTCATACCTTGAGTATAGGCCTTATGCAGATCCGTAACAATATGTAATAAATTTTTTTTAAAAAAAATTCAATTTTACTCTTATTAAGAAATGTCTTTAAAAATTTAATGAGTAGGTAAAACTAAAAATAAGTATTAATTACAGGGAGAAAAGTGAAAAAAAAAAAAAAAAACAAACAAACAAACAAAGTATCAATTATCTTACAAATGACTTTTATTTTGAACAAGTTATTCTTCTAAAAGTGTTCTATATTAAGGAATAGAGGGATCCTAATTATAGGAACACTTTTGTAGTATAAAAAATTACACTACAAAAGTGTTCCTATAATAATTGCAGGGGTAGTATTTGAATAATTTAATTAGAATAAGAAAATTAGTTAAGTTAGTTAATATGACTTTTTTTTTTTTTTTTTGAAACACCTTATTAACTTATTTTAATTCACTCCATCTATTCCTTACTGGACTATTATTGAGGGAATATCAATAGGATAAATTAAAAAATATTGACAAATGTAATAACTATCTCTTACATTTAGGATTAAGATTAACTTCCTAATTAGGTCTTATATATCAAAGACGGGAGGAATAATTTTTTTATGAACAGAAATTCCCAAAATAAATATAAATAAATTTTACTTTTCACAAGTCCCTAATTTTTTTTTTTCAAATACTTAACCCAACTTAATAGGATAAACTTTGTTTAGTTTTCTTTTTACAAGTAGCTGATTATTGCAGCTAAAATGCTTACTCTTTTGGTTAAATTTATAAAGTTACTTCGGCATGTTGTACACTTATTACGAAAAAGCCTTAAATTTTTTTCAACACGCGGCCTCTATTTACTATACATTATATCCCATAATACCTAAGCCAATATAATATCACCTTCAATTCAAAATATAAGAACTCGTTTGTTATAAGGAATTGGTGGGGAAGGAAAGGAAGATCTCAATCTTTCCATGGATTTTGAATGTTTGGTAGAAAGAAAGTCCGGTAACATCTTCCAAGGTGAGTACTTATCTTCCCTTATTTAAGGAAAGATGCTTTCCATCGTAGAAAATAGAAGGAAAGCTCGCAATCTTCCCAAGAAAATATTTTTTTGACAGATTTACCCCGAAATTCAAACTTAGCGGGAAGTTCGAACTTAGCGGGAAAGTTTAAATTTGGCGAGAAAGTTCAAATTTGGCGAATTTTTTTTTTTTTTTTCACAAAGTTCGAACTTAACAAGAATATATTTTAGCAAAAAAAATATTTTTCTTTTTAATTTTGAATTAATTTCTTTTGAGGGTAAAATAGACATTTCCTAACTCTTTACCAACTACCACCTCTTCATTTTCTTCCTCCCAAACAACTCAAACCATATTTGCCCATATTTCAAATCTTCCTTTCCTTTCCTTTCTTTCCCCAAATCTTCTTTGTAACAAATGGGGCCTAAGAGTCAAATAACTAAATTACGTGATTTGAAAAGATAGTAAAAATTAGTTAAAGACAATAAATATGTAAAAAAAATATAACTTACTTTCTTAAAATCCCTTGTTTATGGAGAGGGTGAGTGAGAGAGAGGATGACCAGAAAAGTTTGGCTCATATATTTTGACCTAGAGGGAGTAATAAATTTTTTTAAAAAATTATACATTCATATGGAAAATTTTGTTTTACCCTGTAAATCATACTAGAGTGGCATTTTCAAGCATGCAATCTTCCCTTTTTTTTTTTTTTTTTTTTGATATAAACAAGCATGCAATCTGTAACACCTCATCCAAACAATATATATGCACATCGTGCAATCCGTTAAACATCACTTATGGCCTTGGGGACTTTATTCCAATTATATAAAACTTAAACAACACTTGATTAATACTTTTAAATATTAGCTCAAGGGTTTAACTTCAAACAAAACATTTATCAATTGACATATTTTAGGATGAAAAACAATCCTAGTGTCAAGGCAATTAAATATAAAGTGACATAAAGGTGCACAAAGAGCCCAATAGAGCCTTTAAAGCTCATTCCACATGGGCCTTCCCTTACCAGAACATTCACCTGGAAAAAATGAGATTTCACATCTTAGTAACTACTGAAAGTTTTTATCACACACAAGCAAATCTCATATAATTTAAAGTGCCATGGCAATTAAATATTTTTTTATTATAAAACTATGGCAATTAAATATAAAGTGACATAAAGGTGCACAAGGAGCTCAATAGAGCCTTTAAAGCTCATTCCACATGGGCCTTCCCTTACTAGAGCATTCACCTGAAAAATATTGATATAATCAGATGAGATTTTACGTCTTAGTAACTACTGAAAGTTTATACCACAAACAAGTAAATCACATATAATTTAAAAGAAATAATTGATTACATATATATTTGCATATATCATGATCCTCATACAAAATAATTTCACATTTAATCATCATGTCAATCTCTATTTTCATGACAACATGTAATTTAGGCTAATATATAATCCATTAGAAACTCATCCATTTGACTGAATTTTCTGAAACTCACCAGTTCTTAAGATGCACCCGGCCAAAGATTAAGAGATTAAGTTTGGACTTTGGCCCCATTCTTAAAAGAACAAAACTAAGAATAAGTATTGACAAGTGTCATCTATTGTGTATCAAATGATGGCATACCACATGATAAAAAAACTCACCATACAAATTTCTCCTCCTTACTCTAACATATCACAAATGCAACTGTCATGATATCTATATTCAACCACCAATAAATATAATACCACTAAAAGACAAAGTACGATGAATCATGCTTCCATTCATATCCAATGTCATCATATATTCAAACATGCCTAAAGGAAACAATAATCCAACAATACTTTAATAATAATTAAATTACTAACTATATGAATAAAGTGAATTATACAGAAATAACATTAAAGCTACCCTCCAACAAACCCACATATTATCTTCGTATAAACACACACACACGTGGGGGCTACAGAGTGAAGAAGGCCATGAGGCATGTGCAATCTGATATATTTATTTTTTTTAAAAAAAAATGAGCAATAAAATGTTTGATTGGACTTGAAAGTCAAAGACCTCAAGACATAACCCCAGAAAAATGAGTTGAAGAAAAAGACAAAAGTAAAGACTTGACATGAAAGAAGGGGGGAAAAATTAAGGATAAGAATAACCTGACACTCATAAAAACTTACATTGAATGTAGAAATTTAAAGAAGGATGGCCGAGCTACATATACAAAATTAATAGTGAAATGGGTTTAACAAATCTAAAGCAGCTATTCATCGTGTGTATACACACGTATTTCTTTTAGCAGAAAATATATAAGATGGGTTCATATTTCAATAAATACACACACACACATATTTCTCTCATACTCATCAGAATGATAAAAATGATTTGTGTTAAGATTGAAGATATATATATATATATATATATTTTTGCCATCCGATTCACCGAATTTTTTGGTTCCGACTATTTCAGATTTGTCCCAGGTCGGGCTCATAGTCATGGGAGAAAAGCACCCAATACCATTTTCTTCATTCTCACACCTTGAACCAAAGATGCGGTTAAGGAAGAGTAAGTCCCTTTCCACTTGCTCCTAATAAATATTGGTGAGATTGGAGATTTCATTTCATCTCACAAGGCACATCTCTTGTTTGCATTCAAGACTGAAACAAAATAATGAAAGAAGAATAAAAAAGAAAAAAAGAGAATGTCATTTAGGTCTCAACTAAAAATAATAATATATTGACAAGTCTTATAAGTTATTAATGATAACCGGTTCACTTATTAATCTCATATTCACTTATCAATACTTTTCGTACTTTTTTTTGTTAGGAATTAAAAGTCATTCTTCTTTTTCAAAATGGTAAAAGGCGAAATGGTTCCGCAATCACCGTTTGGTAGATTTATAAAGAGACTCAAGTTTATAAGTATATAGAGATACGGTCTTGCAACATACATACACACACACGGATTGCACGCACACACAGAGGGAGGGAGATGGGGTTATAAAAACAAAAATTTGTATATGGACACACCCACACGCACAGTTCAGAACGAGTGAGGCACAAATGATTCTTTTTTTAATTCCTATAAATCACGCACGGTGAGACGGGGAGAGACATGACAAGACTAAACAATAGAAAATGAAAAGATGATAAGGAAATGAGGTTTGACAAAACTATTATTAGTAAGATTACTAAACCATCATTTTGGGTATTGGGTTAAGGGTATCAACATCGACGGGAGCTAACCTGAGACAAGCCAGTAAGAAATTAAAGATTTCAGGATTATTAATATAAAATTTTAAAGAAATTAAAAAAAACAATACTTTTAAAAACTTAGTCAATAAGGTTAATGCCCAGATTGAACCAGCACTAGTACAAAAAAGCCTTTTGAGACCGGATAAAAAACGCCTCGTAAGACCGATCTAGAACCAGTCTCCTAAAGCGGTCTTTAAAATATGTTACTTTTAAGACCGATGAACGACCGGTCTTAAAAAAAATCGTTTCTAGACCGAACTTTTGAAACATTTGGTCTTAAAAGTGTTTCAGAATAATAATAAAAAACCCAAATGAAACAATTGGTCCCAAATCACCAGATCTGGCAACATTTTGAATGTCCCTCCGTCATCGCCGACGAAGAACCAAGAGAAGATTGGAAGCGAAGAACAACAAGAAAAACAAAAAAGATGATTACAAAGACCAGAAATAAGAAAAAATAACAAGAAACATAAATCATTCACCATGGAAATCGAATTTGAATCAATATAAAATCAAAGGTGAAATTGAAGTCCAGATCTACAAAAAAAATCACAAGCTTAAATCAACCAAATCGAGCAGATCCTCTTGTCGGTGCTAGCAAAGCTTCAAGCAACCAAGAATCGAGTAGGAGCGGTCAAGGTAGGAATAAACAGACTTGAGTAAGAAGAGATCCGGGTTTGATTTTAAGCTGGATTTGTGCGAAGGCGGCGTGGGAGGAGCCATAGATTGAAGAGGAAGGAGCCGCCATTGTCCAGAATCCTCAAAGTAGTACGCTTTTGTTGTTGCTGAGGATTGGAGTCAACGCCATTGCAAAACCCTTGAAGCATCTCACCACCAACGTTGCTGAGGATTTGACTCGTGAGGCTCTTGGGACACTTGTTGAATCTATAACTATGCAAATGTTATATCACCAAGAAGACAAAGCAGACACTTGTTGAATCTATAACTTAATGTTTTAGCGAATTTAGCTTCTTCTTTTTTTAACACTTTTAAGACCGGTTTTTTGAAATAATCGATCTTAAAAGTATACTTTTAAGAAACAACTGGTCTTAAAAGTGTTCTATATATTCACGAAATTGCCACCAGTCATACTTTTTTTTTACACTTTTAAGACCAGTTTTTTGAAACAACCGGTCTTAAAAGTTTCTATATATTTACAAAATTGCCACGGATCATACTTTTCTTTTTTACACTTTTAAGACCGGTTTTTGAAATAACCGGGTCTTAAAAGTATACTTTTAAGATGGGTTTTTTTGAAACAATTGGTCTTAAAAGTGTTCTATATATTTACGAAATTGCCACCGGTCATACTTTTTTTAAAACACTTTTAAGACCGATTGTTTGAAACAACCGGTCTTAAAAGTATACTTTTAAGACCGATCCTTTATAAACCAGTCTTAAAAGTGTTCTATATATTTACGAAATTGCCACCGGTCATACTTTTAAGACTAGATCCTTTATAATCCGGTCTTAAAAGTGTTCTATATATTTACGAAATTGCCACCAGTCATACTTTTAAGACCGGATCCTTTATAATCCGGTCCAAAACGTTCTTTATATTTACGAAACTGCCACCGGTCATACTTTTTAGACCAGATCCTCTATAATCCGATCTTAAAGCTCTTTTTTGTACTAGTGCGGTTTACCAACCGGTTTGCTAGTTACCAATCCGAAACAACCAATCTCATCCAAATTTCAAAATCCTGATTATTTGTGTGAGGCAGAGATAGTCTAACAAGAAAATGAATGAGAAGGAAAGAAAAAAAAAAAAGAGAGAGAACCTTTCGAGACTTTGTGCCACCCCGTGGGTTAGGTATAGAGTCATGAGAAGAAGATATTAAATAGGAGTAGATCTAAGGTTTGTTTGAGTCATCGAAATAATATTTTTTTCAGACTCCTAAAAGTATATTTTTTAGTTATTCTAATAATAAGATATATTTCCACTTAAAAATTTAGAATTTAACTTATTCCATTTGTATTCTTTATCTAATGTATAGAATAAATATTTGGTATTTGGTATTTTTTAAAAACATTAATTAATTATATACTCCTCCAATATATAAATCCTAAGTTGTAACTAATTCTAAGTGCTAAAAAAAGATGTTACATATTCCTCCCAAAGAGTTAACCATCACAAACAAAACTTTGTTAGCAACATTTACCACATATCCAATTTGTCCCCCCCCCCCCCCACAAAAAAAAAAAAAAAAAAAAAACCCGTGATTATATTGTCTAATCCATAGTTGCATGAAGGTCGCCCCCCCCTTTCATTTTAATTGCTCAGATAAAATTACAAGGAATCCTTAATGGGTTTTTAAGTTTAGAATCACTTCCAATCATATCATTAAAAAGTTTATATGTATACCTCATAACATAACATTACAATACTACCCTTAACTTAGCCATACAAAGTTTTTTTTTTTTTTTTTCAATGCATCCTTCTTATCCTAAAGAGGCATCCACCCAAAGTTAATTCAAGGGTTAAAGGCCATTTTTGTGATGAAAGTATTGCCTTGTGGGAAATTTTGCCCTGAAGTTTCAAATGTGGGGCAATTTTACCATCATTGGGATCCACAAACCAAAGTTTGCCACGCAAGGAAAATAGACACGTAGCACTCCAGGATGGATTAGAGATGTTTCACGTAGGATTAAAGACATTGGAAGCATCCTAGCTCCTAGGTGCCTAGGTTAACGCCTGAGGGTAATAGACGGCTCACCCTGCCCAACATCGGTATCACCTAGGAGGAAGGGAGATTTCACCCTGCCCTTGGATTGTGGGTGAACCTAACCCCTTTCCTAAAAATTTTTACACAAAAAAAGACATTGGAAGCACAACTTTTCTTGGTTTTCTTTAATGTTTTGTGCGACTATGAGATGTAAATGGAGCTATATACCCAAGAGGGGGGGTGAATTGGGTATATTAAAAACTTTTCAGAATATGCTCTGTTTTGAAGTAATGAAACCGAGAGATAAACAGAGGAGGAAGGGAAGGAAAGCTTGCACAAGAGAAATTATCCTGGTTCGGTCTTATCTTTGACCTACATCCAGTCCCAAGCCACACTTGGGATTTTCAATCCACTATACTCACAAACCGATTACACACTCGTACTCAAGAGTAGTTCTCTCTCTAGAACTCACTCCCCCTTACAAGTTGTAATCAATACACCCAACCACCAAGTCCCACGACTTGTGGTTATCTCAATCAATAAATGATTTACAGATAGAACTCTCTCACGAAGCGATAAAATGAACACGAAGTACAAGTATCGATTGATACAATACAAGTGAAAGCCGAACACAATAAATGACACTTAGTAAATTTTCGCTCTCGCAGTAGGTGTATCGCTTGAGAAGAAGTTAATGCACTCTATTTATAGGTAGAGAACATTAAATGACCATTGAATGATGAATCCAACCGTTGTAGGTGATTAGCATTAAGTCGGTCATCTTCTCTCTAAACTCCAACTAATCCAGTGCTAATATGATCGATGTGGAACTCGAGGATTTTCCCGTTGGAGAAGAGTTTACTTGATGAAGAAAGCATTCTTGACCGTTGAGAATGTGTGCTCAGGTGGATTATCCAAAAGAAGGTTGATTTGCGAAGTGCATTAAATGCACTTGTACACTTTTGCTTTATGGCTTTGACCTTCAATAATCTTCATCTGTGCTAACTGAAATTCACTCAACAAACTTGTTAAACATAGTTGGGTTCATAGGTGAATGATTCATGAAAGCAATTAGAACAAACAAGAGTGATATGCAAATTCGTATAATTCAAAAATTGGTTTCAGCGTTGGTTACTCGAGTAAGTTCATCGTTACTCGAGTAAGTCACCGTGTGAGAGAGTCTTTCTTGCAAGATATCAAAAGGATACTCGAGTAAGCAACTTCCAGAAGCAAACCATCGAGACTTGAACTTTTGAAACCAAAGTCTTTACTCGAGTAAGTTAGTGGTTTACTCGAGTAAGAAACTATTTGCTTGAAAACTCAAAGTGTAAGATGCCTCTTTTTCGGAGTAAACAAATTCATACCGGAGTAAGCACGAACATGAGTTAAGTTGAAAATCATTTTAAGAGTTCTTTACTCGAGTATGAAAACTTTTACTCGAGTATGCACGAGTTTAGAAAAACTTGGGAGCTCTCTGTAAGACCTTTTACTCGAGTAAGTCAATGTTTACTCGAGTATACACTCAAGTCCAAAAGTTCATTTGCTCTCGGTAAGTCCAATACTCGAGTATAGAAATCTATACTCCAGTATTGATTTAACTTGTAAAGATTGGTTGCTCTCTGGATGGCCTTTACTCGAGTATGTAAACCTTTACTCGAGTAAGTCACAATTTGAAAAACACATTTGCTCTGGATGACCTTTACTCGAGTATGTAAACCTTTACTCGAGTAAGTCACAATTTGAAAAACACATTTGCTTTCTAGATGACCTTTACTCGAGTATGTAAACCTTTACTCGAGTAAGTACGTGTAAAATCCAATTGGGCAATCGTTTAACAGTCCTATACTCGAGTAAGCTTTCCTTTACTCGAGTAAACAACTCGATAAATGGTTTTACACAGATTTTGCAAAAACTTCAACACATGTTTACAATTGTTGTTAATCATCAAAACACATTGAGAACTAACATTCTCCCCCTTTTTGATGATGACAACACTTGTAAATGATCTTTTTAAATAATTTGAAAGATGAAGTTCCTTTGAATTGAAGTTTTTCAAATATTAGTGCAAAGTGGTCAAAAACCATTTGAATATGCATGTTAATCTGTAATACTCGAGAATGGCAAGCAAATATGCATTTGAACACATAAACAAGCGATAATATAATCATTAAGCAAACTCCATACAATGTTTCACTGATATCAGAAATGACAAATATTCTGATAACACTGATATCAGAGAATAAACAAAATATAATGAAAATGCATGCTAGACACTACAACCTAGACCCTATACCCTATACATCTTTCTCTTCTTCTCCCCCTTTGTCATCATCAACAAACTCGGGATCAAGAACAACAAAAGGAGGGGAATAGAGGACCATGGCAGTGGATGGATCAAAGGTAGAGTCATGGTGAGCTGCATAAGGAGAAGGTGTGGGGAATTTCTCAGTAGATGGGGTAGATGGAGATGGAAAGGAGTCAGGTAGAATTTCTGTGGTGGGAGTGATAGGAGAAGATGGAATTACGGGGTAGGAGTGGAAGTGGTGTGAGGTGGACTGGGAAATGAAAAGGTAGGTGAGGAAGGTGGGGAAAGGTGAGTCTCGGGTGGCCGGGTCTGGGAACAGGAGAGGATGAGGAAGGATCGGTCGTGAACCCAAATGTAGGCGAGGGGATGAAGAACCAAGGTCAAAGTCTGGATCAATTTGTTGACCTTGTCCCGGGCCTCGAAGCAATATCCATGATAGAACCAATCCGAGAATCCAAGTCGATGCACCGATCAAAAATCTCATCCCGCTTCTTTTCGGTGTCATCCTTGAGTTTGTCCAACTTTGTGATAACCTCATTCGACCAAAGAATCACCTCATTTAGACCAATCTTGAGATCAGCTCCTAGCTTGCCAAATTCAAATTGCATTCTGACAAAGTGAGAAGCAATGGAAGTGTCCACAATGGCTTTAACTCTAGCCTCAAAATCCAGTGGAGGAGGAGGAGCAGACTGAGCCTCGTGCGCAACTGATTGAGATGCACGGGCCTGAGATCTCAGAGGAGCCCTTGACTGACCGGATCCTTCCGGTTCAAGGTTTATCTGCATAAACTTAAGCTGAGTCTTGCCAAAGGATGGGATATACTTCATTGACTCAGGAGGGCCCACATACCATATCTTATGGTAAAATAAGATCAAGGACACCGAGAAGCGAAGGGCATATAAGATCCATTTCGGGAGGTGAACTTGAAGTTGCTCATTTCCTTGAAGACCCACGCCCAATATTGAAAGGATGTTGCTTGATAAAGGCAAAGTGAAAAGCGGTAATCCTTCTTCGTGAAATGTGAATAGCTACCTCCCTTTCGGACAAAATTCCTCGTATACACAAACCAAAGTACAGTGCAAGTTAGGCATTGCATATGGTTTAAAGGATAAATGAGCTCTCTCGATCATCCGGTACGTCTTGAGTGAGTAAAAGTGTCCTATACACCTCTTCATTTCTATATCGTGGTGTAGAAGCCTGGGGGATTAACAACCTTCAATATCCGGTTGAGGATTGCAGCGAGAAATGGTGAAAGTGACTCCCCATGAGATGTGGTGAGCCTTTCTTCAATGGCTCGTCCTCCGAGTCGAGGATGTGATCGTCTTCATGTTGAAATAGAACATTCTCACCAACTCCGGAAAATAGGCGGCCTCGATGGAAACAAAGGAGTCATAAGGTCTGAGCCACGGCGATAGATCAACATTGCATTCCTGGTGAACTTGTTCTAGATTGACTGAGACAACGGGACAAAATCCTCGGGTTGAGTATTGCTCTCTGAACATGGCATTGTGGCCAGGAGGAAGTGCGACCGGGGCAACTTTGAAACCCGGTGGTGGATCCTTGTGGAGCTTTATCTCTTCAACAGCATTTTCGACGATGGGAGATACCTCCTCTTGCTCTTCCTCTTGATTAACTTCTGGTTCGGAAGCCGAGTGAGTAGCTTCATCGGTAGAGGATGAGACAACGGTGGTGGAGGCTTGCTTGGACCTTCTCTTCACCTTCTCTACGGCCTTCTTCTTTCCCTTTTCTTTGCTTGAAGAGGCCTTCTTTTTCTTCTGCGTTCCCGAAGACGATTCTGGGCCTTGAGAGGATGAACCCCTTTTCTTGGGGTTTTGAGATTGAGCCTCCGGAATCGTAAAGCCTACTCCAGGAATCCTTGTATCAATGCCTCTCGCAATTTCTTTGGAACCGATTTGGTTCTTGGAGCTCGTGGAGGAACCGGTTGAGAGGATTGAGAAACTTCCTTAGACATTTGAACGTTTAGGGTTTCGGTGAAAATGAGGATAGGAAGGATTAGACGAGGTTTGGTGGAGTTTTAAGGGGATTTATGAGGGATTGTGACGGATTCTGAGAAGAAGAAGAAGAGAGAAAGTCGCGTCTCCTAGGGCTTTACTCTTTTGGAGTAAAGGTGCGAGTATGTAAGAACACGTCGTTTCGGTATATATAGATAGACGCCTATACTCGAGTAAGTTCTTGCTTACTCGAGTAAACAATACTTTCATTTACATACTCGAGTAAAGAAGGAAGTATACTGACCTGGACTTCAAAAATGTCGCGTGAATTTTTGAAGAGCCCGATGACCATACTCGAGTAAGCCACCAACATACTCGAGTAGGTCTCGCCATACCTTCGCATTTGGCCTCTGCCTCGGTCTATACTCGAGTAAATAGCTACATACTCGAGTAAACATTCCTCGTTCTCGCGGTGTGCTTTACGCCTCGGGATACTCGAGTATCCACTTCCATACTCGAGTAAAGCATTTCGAACCCTCGAATTGGCTTTCGCATCGTGTTTACTCGAGTACCATGTACGTTACTCGAGTAATCAATCTCTGAAACATCAGAAAACCCTGCAAAAACAATTTAATTCATTGGGATTTACCATTCCCAATTTCTCCTTATGAAATTAAAAGGTTCTTTGGCTAGAGGCTTTGTGAAGATGTCGGCAAGTTGAAGATGAGTTGGGATGAACATCACTTTGACATCTCTTTTCGGACATGATCCCGAATGAAGTGATGCCTCACATCAATATGCTTGGTCCTTGTATGTTGCACCGGATTCTTGGCCAAGCTTATTGTGCTTGTGTTGTCACACAAAATTGGGATTTCCTTCAGTGAACTCCCAAGTCGAGAAAGTTGTTGTTTCAACCATAGTACTTGAGCACAACAACTTGAGGCAGCCACATATTCAGCTTCGGTAGAGGACACGGCCACGATGTTTGCTTCTTGCTTGAACCAAGAGACAAGTGAGTTGCCAAAGAATTCGCATTGGCCACTTGTGCTCTTTCTATCTGTCTTGTAGCCGGCATGATCCGAATCTGAGTATGCCACCAAGTGTTCCGATTGACCTTTGGGAAACCATAGTCCAAGAGTCTTCGTGTCTGAGAGATATCTGAATATCCTTTTCACATGTTCAGCATGGGACTCTTTTGGAGCGGATTGGAACCTTGCACACATCCCAACACCGATTTGGATGTCCGGCGACTTCTTTGTGAGATAGAGTAGTGATCCAATCATCCCTTGATACTTTGTGATGTTGAAATCTTTGCCCTTCTCATCAGCATCCAATGAAGTAGTTGAGCTCATAGGAGTGTCAGCTCCGTTGCATTGGTCCATCCCAAATTTCTTGAGCAAATCATTAGATATTTGGTTTGGGAAACAAATATCCCATCTTTTCTTTGCTTGATTTGCAACCCAAGAAAGTAGTTGAGCTCACCCATCATGGACATCTCAAACTCTCCCGCATGGTCTTTGAAAATTCTTCACACAAGGCATCATTAGAAGCACCAAATATAATATCATCCACATATATTTGAACCATTAGAATTTCATTAAGCTTATTACTCTTTATGAAGAGAGTTGTGTCCGCTTTTCCTCTAACAAAACCTTGATCTAGAAGGAATTTGCTTAATCGCTCATACCAAGCTCTAGGAGCTTGTTTCGTGCCATATAGAGCCTTCTTGAGACGATACACATGATCTGGACAATGTTCATTTTCAAAACCGGGAGGTTGTTCTACATAAACTTCCTCTTGTATAAAACCATTCGAGAAAAGCACTTTTCACATCCATTTGATATAGTTTAAAACCTTTTACACATGCAAAGGCTAGAAGTACTCTTATGGCTTCCAATCTTGCCACGGAGCATAAGTTTCTTCATAATCAATTCCTTCTTCTTGATTATAACCTTTGGCAACCAATCTTGCCTTGTTGCGGACAATGATTGCGGACTCATCACGTTTGTTCTTGAATACCCATTTGGTGCCAATGACCGGATGGTCTCGGGCCTAGGTACCAAATCCCAAACTTGATTTCTATCAAATTGATGTAACTCCTCTTGCATTGCTAACACCCAATCATTATCCGAAAGGGCTTCATCAATCTTAGAGGGTTCTATATGAGATATAAATGCGAAAAGGTTACTTCATTCAAAGTACTATTTCGGTTCTTACTCCCGATTAATATCACCTATAACTTGGTCTAAAGAATGATTTCTAATAAATTTCCAAGCTCTAGGTTGAGTCTCGATCGGGATTTTCAATATTATTTTGGGGATCAGCCTCAAAAACATTTTCAGAATTTTCAGTAGAAGTAAGAGTAGTTTTTGAAAAGAATTGATTTTTGAAAACATTTTCTTCTTCATTGTCCAAGGCTTTATCAGATTTGGATTCACAGAAAACAACATGTATTGACTCTTCAACAATACGTGTGCGAGTATTAAAGACTCTATAGGCTCTACTCCTATTTGAATAACCAATGAAGATACCTATATCAGCTTTGGAATCGAATTTACCAAGATTCTCTTTACCATTGTTGTGCACATAGCACTTGCATCCAAAGACATGTAGGTGGGTGAGATTTGGCTTCCTTTCCTTGTAGAGTTCATATGGGGTCTTGTTCAGCTTCTTCCTCAAATAGGCTCGGTTGGAGATGTAGCAAGCCGTACTCATTGCGTCAGCCCAAAACACTTGAGAAGTGTTGTTCTCATTTAACATTGCCCTTGCCATCTCAGTGAGGACTCTATTCTTCCTCTCAACCACACCGTTTTGTTGAGGAGTCCTTGGAGCTGAGAAATTGTGATCAATCCCCACATTGTCACGTAACTCGCGAAGGCGTTATTTTCAAATTCGCCACCATGATCAGTCCTTATACCGAAATTGCAAAGCCTTTCTCGTTCGGACCTTTTTGGCAAAGGTAACAAACCGATCAAACGTTTCATCTTTAGATGATAAAAATATTGTCCAAGTAAATCTAGAGTAATCATCAACTATGACCAAAGTGTAAAGATTTCCACCAAGACTTTTTACTCTAGCTGGTCCAACTAGATCCATATGAAGTAATTGAAGAGGTCTATTAGTTGAGATCTCATTTTTTGCTTTAAAAGAAGATTTGGTTTGTTTTCCTTTTTGACAAGCATCACAGACTATATCATTTTTGAAATTCAATTTAGGAATACCAATGACCAAATCCTTTTTCAAAGCAACTTGTCAAGTTGAAACATATTAACATGAGCTAATCGTTTATGCCATAGCCAACTCTCATTCAAGTTACTAACAAAACAATTTTTAAACTGAAGCATTGCTAGAGAAGTTAAGAGTATAACAATTTCCATCTCTAGGTGCTCTAAATAGGGCTTTAGTTTTCAAATCATCAATGGAGACTAAATCCTTTCTAACAATCAAGCATTCATTTGAATCAAAGATAACTAGGTTACCCTTGTCGGTGCTTTGGCTCACACTTAGGAGGTTGTGACACAATCCTTCTACTAGGTAGACATCTTTGATGAGAGGACCTTCATTGTTTCCTATCTCACCAATCCCAGCAATTTTTCCCGATTGGTCTCCTCCAAATGTGACTCTACCACCATCCTTTGGTTTGATTGAAAGGAATTTGGATTCATCTCCGGTCATGTGTCTTGAGCACCCACTATCAATGTACCACTTGTTGGGTCTTGATGCTCTAAGACAAAACGCAATTCACAAAGGATCAAGCCTTAGGTACCCATCTTTTCTTGGGTCCTTTGGAGTTAGTTTTGACCTTAGGAACATAAGTTCCTTTCGGTACCCATTGATAATTTCCCACAGGCTTAATTTTTCTTTCTTTTCTATGAAAGCAAGATGAGGTAGAATGACCCTTCTTATTACAGTAATTGCAATGCGCAAATGGATTTGAAGAGTGAACTGATTTTGTGAAATAGTTCATGTACGTTTTTTGACCACTCTTCTTCTTGCCTTTCTTCTTATCAAAATCTGGTCTGTAACCAATGCCTGATCTATCATTTATAAAACGTTGTTGTTTCAAAATGACATTGAGCATTTCACTTCCTCTAGTGAATTTCTCAAGTGCCTTTGTAAGATATGAATTCTTTTTCTTCAGATCGGACAATCTTTACAAATAGTATTTTCTCAAGAGGAAAACTTTTCAACTTGAGATTCAAGAGTAAGATTTCTGTTTTTCGGTTTGAAATATTTTTCAGCAAGTTTTTCAAATTCAAATTGCATTAGTCATATATTCATCAAATAGATCATCATAAGGAGGTTTGCAATCATATACCTCTTCAAGTTTAGCACGTTGCTCTTCTTCTTCAGCAACTAGGCATATATTTGCTTTTTCTTCCTCATCCTCATCATCTTCATCAGATGAGCTATCACCCCAAATGGAGACATAAGCTTTCTTCTTGTATTTCTTGAACTTCTTCTTTTCTTTGTCTTTGTTGTTCAGTTGTGGGCATTCGACTTGATGTGGCCGGGCTTTTGACATTCGTAGCGATGATAGTGGCTTCTTTGCCTCATAGGAGCTAGCTTTATGAAATTTCTTGAAACCTTGGTCCCTCTTGTAGAATTTCTTGAATCTACGAACCATCATGCCTATCTCCTCATCTTCGTCTATATTCTCATTTTCTTCATCTGAATCTTTAACTTCTTTTGCAGCCTTGAGGGCAATTCCTTTGTTCTTGCCATGAACTTCATCAAGTCCCTTCTTGAATTTGAGTTTAGCCTCATATTCGAGAGACTTCCGAATAGAGCCGCCATCGACGTCATTGATTCTCCTCGCTTCCTCTATCGTTGTGACCTTGGCCTCCCATTCCTTATTCAGAATGTTTAGAATCTTTCTCACTTGAACCGGCTGGTCGTATTCCTTTCCAAGAGCCACGAGTTGATTTATGAGATGAGTGAAACGGGCTGAAATTCTCCAATGGATTCACCAGGCTTCATTCGAAGAAGATCATATTCGGTCATAAGAGTATTGACTCGTTTTGCTTTACTCATTTGTTCCTTCATGAGCTATCTCGAGCATCCCACATGGCCTTAGCAGATGATAAGGTGCAAATACGAAAGTATTCTTGTTGACTCAGTGCACTTTGGAGAAGCAGAACCGCCTTGCTGTTGAGGGGACGTTTCTTCTATCGTTCTCATCATATTCCTCCTCTAGCTTGGGAACTCTGACTCCATCTTCTACGGTTGATGGCTCATAATCTCCTCTTTCAAATACTCTCCAAAGACCATACTCGGTTGCCATAACAAACACTTTGAATTTGGCCTTCCGAAGGAGTAGTGCTCTCCATTGAAACCAGGTGTCGCTGATGTTGATAGATGCTCCATCAGGTAAAATACCTTCCATAATGATCCTTCTCGAGTTGTTAAGCTCTTAAGAGAAGACCTTGCTCGATACCAAATGTAAATGGAGCTATATACCCAAGAGGGGGGTGAATTGGGTATATTAAAAACTTTTCAATATGCTGTTTTGAAGTAATGAAACCAGAGATAAACGAGGAGGAAGGGAAGGAAAGCTTGCACAAGAGAAATTATCCTGGTTCGGTCTTATCTTTGACCTACATCCAGTCCCCAAGCCACACTTGGGATTTTCAATCCACTATACTCACAAACCGATTACACACTCGTACTCAAGAGTAGTTCTCTCTCTAGAACTCACTCCCCCTTACAAGTTGTAATCAATACACCCAACCACCAAGTCCCCGACTTGTGGTTATCTCAATCAATAAATGATTTACAGATAGAACTCTCTCACAGAAAGCAGATAAAATGAACATCGAAGTACAAGTATCGATTGATACAATACAAGTGAAAATTTGAACACAATAAATGACACTTAGTAAATTTTCGCTCCGTAGGTGTATCGGCTTGAGAAGAAGTTAATGCACTCTATTTATAGGTAGAGAACATTAAATGACCGTTGAATGATGAATCCAACCGTTGTAGGTGATTAGCATTAAGTACGGTCATCTTCTCTCTAAACTCCAACTAATCCGGTGCTAATATGATCGATGTGGAACTCGAGGATTTTCCCGTTGGAGAAGAGTTTACTTGATGAAGAAAGCATTCTTGACCGTTGAGAATGCGTGCTCGGTGGATTATCCAAAAGAAGGTTGATTTCGAAGTGCATTAAATGCACTTGTACACTTTTTGCTTTATGGCTTTGACCTTCAATAATCTTCATCGTGCTAACTGAAATTCACTCAACAAACTTGTTAAACATAGTTGGGTTCATAGGTGAATGATTCATGAAAGCAATTAGAACAAACAAGAGTGATATGCAAATTCGTATAATTCAAAAATTGGTTTCGGCGTTGGTTACTCGAGTAAGTTCATCGTTACTCGAGTAAGTCCTTAATGTGAGAGAGTCTTTTGCTTTAAAGTATCCAAAAGGATACTCGAGTAAGCAACTTCCGAAGCAAACCATCGAGACTTGAACTTTTGAAACCAAAGTCTTTACTCGAGTAAGTTAGTGGTTTACTCGAGTAAGAAACTATTTGCTTGAAAACTCAAAGTGTAAGATGCCTCTTTCGGAGTAAACAAATTCATACTTGGAGTAAGCACGAACATGAGTTAAGTTGAAAATCATTTTAAGAGTTCTTTACTCGAGTATGAAAACTTTTACTCGAGTATGCACGAGTTTAGAAAAACTTGGGAGCTCTCTCGTAAGACCCTTTACTCGAGTAAGTCAATGTTTACTCGAGTATACACTCAAGTCCAAAAGTTCATTTGCTCTCGGTAAGTCCAATACTCGAGTATAGAAATCTATACTCCGTATTGATTTAACTTGTAAAGATTGGTTGCTCTCTCTGGATGGCCTTTACTCGAGTATGTAAACCTTTACTCGAGTAAGTCACAATTTGAAAAACACATTTGCTCACGGATGACCTTTACTCGAGTATGTAAACCTTTACTCGAGTAAGTCACAATTTGAAAAACACATTTGCTTTCCGGATGACCTTTACTCGAGTATGTAAACCTTTACTCGAGTAAGTACGTGTAAAATCCAATTGGGCAATCGTTTAACAGTCCTATACTCGAGTAAGCTTTCCTTTACTCGAGTAAACAACTGATAAATGGTTTTACACAGATTTTGCAAAAACTTCAACACATGTTTACAATTGTTGTTAATCATCAAAACACATTGAGAACTAACATGAGAGAGTCGGTGAGAAATATTGAAGAGTTCCATTTAAATCCCACCAAATTGATCTGTGAGCCATTTAAGTGAGCAGGGGAGGGTTGTGATCTGCAACAAAGTAGGGGAAGAGCAATGGATGAGTTAGTGTCATCGTCTTCAACAAACAGAAGTAGGTTGTCGTTCTGATCGTCGTGTTAATGAGGTGAATAATGATGGTTCAGTGAGGGCATGTTACTGTGGGCTGTCGGCTCCTCTTTGTACTTTGTGGATAGAAGTGAACCCAGGGAGAAGATTCTATTATTGGTGTATATCTTAGTTAGAATAACATTAATTGAGAGAATGTTTGGATGTTTTTGGAAGAGATAAGACTATGTATAGATATTACTTATTGTGTCTATATAAGGACACTTGTATCATGTATCAGTTTAAGCAATAATATTATGAATTCTATTTTCTCTTACTTGCTAAATCACTTTATGGTATCAAAACGGGATAGTATTTGACATCCTAATTTTCTTTTCAATTTTTTTTCTCGGTTTCTTTGTTTTGCTTGGAATTTTCATGTGTTCCCTGACATTCCTCATTTCATTTTTCACTTCATCTTTGCTCCGACTTTCGATGGCAACGTGACTAGTTCGACTGAAAACCCTACCTGTGTCATCTCTTCCACACCGATTAATCCTCTTCAGGACATTTCCAATCCGTTCTACCTTCACCTTAACGAGAATCCATCGTTGATTCTTATATCTCTAATTCTGTCCCGTGGCAATTATCATTCATGGGCTAGGGCAATGAAAATGGCCTTAATGTCGAAGAACAAGCTTCAGTTCATCCATCGTTCAATTTCAGTTCCACACGCTTCAGATCTGATGTATCCGGCTTGGCAATGCTATAATATGATGGTGCTTTCTTGGATTACTCGCCTGATCTTGCCATCCTTTGCACAGAGCATTCTGTGGATTGATCGTGCAAGTGATGTATGGGATGATCTTTAGGCTTGGTTTTCTCAAAATGATGTGTTTCGCCTGGCAGATTTGCAAGAAGATATCTAGAGTTTGCGACAACCAAACCTTACTGTGAGTGATTATTTTACAAAACTTAAAATCTTGTAGGATGAGTTTCTGACATATAGACCAATTCTTTCATATTCTTGTACATTTAAATGTTCTTGTGGAGTCCTGGATACTTACAAGAAGCACTTGGACCAAGATTATGTCATTTGATTTCTGACAGGATTGAGTGATCGTTTTTCTTCCGCTAAATCACAAATCATGCTCATCAATCCACTACCTCAGATTAATCGTGTTTTTGCCTTGGTTCAACAACAAGAACGCAAAATGGGATTTGAGGTTGTTGACGCCACTACTTTGCTTTCTAAATCTGCTAGCCAACGATCCTCTGTCTTTGGACCTTCTAAATCGAATCCATCAAGTTCTACTAAAGCAGTCTACTTACTGTGGCAAATATAAGCAAACTGAAGCTACGTGCTACAAGAAACATGGACTTCCACCGGGTTTCAAATTCAGAAATTTTACGGTTAATGCTATATCCTCTAAGAATATGATTAGCTCTCACACCACTGAACCTGTCCAGGTTGCTAATTCTTCTTATGGTTTCACACTTGAACAATATCAAAAGATATTGGTCCTTGTCCTGACTGATAATTCTTCTGCTCAACCCTCAGTTTTAGTGAATAATGTCTCTACTAATTGTAACACCCGTCCTAAATACGCTTATACTTATCAGAGTTTAAGCGCATAGGCATCAAAGTAGTTTAGATGATTTAATTGCGGAATAAAAATTTCTTAAAATAACTTGGTTCGAAAACATGAGGATAAATTTTTCGTGAGCGATATCTATCCCACAGAGGGATCTTAATACAATAATCCAAAAATAAGCAAATGATAAACGATTAATACAGTCCATCTACTTATGTTTTTCCAAAGAGTTCCTTCTGCTATAACCCTTACAGCTCATCTTCCCTCTTGATCCCGATCCACTACCTGTTTCTTTCATGCAATCTGGGGTTCAAATGAATGAACCCCAGGGGTAACAGTTAATCTCATATGCAGGTATGAAATGTAAATGACAATATAACACATGTATAAACATAGAATAATTCACAGTAAACAAGGCGCACCATAACCGCAGTTATTGGCCAAGGACCATGACCTCTATGAGACACGCAGCCTTAATCCATAGCTAGGATACACACATGCAAATTATCTAGCAACCATGATTAGTCATACATGAATACACAAAATACAAGCTAATAAGAAAACAGTTACCCACCTCAAGCTTGGATCGTACTTCATTTACTATTTAAAAACCATTTTTCAAGAGCTTATGCCCAGAATTTTCAAAATCTAACAGCTTGCTTCTTTTCTTAAGATTCAGGGTTTTCGGGTTCGTAGATCATGACCTTAACTTATTCTCATGCAAAATTGAGTTTTAAACACAATGGAACCCTTAAAACAATCCAAATCAGACCACAACACCATGTTTAAATCAGCTAGACGAAAATCTCAAACTTCAAGCCATAGAAGCTAGTTTTGAACTTACCTTGATCTTAAGCTTCAATCAGTGTTTCTCCTTCTTCTTTCTGGTGTTTGAGCTTGGTTGGACCCTCCTTGGCACCTCTTGAACATGCCTTATGAAACCAAGAATGTGGGTGGAAATGTCCTTAAATAATGGTCAAGGTGCAGTGAAATACCCAGTGCATGCTATTGTCCACTAGTTAATAGGTTGCATTAGGGTTTCTTGCTTAATTTCCAAGTAATTCTAAAGCCTTCTGGAGCTGGACATGTGGCACAATCCTACACCATAAAATCAGATTTTTATACATTCCACATGTGTTTAAATTACTTGAATTATCCATACACTCTTTTATCCAGTGGTCCAAAGGGTGTACCTAGGGTTATTTGCATGTTTCCTCTTACTTAATCTTCAAGATATTATAGATTTTTCCTGGGCTGATGTGGCGCAATATTAACCATGCAAATAAGATTTTATTTTCTTTTATATGAATTATCCAAATCACCCTTTTGTCCAAAGGTCGATAGGGTGCATCGGAGGTTAATAGCTCGCTCCCCTTTACTTAATCTTCAAGTTTTTAAGATCTTTTCTTTGGCTAATCCCCGTATGTGGCACCATCTTACACTCGAGGCAGCCTAATATTTGTTCCATCTGATTCAAAAAGAAGTCCCTAATGGGTCCTTGTTGGTCCCCTTTTATCAGTTAACTTTTTCCTAAGGCTTGGACCTTATGATTGGGCTTGTATGTAGGTTAAATCAACTGTTTCTTCCCTCTGATTATAAGTGGTCAAAATTTACTCCTCAATGAGAAAGGAGTTGACTTTTTAAAGTGTCATGATTACTTTGTACTTTCACCTTACAAAAGTCAACTCTTAACCCCTAAATGCCACTTGTCCTCTGATTATTATTACAATTGACTTTTCATTCCTACATGTGATTTTTATGCTTGATCTCTCCCTCTTCCCTTCTTGTTTCCTAAAAAACGCAGGGGATCCTCATCTGTCCAGGAAATGTCATGTGCATATCTAATTCAACACATTTTTGCTCAGCTAATTGTCCCATACCTTAGGACATAGCTAAATGGCGTTTTTACCAACTGATTAACACCGTGTAAGTGTTTTGTGCCCTTCTGCATGACACTTTAATTTCTATGTCCCTTAAGCTCTTGGTCAAAATACTCATGCAAAAGGGAGTGAAAAACGTCTTAAGATATGTCAAGAAGGCACTCAAAAATCCCCCAAATCAAATTACCAATGTGCCCTTACAAAATATTCTCTTAACTTGGCTTATTTTGCAAGTTTTGTTGACTTTTCTCTCTCCCCTTGCTTTGCACGAATTTGAAGCTTATTTAAGAAGCCTATGACTCATCTTTATGACATAAATACATGCTTATGTGTCTCTCATAGCTATTGACTAAATTGCCCTTACATTTATTTCCTCTTACATAGCTTCTTCCACAATCCATTTGACTTTCTTCTTCGTAGCTTCATTTTCAAGCTAAATTTTCCGTCTTTATTATTTTGAAAATCATAATACTCATAGGATATCCATGTTTAATTTTTAAATAATCCCATATAATATTTCCAAAATTAATGTCACACTTCCTGAGCTGGGTCTAGTCGTTCGCCTGATACAGGCTTATTCTCAAGTCTCTAGGTCCAAAATTCAGGATATTACATTATCATTGTTGCATATGGTTGGATGTGGAGTGGTGATGGATGTGAAGTGGTGATGAGAGTTATTGCGTATAAAATACCACGTGGTATGCCACCACTTGTTGCACAATGGATGGCTTTGACATTCTTAAGGCCCTTGGTATCACTCTTTTCCTTTGGTCGGGTTAAGGGTTAGCCCTTGGGACAATGACACCTTTCTCTATTCAAAGGAAAGGGAACCCATGGTTTGACATTAATTCTATAGTATTGGGCCGAGCTATACCTCATCATTGGAGAGCTTGGTGTAGTCTTGTCAAAAACAAGTAAACCTATTATGTTATAGCCCATGGGTTTTGTCAGAGGTAATAAGGGTGGGGGTGATAAGGATGGTCGGGACGCAATCTTTTCCTTTGCATGTTATATACGTGATTTTTTATGTGAAATTTGATACAGAAATTTATTACAGAATTCGTGATTTGGAAATTTTAAATTATATATCTAGTACTTTGTTATATAAATTGTTTCACTTGGCACCTCACAAGCACATATTAACATTTATAATGAGCTAGATTGATGGTTACAAATATTTTTTAGGTAATAGTTCTTGTGCGCACGGGTCTATCAGGGAACACTTCGAAAGCTTAAGTTACTTTTGCTAACGATAGTGCTTCCAACTTTTTGATATATGTTGAATTATTGTATATTACCACATTATGGCTCACATGGCATACTCTAGTATATTTTGGTTATTCCAATAAATCTTGAAGTAAGACTCAGTTTACTAAATATGGGCCTGGTAAAATCCAAAGTTCAACTGTTTGCATATAACATTTTGATGAATGGTTTAATCAACTTATTGATTAATAATTGTTTTTTAAAAATGGAAGATGTTGCATCTTGGCATGAAGCATCTCCACCAACAAAATCATGCTTTTATGATGAAGCTAGGTTGGGGTATGTTAAATGATAGAGATTCTCTATGGGTTTGTGTTATTAGAGGGAAGTATGGTTGTGGCAATGATCTATTTCCTAGGATTAATCGTTTAAAGGCGGGTTCTAATACTTGGAGCGGTATTAAGCACAATTGGACCAAGGTAGAAGAAGGAATATAGAGGTTCGTGACAACAATGGAAAATGAGAAAGTGAAGTGGAAATGGGAAAAGAGTGGTATGTTCACAGTTCGCTTAGCTTACCGTGTACTTTCTCAGCCAATTATTACTCCTAGTAGTTGTTGCAACGATATATGGAGACTCAAGATACCGCAAAGATGCAAGACATTCATATGGATAATGATGCATGGAAGACTTATCACCAATGCCAAGTTTCAAATGAACCTTCACCCTACCAGTATGTGTGAGCATTGCAACTCCTACATAGAAGATGATCTTCATGCAATTCGGGATTATGAAGCTGTCAGGAATTTTTGGGCGTTGATCATTCAATCAAAGCATCATAGTAGGTTCTTTTCTGGGACCACTAGTGATTGGATACTTTTAAATTTGCGACAAAATATTTGGCCTAAAAAGGGACGCTGGAAAAACTTGTTTGTTATCATTTGTTGGCTACTTTGGCGAGACAGAAATGAATGGGTGCACTTGAGGATCAGCATTGGAATTGACCAAGTATATCCAAAAGCGTCGACAATTTATGGAAGCACAACTAACACTCGTACAAAAATTTGTAGTGCTAATATGAGTATCAACTAGAGACCAACAGACTTGTTAGAGATCAATAGCCTAGAGCCGGTGATTGGGATTGAAGTGGATGGTGCTTTTTTTACACTCATTGAAAAACTACTTGTGGAGGGATTATTAAGGAAGCACAAGGTGTGGGTTATAGAGGGGTTTTGTTTATGTCTAGAAAATGGCGACTCTTTAAAATCAAAATTATGGGGTTGTCTTATGGGACAGTGATCATCGGAATGTCAAACTTAGCGATGATTCCCAAGAGGCTTTAAGCCTGCTTCAGAGGGACATTCCTAAATTTCATGAGGACACATCGATCATTATGGAAGTTCAAAGTATGTTGAGTTAGAGATGGAAGGTGAACTTGTAGTATATAGTGACAGAGTGCAACATAATGGCCGACCTCCTAGCTAAAAGGGCTCTCAATGAGAGCCCAAGACTGATTGTACTAGGACCAGATATAATATCTAATTTGCTCAATGCGAATAACACATATTGAATAGCTTTAGTTTTCCTTTGTGTGTGTGTGTGGGTGTAAAACTGATATAAGGTAAAATAAACATTTTCGTGAAATATTATTACACACCCAAAATCAAAGAACTCGTATGAACGCTTAACTATTGTATTTATTTTCATGGAACACACACTACTTTATGTCTTAAAAAGAAGCAGTTACAAATGGATGGGAGAATCGTTGTACAAATTAAGCCCCATTTGGATTGAGAAAATCGAGGGAGGGAAAAAGAAAAATTGGTATTTTCCAGTGGCAGTGGCCGTTTGGTTCAAATTTTCCCTAGAAAAGATTTTCTTGTTGATGAGCACAATTTATGCCATATTTTCCCTATATTTTATGACCGAATTGTATGGTAAATATAAGCTTAACTGCAATCAATATAAGCAAAAAGGCATTAATTCATGATATAGGGAACTGAAGGATAGAAACCGTTTACATTCTAAATATGTCCTAAGAAAGGAGTAAGTTATAAGGTTTTGAAGGAGAACGTGCAGCAAAGCTGATACTATGTTATGACATTCGACAAAGATATCGAAGTGCAATACAAGGCATCATGAAAGCTATAGCAAAGCAAAGGACGCAATGCTAGGCAGCATATTTTCTGATCTTTTATCTAGATGATTTCATGATATGATTCCTGAAAGAAAAGGATGATTGGATCAATTAGGAATGGAATTTCACACCAGAAATTCAGCCTCCAACACGTCCTCATAAGAACATAACGTATCTCACGCTGTAGATCTCGGATTTGAGTGATTCCAAAACGAGGTGAAAGATGGCTTTCTGAAACACGATTTTGGCTCAAGAGTCACTGAAAAAGGATAAGGGAATCTGGAGGTACGAAACCAAGAAATTTAGAACGAAAACTGAAGTTTATGGATTATAGGTAGGCGCCACAATTCCAAAGAATTGATAAGCCCAAGAACGCCACAAGGATTGATGCCCTTGATAAGTTCAGAGATTCTCAAAAGAACCCTAGAGAAGCTTGTCTCTCACCAAAAAGGTTAACTTTTAATTCAAATCTGCCGTCCCAAAAGCTATGGTGTTCCCTTATATAATGGACAACATCCATATTAAGTTTAACCTAAATATGCTTACACACAAAGGAAAATAAGCCAGCCCAATAAGCCTTATTACAAAAGTTTAACTAAATATAAGAAAGATAAAACTAAGTGCAGAATTTGCGCCAAGTAAATTGAAGCCTTCATGCATATCCATCGAGACTTATTCTTCAAGGTCTTCAATCTGAATTAAGTGTATCATTTCGACCTCTTCTTTCTTTAGACTTGGGCTTGTCTCAAGTAAGGTGGTCACCAAGAGATTTAGGGCTCTTTAGCCTTTTTAGCTTTTGCTCTTGTCATTAGGCCTCCAAGACCTTGTATGTCCTCCAAGTTTGTTGCCTTGGTCATGCCATCTCCTATGTCCTCATCATTTCAGGAATACTAGTGAAGGTCGAGAATGACAGGTAGATTGCTGACGTAACGGAATAGAAGATGCGGAGGATCGAAACTGAAAGGTATGATGAATCCCACAGGATCAGCAGAATCAATCTACCAAGATTGGAAAGAGATATATGATGGATCTCGACAGATTAGGAAATGCTCGGCTCATTTGGAACTTACGCCGCAAGAAAGTCGATTATATAAGGAAACAACAAGCCAACCCTAAAGGAGGTCAAGTCGTAGAGAATCCAATCAAAATTCACATTCGGCCAGACTCAAAAGAAGAAAGAGAGAATTCCCAAGGCACGAGAACTCCAGGATAACCCAGCATCCTTCCTTGCAGTAAGACGGAGAGAAGAAGACGTGGAGTGGTGACATGACAGGGCTTCTTCCACGCCATCGAAACTTCGTCAAACTTTCTGTTTTTGTTTAATCTTTTGATCATGGGTCCTTCTGTTACTATCTATTTTGTGTTTCCCTCGTCAGTCATGAACTAATTTTCATATGGCTGAACGAGGATGATTTCTTAAGTGTTAAATGAACCCGGTTGCACGTTCTTAATTCAATAAATTTAGTTTTCTTATCGGTGATTTAATTACTAGTCGATTAGCGAAGCTAAGGGCTAGATTTGTGGCCTCGGCTTCGGCAAGGAGTCAAGGTTAGACCTCGAGAAATGTGATTACTAGGTAGGCTGTGTAAGGCTTGACCTATTATTGTAGGCTTCAGGAATGGGTCTATCGCTCATAACCATTACACCTTGTTTTGTAACGTAGATCTAACTAGAAAATTACCAAAGGCATATGGAAGGAGCAAAGTTAGGGTCATATGTATCGGACGCGGAAGCTTCGATAGATTATAGTGGTGGGTTAACCGAATAGCATTGTGGTTAGTAGCTATGCTGTAGCATTGCGGAAGCTGTGCAGTGTAGATGCTATAGTAATGGGTAGAGCAACTGGGAGATTGACATGCTTAAGGATGATTCTGAGTTCAGTCTAACTTCTTACTGATATCTTCTTACGACTACGATACTTTGTTTATTTTGTTTGTTATTTAGTGTGACCACAAAAACCTCTCAAACCAATCGGATTTATTTTCTGTTTAACATAACTATTATAGCACTTGAGCGTCACTTCCTGGTATCTCAGTCTCTGTGGGATGATACTCTACTTACACTTTATTACTTGTTCGACTGGTTCACTTGCCATCAAGAAAATCGACCAACACCTATGCGCTTCATTCTCCCACGTTTAAATGAAAATGGGTTCCCATAAAAAATGGTAGGAAGCCATTTTCCAGCGCCTCTGAAAATGGACTAAAAGTCCAATTTTCCCTCATCACATGTAGAGAGCGAAGAGAGTGACGATGGGGGGAGAGGAAGAGAGAGAAGAGAGTGACGTGGGGAGAGGAAGAGAGAAAAGAGAGTGACGCCGGGGAGAGGAAGAGAGTGATCTTGGGGGAGAGGTCACTACAAAAAAAATTAGTTTTAGCGACGGAAAAAATCCGTCGCTAAAAAGGATTTTTCCGTCGCTAAATGAGTTAGCGACGAAATTTGCGACGGATTTCGTCCGTCGCAAAAAACCTCGTCGCAATTGCGACGGAAAACTCTAAATCCGTCGCAAATTTTGAATTTTGCGACGGATTTAATTTCCGTCGCTAATTAGCGACGGAAAAAAAAAAACGTCGCTAATCCGTGGGATTAGCAACGGAAAAAATCCATCGCTAATCCCGTGGGATTAGTGACGGATGGATTTCCGTCGCTAATCCCACGGGATTAGCGACGGATTTTCAATCCGTCGCTAAATTCGAATATTTTTTTTTTTTTTTAAATTAAAAAAATTATTATTTTTCTAATTTTTATAAATTTTGATTTTTTTAAAAAAAAAGAAATTTTTTTAATATTGATTTAATCAATCATCTGGTCAAAATAATATGTTGTTCACATTCTTTATCGATAGCAATTATTGTCATAAAAAAAAAAGAAAGAAACGAAAAAGATGCAAATGATTTCGTTTGATAAAAACGAAAAGCTTTTAATCACCTTCTTGCTAAATTAACACATAACCCCTTTCCATTTTTACTGATTTTTTCATTAAAATAGGAGCAATAATATTATATATATATATAAAATAGTGGATTAAAAAAAATCTTTGGCGGCATTGATAAGGTATAGCTACAAATAGAATCCAGTGAAGATGGATTACTCTCTCCACTTCTTATTATAAGGATCTCCTTCCCCTGAAAGAATGATAAACAAAATAAAATTACACAAGGAGAGATAAATATTGACAAAAGATAGGGTAAGAAATTAAACCAGAAATTAAAAAAAAAACAAAACAAAACAAACAACATACACAAGGACGACACACACATAAAGAGAGAGTTGATATTTCCTTCAATTCTTTCATCCACACGCATCCATACATATATATATATACACACACACATAGTCGCTATGATACCAAGAAAGAATTTAGAAGAACAAGAGAATTGGGGAACAATGCATAGGAACAAGAAGGAATAATTAAAATGAATTTAGTAAATAATCAAAAAAAATCAAACGAAATTTTGAAATTGTATTTTTCAATCAAACAAGAAATTAAAAAAGGACGTACGCTAATTTTGAATCAAACAAATAATAAAACGGAATATTAAATTAATTTTATAAAAAAAGGAATATTAAACAATTTCCCTTTCAAATCAAATATTAAAAAATAGTATGATGATGGATTTCAAAATTAGACATCTTTGAATAAATCGATCGAATAATCAGATAATAAAATAGGAACAAGAAGAAAAATAAAAATGAATTTAGTAAATAATCAAAAACATTTCAAACCAAACTATAAAAGCGACACAGTACATATAATCAAGGTATTATACCAAAGAATCTCAATCAAGTATATAAACTACAACAAACATGTCCATTCGCAACTATCTAAAATATATGATAAAAAACTGAAAAAAAAGTAATCAAACTTACTAAGCAAACCGCCGTGTGCGGAGACTGGAAGGGGCGGCGACGGAGATCGAGGGCGGCGGCAAGCGGTGTGGCACAGGAGGTGGAGAACGGACGGTGAAGAGGGAAAACGAAGAGCCCGAGACGTTAAATCGTGAAAGTGAAGGAGGAAGAGAGGGATGGGAAATTATAAATGATTTTGCGACGGAATTGGATTTACCGCAAACCCCAATCGGGATTTGCGACGGAAATGTAATTGTCGCAAATTTTTTTAAAAAAAAATTATATATTAAATTTAGCGACGGAATTTAAATTCCGTCGCAAAACCCCTAAAGGGATTAGCGATGTACTGTCGTTTCCGTCGCAAATCCCATAAAGGGATTAGCGACGGATTATAAATCCATCGCAAAACCCCTAAAGGGATTAGCGACGGAATCCAAATCCGTCGCTAATCCCCTAGGATTAGCGACGAGAATATAAATCCGTCGCAAATCCCTTAAGGGGATTAGCGACGGAATCCAAACCGTCGCTAATCCCAAGGGATTAGCGACGGAATATAAATCCGTCGCAAATCCCTAAGGGATTAGCGATGGAATCCAAATCCGTCGCTAATCCCCTAGGATTAGCGACGGAATATAAGTCCGTCGCAAATCCCTTAAGGGGATTAGCGACGGAATCCAAATCCGTCGCTAATCCCCTAGGATTAGCGACGGAATATAAGTCCGTCGCAAATCCCTTAAGGGGATTAGCGACGGAATCCAAATCCGTCGCTAATCCCAAGGGATTAGCGACGGAATATAAATCCGTCGCAAATCCCCTAAGGGATTAGCGATGGAATCCCAATCCGTCGCTAATCCCCTAGGATTAGCGACGGAATATAAATCCGTCGCAAATCCCTTAAGGGGATTAGAGACGGAATCCAAACGTCGCTAATCCCAAGGGATTAGCGACGGAATATAAATCCGTCGCAAATCCCCTAAGGGATTAGCGATGGAATCCAAATCCGTCGCTAATCCCCTAGGATTAGCGACGGAATATAAATCCGTCGCAAATCCCTTAAGGGGATTAGCGACGGAATCCAAATCGTCGCTAATCCCAAGGATTAGCGACGGAATATAAATCCGTCGCAAATCCCTTAAGGGGATTAGCGACGGAATCCAAATTGCCGCTAATCCCAAGGGATTAGCGACGGAATATAACTGTCGCAAATCCCCTAAGGGATTAGCGATGGAATCCCAATCCGTCGCTAATCCCCTAATGGGATTTGCGACGGAATCCAAATCCGTCACAAATCCCCTTAGGATTAGCGACGGATTTGGATTCCGTCGCTAATCCTTAGACGCCGGTTTGCGAGGGATTTATTTTCCGTCGCAAAACGGCCTTTTTTGCGACAAATTTTTAAAATCCGTCGCAAAAATTTTAAATTTGAGACGGAATTGTAAATCCGTCGCAAATATCTTAAAATTTGCGACGGAAAATTTCCGTCGCAAATTCCGTCGCTATTCACGTTTTTTCTAGTAGTGGGTAGAGAGAGAGAAGAGAGTGACGCCAGGGAGAGGAAGAGAGTGATCTTGGGAAAACATTGTGGAAGAAAGAAGAAGCCGCCGACGGTAGCCTCTTTGTCGCTGCAAATCTGTCGAACCGGACCGGACAGGCAATGGAAATGGAAGAAAATCGTGACAAAAGAAAGGAGGAAGAGAAGTGCGAGAGAGTGTGTGTGCACAATGCACACTTGAGAGCGTGAGTGCACACTTGAGTGTGCACGACTCTCATACACAGTGTCTCTCTTTGCGTAATTTTGTTTAAAATAATATTTTTTTAGGGGCAAAATGGTGTTTTTCCTTATTTTCCTACTTTATTTTCTTTCAACCAAACATAAATTTTCCTATCAACCTCTTTTCTTTTCAGTACGAACCAAACACATTGAAGCAAAATATTTTCCATTCCATTCTTTTCATTTCAATTCCTTTCTATTCCCATTTTTTTTTTTTTTTTTTGATAAGGGTCTTAAATGACATGGAAGTTTTCACTCAGGAGCACTGGTAAGACGGAAGTTTTTTTTGGACCAAAAATGCCACGGAAATTTTCGCTGAGGAGCAATTTTGCCCCGGAAGTTTTCACTAAGGAGCAATTTTGCCCTTCTGTCCCCAAATATTAAATTTGACTATTAAATCCGTCAAAGACCACACATGTTATCCCTTGAAAAGGTCAAACTTGGAGCCAGAGAAGGAGATCCTTGAGATGTTGAGCTCAAAGCGGCCAGAATTTGTGAAGCCGAACTGGTCAAAACAATTGAAAGGTCGACTGTCACAAAATCCAAAGGAAGCATCACTTATTATCTAAGCAAATGATCAGTCTATACAAACGTAAATATTATCCCTATTGATTTGTTTTTCTTGAACCAATTTTTGGAACAATTCATTTCGTTTTGCGTTTCATTTGCGTTTTGTGACATACCTTTCAGTCCCTTTGACCGTTCGGCTTCACAAATTCGCGCCTTGATTTCAACATCTCGAAGGATCTCCTTCTCGACTCCAAGTTCGACCTTTTCAAGGCATCACATGTGTGGTCTTTGACTAATTTAATAGTCAAATTTAATATTTGGGGACAGAAGGGGAAAATTGCTACGTTTTGTAAACTTCCGAGGCAAAATTGCTCCTTAGTGTAAACTTCCGGGGCAAAATTGCTCCTCAGCGAAAAATTCCGTGGTAAAATTGATACTTCCAGGGCAAAATTGCTACGTCTTGTGAACTTCCGTGGCATTTTTGGTCCAAAAAAAACTTCCGTCTTACCAGTGCTCCTAAGCGAAAACTTCCATGGCATTTAAGACCTTTATCCCTTTTTTTTAATCCAAACGAGGCCTTAGGTTTGCAAGTTGGGGAGGGAAAAGTATTATCATGAACCTATGGCCTGACTTTATTACAAGTGACATTTTAAAATAAAAAAGGTCATGCGTAAACCTATAACTAGATCTATATTTGAGTAAATAGGTCTGGATCTATTTATAGTGTGTTTAGTTTGAGGGGAAAGGAGAGGAGATAAATTTTTTTTTCTAGTTTTGACTAAAATACCCATGAAAATTTTTCAATATTCCACAAATGTACTCTCAACAACAACAACAACAACAAAAATCCTTTTCATTAATGACCATTTGGTAAAAGTCATCCCTTCTCTCCCATCCTCTCCCCTCAAACCAAACACACCCTTAAAGTATGACATGTAGGCCTACTTGTTTATGTATTTATATTAGAGCCGGTAAAACGGCCCGGGCCCATCGGGCCGACCCGTTTAAGCCCTGACCCTTTAAGGGCCGAGCTTAAAAAATGGACGAGATATTTGAAATTAGCCCTGGAGGCGGCCCTGACGGGCCTCGGGCTTAAACGGGCCGACCTTGGGGGCCTCGGGCCCGGCCCTGCGGGCCCTTTTCACTATAACTTTTTTTTCCTTTTTAAATTTATTAATTTATATATATATATTGTATTTGTTATAGAGTTATTTATCCATTTAACTACAAATACATAATAACTATACTCTAATTTTATGATTTGATTTATTATTTGTTGCAAATAAAGATTATAGATGTGTTCATGATGCGGGAGAAGAATTTCATGATATTCTTACTCATGAGCCAGGGAGAGGCTACTACTCAAAGTGAAGAACAATCAAATGTCATTAAAATTGATGATAGTGGACGAAGATGATGACAATAATAGTCATCGTACTAATGTCGCTTAGTGATATGCTTCTTATGTTTTATGTGAGTTATTTATGAACATAGTTTGCTTTTGATTATGAATTAGTGACTGTGCTTATTTATTGGATGATTCGTGTTGTAATTTACTAATTATATTTTTTTAAAAAAAAAAGTGGAGGAAAATAGTTAAAATTTGGAATAGTAATTTTCGTGCCTGCATGGCCATTTTGCCTGTTGCTTTCGAGCCGGGCTTTGAAAAACAAGCATTTTTTCTTACTCCGGCCCTGAAGGGCTGGCCCTATTAGGCCCTGGCCCTTCACGGCCTACGATTCCCAACTCTAATTTACATTATATTTATCTATTTATATGAATAAAAAATGTATATTTAATTAAATATAAATATATAAATTATGTATATATCAGTTACGCTTAAGAAAAACAAAAGGAAGCAAGAAGAAAGGAAGGAAGGAAATTATTTTTCTCAACATCTTAGAGAAATTTATTATTTAGTGAATTTATAAATTTGAAAAATATTAATTTCTCTTTTTGTTGAAAGTGCTTTAAATTGATTTTTATTTGAAACCGTTTCTTTAAAATAATAAAAGAAAATTCCAATGTACTGTAGAACCTTTTGTAAAAATAATAAAAGAATATTCTTAAAACTCTAAAAGAAAATTATTTAAAATTTTTATTTAAAAAAAATATATTCATTAAAGAATTTAAGCAAACTGCCTTTATATATATATACATTGACGAACCTTTGTGTATACAATGGGGGCCATGTCCCCCTAAAAAAACAAATTGTCCCAAATTTTTAACACAAATTGGATTTTTTTACGCATTGGGCCCAAAAATTTATACATTTGGCTTAAAAATTCATATATTTGGCCCCAAATATTTTTCGTAAAAATTGGTTAATGAGTATACATTTGGCTCCCAAAAAATGTTGGGATCCGTACACGCAATGACGGATTAAAATTTTACAGATCCCATCCGAAGATCGCTCAAAGCGTTTAGATTAAGGCTAAAGGAATCCAGAAATATTACCTACGCGCCGAATCGGAATGCTTCTGGTTCGATTTGAACTGGTGGGTTACCTCCTCGATCAGTAGAAGTCGACTCTATGAATCGCCTTCCTCTACCGGTATCCACACGAATAATCTCCGAACAGAGACGCGGCAGCGTGCTATCGCCTTGGAACATTGCGTCTCCCTCTTTTTTATGCTCTAGGGTTTCTCGCGACTTTCTAATACGCTCGACAAAAGACCCGTAGGTTTTTCCAAACCCGATCAGCGGATTATATTCAAAATTAATCATCATTAATTTTGAAATTCGAATTTTGAATCTGGATTAAAATATGTTAATTAAATCTATCTCATAGATATAATCTAATCTATTTATTTAATCCGAATTAAAAGCCAAATTTGAAATTCAAATTTTGAATCGGATTAAAAAATATATTAATTAAATCTATCTCATAGATCTAATCTAGTGTATTTATTTAATACGATCTAAAAGCCTTCCGATTTAATTTATCTCTATAAATTAAATCGAGAAATAATATCTACCTATTTAATTAAATCTGAGATACTATATCTTAATTTAATTTAAATAGATATATGATATCTTTATTCAAAAATTAAATAAGATACAATATCTCTATTTGTTTTAGATATTTAATTTATCAAATAAATTAAATACAAAACAAATATTATATAATAATATAATAATCTCCATTAAATAATATTATTATATTATTTTTTAATTTAATATATATATATATATATATATATATCCTAGATTAAATTAAAAGTATTCATTAAATCTTAGATATATCTAAGATTCAATGAATCTTGACACTTTCCTCGTGTTGGGTTATTCTTGTGTGCGACCTTGCAAGCCCATGTGAGATTGGCAGTGGGCCAATCGTACCGGCCCACAAGTCCCAAGCGGCCTCTAGCAAGACATTGTAACTACCCAATTCACATGGGCATCGATGACACGATACAACCTATCGTATAACCATGTCACATCCCTTTTGTCACGCGATAATTTGGTCAAGGATGAGGCATGGATAATGTCAACTTCCTGTTTTTGACCAGTACTTTCTCGATTCTCGACTAGTCTAATAATTGAAATGGAAACTCCATTCCTTCGTAGTATGGCCATACATTTCTCAGACTTACTCACCGAGGGACCCAGTATTATCTCTCTACAAATGTGAGGGACAAATTCCATCTTGACCATTCACATTCCTCCGCATGAAAACCCGTAACACCCCAATTTCTAACAGTTATAATAACCTAAAATTTTCTCGAAATTCAAAATAAACAACCTTGGGAGTGCTACCGCCGCACTTGTCTTGGGACAAGTGCAAGGCTACTTATTACAATAATGTAAATCGAACTTAAATAAATGTGTTTTATTCAAAAAGAAAGAAAATAAAAATAAAATAAAACTAGCTAGATTCATTAAAGATTCTTCCTCACTTCCCACGCTAGCCCCAACTCTTGCACTGTTTCTTCGAAATTCTTCTCCCCGAAGGATCATCGCATGACCCATGAATACAAAAATCAGCAATTCTTGGTAATTCTAATAAAACACAATTCAAATGACACGGATATGTTAATCGAAGCGAATATATATATAAATCATAAGGTAATTACATCAAACATTATTCGTCATCTTTTTAATTTATTTAGACGGGAAACCTCGCCAGTCTATCCTGTGACCCAGGAAACCCTGCCAATCACAATTAATCAAATTTGGCCATCAAGTATTTCTTCCTAATGCGCACACCTCTTCCCAAAGTTGCTACTAGTGTCATGGGGAAACCGCGGACACCACTCTGGGAAGAACGGATATTATCGGTTCACATCAAGTAATATATCGAGGGCACAAAACCCGATTGTGTTCATCACTTTGGGAGGTACCATCCCAAAGCTATCTTCCCATTTGTTAAGTTATTTTAAAACACACTCATAATAAAATTCCTAAATTATTTCTATTATTTAATTAAATATGGAACACAAGGGTACTTTGATATAAAATCTAATCATGTCCTATTTCATTATGCAACGAATATTATATAAAGAATGAAAGAATATCAAACAATATAGCATCAGACACAGCTAACATAAACATTAGAATTAACGTGCTTACTTTATTGATAAATAATATATAATATATAAACATTGCATTGTGATCATACGATTCTTTTAGTATAGTTAGCATAGAAAGGGTTTGCTTCACATGATATGTGATTGAAAATATATAAAATATAAAATAAATAGATATATATTCTATATAATAAACGAGAATATATAATAAGATTTTCTAATATAAATAATATAATAAAAAAAGGTATAATATGAAATATTAATATAATTAATAGAAATAGAAATAGAAATAGATTATATTATATAATCTAATTAATAATAATATAATTAATATATTCCTATTACGATTTATTACAATACAATATATTTAACATTTTAATTACATTTTATATTTCTATTTATTCTAGCTAAAATCTAGGATCACTAATATCACTACCCACAAACTCGGTAAGGTAAATTAAAATGACTCCACTACTCCCAAAAATAGCTAACCACATGCTTTTAATAATATAAAAAAATCAGCACACAATAAACATTTAAAAACTAAAAGAGGGATTGGTGCCGCAAGCTACATGCACACGACGGAACAGTCACAATTAATTGAATTGAAAGATCTGATCAGGACGCACAAACAGTTGGTGACTTTGCAAAAATCTACTCCAATAGAAATATATATCATTCAATTACCAAAGGCCCAAATACCAAAATCCAAAGCGTATGGGGATCTTATGTTGAAGGGTATGTGACTATTGCAAAAGGTTATCAGCAAAACGAGAAAAAACAATATATGTATATTCAATTGCCAAAGCCTAAAACACTCAAGGCCAAAACGCACATAATCAATAATTATAGCTAGTCAAGATCAACAAGAATTATATCATAAGAAGAAAACATCTTTCTCATAGAGGAAGACAAACACAAGATTTATGTCTTGAATGAAAATCACGAGAAAGAACGAGACGACAATTTTGTGGATTTAAAAAGGATTATACCCTGTAGCAAAGCGGATTCCTATTGTTCTAGGGATTAGGATTACCTATCAAAATTTACATAAATCTAATCTAAAACTCATGGGGATTAGAATTACCTGGTCTCTGTTTTGCTATCCTCCTAGAAGAACAATTGATGAGAGTACCGAACGAGGGTGTAGTAGCGGAGAGAAAAAGAAAATAGCAGAAGAAAAGTATCGAGTGTTTTCTAGGTTTAAGCGGCCGAGACCTAAGTTTATAATTAAAATCTAGGGTTTTAATTATGGGTGGGCTCTTTAATTATTGTCAATTAATAATTATAAAACAATACAATTAAATTCTGAATTTTTATTATTAATATAACGATTGCCAATTACTAAATTATGAAACAATACAACCATTATTAATTCTAAATTTTTATTATTACTACATCATTATTATTATTCTTGTTATTATCATTATCATTATTATTAATAATAATCCGGGGTATTACAAAACCAGCTGATCCCGATCGAGCCTTTATCATTACCTAGGTCAAAGGTGACTTTTGACTAGGTCAAAAACTAGTGACTCATCATGTAGAAATCCATGATGATCTCAGGTCATAGGGCGTCGTGACGCGGTTATACATAAGATAAGCTTATGACTAAATCCATGCAGCTTTCTCATAGTGGGTCGATCCAAGACCTTGTACTCTTACAAGTGCCCATGACTTTGATTCATATCTCCATACCTCATCAAAGTCATCGTCATGGTCTTATCTCATCTTCGCTCCCACGTAGATAATCGACCAGGGGACATTTAGGATAATCTTTTAAGATATATCCAGGGATACAGTTATCACTATAAACATGCAAATGAAATGATAACTAAGTGGAGAATAATGACTTGCCCCTAAAGCATAATTTCCAACAAAAAATTCTTCAAATGTCCGTCCTGTATATATAGTAAGTGTGTGTGTTACTTATTGGAAATTCTAGATGGTATTAGAAACATTGGAAACCTAATAAGAAAATATAAGAAAACTCATATTTGTTTGTTTTTCACATTTTTTGTTCACAATTAAATAATCATGAAAGCAAAGTCAACCACAAACATCTACTACCATCAATCGGCTTTAAAAAATATATATATATATATATATATATCAGACGTTAGAAAATAAAATTTGGGTCAAATTTCATGTTCATAATTAATCAAAAGATTAACATTTGATCTATGTGAGAATTGATTATAAAATGTTTAAATAATCAATTTAGTCCTTATAATTCAAAATTTGTTCAAAGTTAATTTTTTTAATGACCTAACCTCAATTTAGTCTTTGGAAATTTCATATATATTTAATTTTTTAATTCAAACAATTAATCTCAAAACTTTATTTTCTCCGACGTCAAAAGAAACTAAATTTTTGGGCGACGTAATTTTATTTGGGAATGGAATGTGTATTAAGCATTTGAAAAAGTTTTATAAAAAGACTAGGTATAATAACTTAGCAAATTTATTGTGTGACTAGTGTCTTGTATATGAAAACCCTGTATCATATAAAAAAAAAAAAAACACATATACAAACCAAAATGGTATCTTATCTTACCTTATGTTTTACACCTTTGTATATACATATTCTAGGTGAGACAGGGTGAGACAGTTCAAGATGCCTTCAAACAAGGTGATTCATTTTGGAAATTCAATTAAACAACTGAATTGGGAGGGGGGACAACTAACATATTTGAGCGAGGATTCTCAAGTTGGCTCACTTGTGGTGCAACCTACACATATGACACGCACAAAATAGTTGTAAGATGAAAATTTTGGAATGAGCATTTCACAAAAACTTGGTGGCTTTGAATAACATATAGGGTTGTATGATTAAGTTGTATTGTTCACAATTTGTAAACAGTGCATATTGCTATAGATTTAATAATTTTTAGAAGGCCACATGAGTCCCAACTTTGCTGTAAAATTTGTATATTTTTATTATATTTGATAATTGTGGATTGTGTAGCCTGTTATTTGACTACTTCTAGTTAAGATTGATTTCTTGCATGAACACTGGAAGCATATTTAATTGTCACATGTTATACCTCCTTGGGATTATCAAAGGAATTCTCATCCTTGACATTGGTAGATGTGAGCAATGTAAATGTCGATCCAGAAAGATTTATATTCGAGTCTAAGCGATTGATTGTAATATCTAGAATAGCTTCTCTATCATCAAAATATTTGGAATTTCAGATGAGTAACATTCTCCGTCATCAATTGACTCAAACATTGATCATCCACGGCTTACCTTGATTCTCAAATAACTCTTTTCACTCTCCGGGTTTTCCCAAACAATTGTTGTTTTGTTACAACAATTGAAGATGGGGCTTGAAGCGTTGACTTAAGATATGTACCTCCACTTCATTGTGAGTATAGCTCCTAGAACCAATAATTGGGAATTCCATAGCTTCGATGTGAGTCAACTACAATAGCATCAGGTATCCACCTATATATCCACACAAAATATGACAATCTCAATTTTGTAAATAAATATGGATAAGCACAAAATGAAAGGATTAAACTTATTACTTTTGTCATTTATATTTACAAGGAGTGGAGCATAAGATACCCTTTCGACCACATCATTGCGTCATAACAAGAAACAAGATTCGTCAAGATATGAGTAAACTAAGTAATTTGTAAGCTAACAAAAATACTTAATCATGAAAAATTCATAATAAAGAGAACCATATGGACATTTTCTTTTCCAATCCCATGAGGAATGCGGCTTCACTCACTTAACAATTCAGAGAATCAAATTTGTTATACATTGAGAAGATACCCCTCGAACTTTTATAAACATGGAAATAAAAAACGTCAGCTGGATGATCTAAGGGGGAAGCAGTAGCATCACAATTTGATATGGTTTTGATATCAGGATAGTAAATTTTTTATGGTGTTATAGAACTTTAAGTAGTTTCCTAGGTAGTTATACAACGCACAGTCCTCATTCCCAATAGCAACATATCGTAGATCAAAGGGCTTGGGGTTTCCCAAAGAGGCTCTCATCTTGCCCCACTTTGATGTGAGAAGACCTCTCGCACATTCAATACCATCGAGAGCTTCCTACAGACATTAATACAAAACAAGATTAATCCGACAAGAAAAATAATAAGGATTAATTTAAAAACATCTTAGGAATGTTTTAATGTTGAAGTATACTTGTGCAAATTGGCCGTATGTCAGTTGTATTGATTTCTTCATGATGACTAATGCTAGTGTTAAATATTCATAGATAAAAAAAAATGATATAATAATGAGAATGTGTAGATAATATAAACTTATTTTGTTGTCCAATAAATGATATTTGATTATAAAATTAATGTTGATGATTATAGAAGAAATTTTGGGGGAATGTCCTTAAAATTCTGGATTAAAAAAATAATTAGTATCAAAGAATTATAAGGAAAAAAAAATTTGAAATGAATTTTTTTAAAAAAAATGTTTACCATATTCGATCCGCTTGATCGAACTTAACTTCTTTTGAAGACGTTGATGGGTGAGAGAAAATAAGAGAGGTGGGTGGGAAGAAATGAAGGAGTGTGTGAAATGAAGTGTGATGGGGGTATTTATAGGGATATCTGTGTAACTCTTGTAGCAGTTGATGTGACGATTTTTGTAGCGGTTGATGTGACGGTTTTTGTAGCGGTTGTATTTACTTTGCAATGGTTTTGAAACCGTTACAAACATTCTGTTGGTTTTTCTTTTAAAAAATATATAGAGAGGATTACAATAAGATAAACATAATTTTTAGATCAATCTTCTTCGTCATCCCTACAAAAAAGGTGGGGAGAAAATGTTAGTTATGAGTTTAATATGTTTAAACACAAATTAAACAAAAATTAAGTGATAATAAAGCATAACTTTAAAAAATGCACCAAATTATAGGTAAATTGTCATCACCTTTAGGGAAGAAATTTTCAAAATTGGCGGGATGGAACGGCTCACTCTCATAAGCGATGTTATTACCATCACCCATGTCGTAAAGGTCCCGAAGCTTTAAGTGAACTACCATATCCCAATCCATGTGCCTCTCGTTCTCGACATAATAAACCCGGGTGTGCCTCTCGAGTCCAAAATATATGGCTCATCATCTTAAGACTGACCAATGTGAATTGGCATAGAGAAATTTACTAACGTGATTCCTAAGTCGTCAATTGTGAGTCCCGAGAAATTGTCGTATTGACCCACAAACACTTGAACAATACCACGGTGAAAACCGCCTTGGTAATTTATTTTGACGACATCAAGAAGCTTTCCATAATACAAGATGTCTCCGAACTACACATTCCGTCCTTTGTTGCTCGCATAACTCCTTGTCCTAAAGGTGCCATAAACATCCAATTTTTGGGTTAGCAATCCTTGATCTCGTCAAACCTTGACTTGAAACCATTGACATTATATGCCATAAAACTGGTTGCATGGTCAAGAGGGTCAAGTCCGAGAGCTCTGAAATCCCGTGAGTGCAGGTTGTGGTCATTTAGTATTCTCCTCGCAAACCATCCTAGGAATTCTCTATAGACCTTTTTGACATTTCAAAGGATGTATGTGTATGGATCTTGAATTGACGCTTCACATGACTTGAATTCTCGCAATTAATCATAAGATGGCGATCATGAAATGTAAGTATAAATGTAAGGAAATATATAGCATAATATATGAGTGTACAATCCTTACTGAAGGAATGGTTCAATTTTAGTGCAATTAATCAAGACATGTCTATGTGTTTGCAACTTCTCAGTTGTCGTCAATTTGAATTTCTCACTTCTTCCAACTAGTTTACTAATATGAGGGATTAACAACTCTCTTGATGATGGTTCAGGTTCAGGACAATTGTCTACTCAAGGATCGGTTGAAAGACATCTCAATGTCATCAAAGTACCTTGAACCGAAATATAAGACCTCATCCCCTTTATAGCCTTCAACCATACAACCTTCTAGCCACGCCTGATTCCTTATGTAAGATTTCAATTTCCCAAGAAACCTATAAAGTAAAGAAGGAAATTGTCCATAAATGTTGGAATGTGCGACTAACAAATTTAGGGAGTAATGTTGTTGCACATATATAAAAAGAGTACCTCTCAATCGGATATATCCATCGTAATTGAACTGGGCCAGCTAGCTTTGTTTCATGAACAAAGTGTACTGTTAGGTGAACCATCATCATGAAAAAGGATGGAGAAAAGATCATCTCCAAATGACACAGCGTAAGAATGATTTTTTGTTGGAACTAATCGAGCTCCTCAACGATCAAAACCTTGGAAAACAACTTCCGAAAGAAAGAACAAAGATCCACCAAAACGATTGGCACATCGGAGACATCGCATTTTTATTGCCGGAAGTAATTCGCATAAGCACATGTGAGTCATGACTCTTCAACCCATCAACTTTTCGAGATTGCATGTTAATACATCATGAATGTTGCTTGAATACCCATCGGGAACTTTTATTTTCTTTAATATCATGAGGAAGATTTCCTTATTCGGTTTTGTTAGGTGAATTTTGCTGATTGGAATTTTTCATGCTCATCTGACCATGCGTCTTCACAAACTCCTTTGTCCCGTAAATCTTTCCTCACTTAAAGATGATCTTTTGACTTGCTTGGTTTGTTAAGCATCGTGTATAGTACATTGTCACATACATTTTTTTCAATATGCATGACATCAAGATCATGTTAGAACAAATTATCTTTTCAATATAGAAGAGTAAAGAAGATGCTTATCTTTCACCATTCTTTGAAGCCTTGAGCGAAGTCCCGGTAGTCTTTCTCCCGCTCTTGTTGCATCATCGTTTTTCAAAACTCAAATTCAACATCCTAAAGTGTTGCAAGATATTTGCATCGAATAAAGTACGAGGAGGTCCTCTTTTTCCTATTGCCCATTGAAACAATTTTGTAGCAATCTAAACGTGTGCTTACAATCGAGAAACCTCCGAAGACCCATGAAGAACCACTTTTGATTGTGAGGAATGCGCACTAAGTGAAAGTCAAAATTGCAAAGTTGGACACACCATCCCGTATGCACATTCCACCCGGATAATGTTCCAAGGCCGGGAAAGTTAGTTATCATCCACATCAAGGTGAACGCAAGTTGAACAATGTCTTCTTGTGTGCATCATACATCTCGATGCTAACATTCCATAAGTCTAGCAACTTTGCAATAAGCAGTTGGAGATACACATCAACGTTATTTTCTGGTGCCTTTTCATAATAAACCGCCACAAATCTGAACGATTTGCATTCTGTAGCAATTTTAAAGCCTAACCGCTACCAATGTGCAAGACTCGTAGCAGTTTGTACGGACAACTGCTATAAAAATTCAAACTCTTTGAAATCTGTAATGGGTTTTTTAATTAAACTACACAAAATAAACCACCACATGTTTTGCACCATAATGAGTCGATAGCGCCAAATTTGTGGCGGTTTATTGAATGAAACTATTACAAAATATCGATACAAAATTGGCGCCATCTTGGGGTCATATTTTTAGCGGTTATTTAGTGATAACGCTACAAAGATCTTTCCCTAACCAGAGCATGTTTTGGTGTAAGTTGCCCGTTGCAAATTTGTAGTGGTTTGGCTTAAACCACAACAAAATCTGAAATTTGTAGAGGTTTTGTTTAACTGCTACGATTCAACAATTTTTTTGTAGTGACTAGAATATCCAAATTAAATTAAATTAAATGACACCAATAGTTAATGAAAAATGATGGAATAAAATGTGAAGTTTATTATTGGAACCTTAATTTGGTCAACGATGCATATAACTGAGCTTGGTTTAGGCTTAATAACTTGTACACCAGAACACCGATCACCAATCCAACCGTTGAAAGAGATGATGTGGATGTCCCGGAGCGGTTGACCAAGTTGCAGTCTGATCCAACAGTAAACGGATTCTGAACGTCAATTCACCAAGACTACTCTAGGTTTGTGCAAAAAAGTATTTTTCTCTCATTTTCTCTCCAAGAGAACTCTATTAGGACTCGAATAATCTAATCCAAATTTCGTAGCCACTTTTATTTTTAAATCTTGAGTTTTGACTCTATAACTCCTTTAATCCTCTTGCAGGAGTCTTTTCATAAGTTCTTAATATTCCCATTAAATTTAAAAGACTAACTCAGCTAACAATCATATTTCATAATATTGATATACATTAAGTCCTCTTTGTGACAAATGACTAATCTATAATTTTAGCAAAAGCATATCACCGGGGTTGTGCAACAAAGTTTATGGTATAATACCATCATATATTTGAAAAGGGGGCTGAGTTCTTTTTTTATTTGAGTCCTGATATATTATATTTATAATTGTAGTATTTATTAGTCCTAATTTAAGTAAATTATGTTATAATCTAGAATTTGAAAAAATTATATTTATTTTATTGATAACTTAAATTTCTTTTTTACGACACTAAAATAACTATTCTATTATATTTTTTATTAATTAATTATGTTTTCAATATTATCAATTTCTTATATTGTTAACTTGTATTTTGTGTTTCTATATTTTTATGCAACAAGCAAATTGAATTATAAATCACATATTGGTACTTATAAGTAGTCATGCTGTAAAGGAAGAGTTTCTTTTTAGTAGTTATACACGTGTCGATCAAAATCATCAAACATATGTTTTCTTAAAATAAATTGTTTTTACAAAAATAGCATGTCTACAAAATTATGTTACAACAAAATCAAGTACCCAAAAAAAAAACAACACTTTTGTGAAATCAATTCTATACAAAATCAATTTTGTAAATTTTAGGGTTAAGGAAAGATTTTTGCCAACAAACTATTGGTTCGTGAGAGTACCCAACACAATAAACTATTTTGTAGACCTTAAATGCCAATCAACTTTTAAAAACATTAAATTTGCACAAAACTGTTAGTTTACCCAACGCCGTCGTCTCGAGCTTCGAGCTACATTGCTCGTCTCTCTGTCATCTTCTTCTTCTTATCCTTTACCGAGATGATCACGAGCAAAGAATGGCTTCTCCCGCTCGTACGACGGAAGGAATTTATCTAGAAAGGAAATTGCTAAAGCACGTTCGTGATAATGTTCATGGAAACATCTTCCTCGAGCCTCGTAATCCCTGTTCGACGTCTCTCGCTTTCACTAAGTTTTCTCCATATATTTCTCAAATATTACGCGTTTTCTTTCGTCTTTTCTTTTTCAAATAGTATTTACGCGTAGATTTTGTAATGGTTATGTGAGACGTTTTTCGCCTCTTGATAAGCTTATGCGAGACTTGGTAGATTCAAATCGGTTCCGCTGGATTTGTTAGTATTGTCCTCGGTGAATCGCAGATAAAGAAAATCGGAATTTGTCCGGGGGAAGAAGTGGAGCTTCAATGGTGTTTTCTAGGGATTGCAAAAATCGCGGTTCGAGAAGAAAATATGGAATTCCATGGACATGAACACGAAGCAAGAGTCGTTTGTGATGTTTGGTTGAGTTTTCTCTCTCGCTATAGTGTGTCGCTCGGGGTTGGGAAGATGGTGTTGTAGCTTCAATGAGGGGATTTGATTTTTCTAGCAATTCAAAAATCGTTTCCGGGAAGAATGAAGTGCCTAAGACGATTCGGCCAAACCACTAGCTTAGGCAAGTAAGACGCGTTTGGGGGTAAAAACGGTTTTGTGCAAATTTAATGTTTTCAAAAGTTGGTTGGCATTTAAGGTCCACAAAATAGTTTATTTTGTTGGGTGCTCCTGGACCAATAATTTGTTGGCAAAAATGCTCCTTAACCCTAAATTTTAATCTAAACATGTAGGCATGTTTGGATAGTCATTTTAACACTAAATCACAAGTGGAGCTAACTCGGTTTTATGTCACACATTGCATGACTTTTTCTTTTATGGTGTTTTTCTCCATACATCTTTCAAGTTCATCATTTCCTTTTGCATTCAATGTTCAGCATCAATGACTTGTTTTGAATCTCAAGCTATCAAGATTCACTACTACAAATCAGGATATATAATTATTATTATACGCTATATACATCATGGTTTTGAACCATCATATATGCGGGCACTATATATGCTCTATGCAAATAAATTATGGTTCCTAACCATTGTTTATTCTTGACCTATTATAACGGTTAAAAGATAACACTCGTTATGTATTGAGGCTTGGTGATGTCATGTTTTGCGCATTGCTGTGATGATATTTGACAGGCACACATGAACAATTGTCATAATATCCGTGATATATAGTTGTGAGATTCTTCAAGTGAAAATTTATGAGCTAGTTGGACTAGATTGTATATAATAGAATTGTGCTTCCCACATCGAGTTTTTATGCAATATGGGATGATCAAGACATTCCAGGCTTTGTGAAGAGAATCAATGGCAACTATTGACCTATATAAGTGATAATGTAATTATTTAGCTATAAATTGTATCTCTTCATAAGAATTAACCCTGGAAACTAATGGATTAGGGGCAAAACCTATGAATATCGGTATTGGAAAGGCCGTATAGGGTGTGCAAACCCTTGAACAAAGTAAGGGTAAGCAAACCCTTGAGCTACTCAAGGGTTTGATTATCCCTTTGTGGCATTTCCTATATACATATATTCGTGTTTTTTGACCAACCTGTTGTTAGTTCTCGGATTATCTTTTGATGATAACAAACCTTCAAACACAAAGTGAACTTGATGACTCAAGTCACTCAAGTGAGTTTATAATCACTTTCAGTGATAAAATGGTATTTGAACTAAAACTTGAATGAACAAGGTTACTCACTTCAAGTGATATGAGATGATTACTTGAGTGGCGGTTAATGCACTCGAGTGATGATCCTAACTCGGTGATTTACAAGTCACTCTTACTTGAGTGTTAATGCACTCGAGTAATAATTCTAACTTCCAACGATTTTACAAGTTACTCTTACTCAAGTGGCTAAGTTAGCACTCAAGTGATACTTCTTCACTTGCAGGATTACAACAAGTCACTCGCAGAATTTTTGAAAGTTATGGCAGATTACTCGAGTAACGGATTTCATCACTCAAGGATAATCTCGATAACTCGAGTGAATATTGGCTAGATGATCATCACTTGAAATGATAAATTTTTTTGGACTAGGTGGTAATCCAGTTCAACAAATTTTTCCTTGTAAGTATTGATCACCCGACCTACATTTTTTATAGTCGATTTAAATTTCTTAATGATTAACCCATCACTAGTAACTCCACCTAGTCGAGTAGCTCCTTATTATTGGCCTTCACTTTAATTTTCATCTCAACCAAGACCTCGTCATACACGCCCATATTCAACCATACAAAATAGAATTATCAAGTTTGTAAATCAACCATATTAGACTTAGCTTCATTAAATAAGATACTCTATCTTTATCACTTAAAACTGAGGTAGGCCATAGCTATATTCTATCTAAAGTCTCAAAAGAACCAAAATCCCTAAGATCAGTAAACTTAGCACCTAATCCAAGGGTGGCTACATTCGACTCTAAGGATGGCTTGCGATACAAACCACGCATCAACAACTCCTTATGTCGGGGTTAAAATTACAATAACACTTCCACCCAACACTTAAGAAGTCACCTTCAGGATACAACGATGCAACCTCAACCTTCCGTTCTTTGGGAGTTTCGTAATATCGGAAGTACTTCTGAGCTTTCAGAATCCACCCCCTTGGGTCCCCTCCGCTAATCTTTGGGAACTCCAGTTTTGTGTAAGGAAGTTGACGCCTATAAGAGGACTCGGGATCATCCTCACTATCAGCATCCCATTGAGAACATTGTTTTGCTCTGTCTCCCCGAATTGGCATAGCCTCTAGTGCTACCACTTTTTCTTGTAGAAAGGTCTTGAGGCGTGATGCAATTGCCGCCAAAGTACCCTCGGCGAACAGATTTCCACCATGGTTTGGATTTCCATGTGAAGAGTGAGTAGTCACCATGTTGATTGACTCGGCTTTGATGTCAAAATGTTAGCACTCGAGTCAATAAAAACATAATAAAGAAATAAGACAGAAAATATCTACTAGAAAAGCTTGAGTAAGTATCTCACTCTTAGTTTCAATAGTAGCATAAGAAAGTCTCCACACGTGGGTTTACTCCATAAAATTCGATGTTCTATTGCTCAGGGCTGTAGGCCTATCTATAATGAACATTACATAGCATATTTTTGTCTTTTTTTTTTTAAATAATAATCAAATCTAAAATACAGCAACTACTCCTTCATGCATATAGTGCGACTCAACGTGGAACCTCCACTTATTTCTGATCCTAAATTTTCTAAACAACAAACACAAAATTAATTAATAAATAAAATAAATGATCATAAAATCAAGCACTAAGTCTCTCATCTTCTCGTGCAAGTTTCCCCATCTGGAATAATTGCCTATATGGAAAGGCGTTCAACACCTTAAAAGTTCAGTGTGCTTGAAAAAAAAGCTCACTGGGGGAGAAAATCTCATTTTAGAGTGTTTGGGTTGGCAGTCGCAGTAACTAGGCTTATCGAAAAAGAAGCCGAGAATTGCAGCTTCTGAAAAGCGTTCGTCGACCGATCTTGAGGTAGCTAATTGACAAAGACGAAATTGATTTCACCGGCATCTTCTTCCTTCTCGCTTCAACCATCATCTCTGACGATCTTCATTCATCACTCATCCGTTCTCATACCTTGAATGCTGGTAGCAACCTCCGACCTCCTCTGTTCGTTCCTTCACAGTCACCCACAGATCTTTTATCATTTTCTGGCGGTTTTTCCATGGCTAGGTGCCTGATTAGGCTGTCAATTTTTTTTTTTTAATGACCTCCTCTGTTCCATGGATGGGCACTTGATTTGGTAGCAACCTCCAACCTCCTCTATTCCTTGAACAATTGCATGAACTTGGTCTTCAATAGGCTGTCAATTTATTTTTTTAAATAAACTTAAATAAAAATTTATATTCTAAGTTGAAATCTGTTGACAAGTATGATTAGAGAAGCAATTAGAGAAACAATATGAAGAAAAAAAGATGAAGATATTGAAGAATCTTTTATTAATCTCAACAAGGAGCCAATGCTCATACAATGTATCCCAATTAGATTTAACAATGATGAATCTAGAGAGGACTTCCCTCTCTAGAGAGAAACTCAAATTACCCTCACTCTAACTTGGTGAGGATCTAACTATCTAACTCTAAATCACAACAACTAAGCCCTTTATATAGAATGGGCCTTAACCAACTAATCAACTATTCCCTTATATTCTAACACGCCCCCTCAAGTTGAACACTACTTAACAAGGTGTTCAACTTGAACAACACAAAAATAAGGGGATAAGGTGAATTAAATTGATTAGTTTTCAATCAAGAAAAATAATACAAAGACTTCTTTGATTTTCAAGACAAGGGTGAGGAGGCGATTCTTCTTTGCTCTCTACTCTACTTTCCCTTAAATCGATAGGAGCGAAGAGGCGATTTTTTTCTCGCTCTCTACTCTACTTTCCCTTAAATCGATTGGAGCGAGGAGGCGATTCTTTTCTGCTCTCTACTCTGCTTTCCCTTCTTCTTGGGTCAAATTCTTGAGGATCCGCGCTTTTGGGCTTTCGATCTTGGAAGACTCCAATTTTCTTTGATCGCCTTCTTTACTTTGTGCCTCTAAAGTTAATACTTGAGGCCTTCTTTTATGCCCCATACTCTAGGATCTCTTCTGGATATTTTGAGCACGATGGGCTTTCCGATCTATGCTTCCTCCAAACCCTCTTTCTGCTCCTCTTATTGGTCAATCTTTGTCCAATGCTTTCATTTCCATAATCACTGTTTGGCATACCCACCAAGTGCTTATACATCACAAGTTGATCAAAATCACAATCATAGATTTGATCACAGCATAGCCCACAATAGACCTCTGCCCTTGCAAGGTCTACGAACATGCTATGGTCAGGCTCGGATTGGACATGCGTAGGTGTATGATCCAGACAAGCGACTTTAACTCAAATTGAAGGATTCCAAAGTGCATTTTCCTGAATTTTCCACATTCAGCATTCACGTCGAAACTTAAGAATGCTCACTTGCCACCGTCAGATCTGTTCGACAGCTGTGGAACTGAGTTGACTCAGATGAACTCTGATTCATGCGCCATCTCAAGATCCGGCAGCCAAGAATCTTTGGGAAGTCTTGAGAAATTCTGGAAATGCTATGCGAATGGAACTTCTGGAAGTGTGTGGGTTTCTTGGACTGAAATTGACGCAGGAAGCAATATTCTTGAATCTGATGGAATTGGCCTTCGACGAGAACGTGACGGAACGATGAAACCCTTCTAAGAATTGCTGTCAGCCCAAAGAATTGATGGATTTTCAATTATCAAACCTGCTCCACCGTGTTCTTGTGCATTCTTGTGTTGGGGCCTAAGATCTTGATAAATCAGTGCCGGATCTTTAAAAAATTAACCTTGCTCATGATACCATGTTGACAAGTATGATTATAGAAGCAATTAGAGAAACAATATGAAGAAAAAAGAGGAAGATATTGAAGAATCTTTTATTAATCTCAACAAGGAGCCAATGCTCATACAATGTATCCCAATTAGGTTTAATAATGATGAATCTAGGAGAGACTTTCCTCTCTAGAGAAAGAAACTCAAATTACCCTCACTCTAACTTGGTGATGATCTAACTATCTAACTCCCTCTAAATCACAACAACTAAGCCCTTTATATAGAAGGGGCCTTAACCAACTAATCAACTATTCCCTTATATTCTAACAAAATCCCACACATGATACACCCACATTGATATCTCTTAAAATCTCTTTAATTTAGTATTAATGACTTCCCCAAATATATTTAAAATGGGAAGTCATCAATTCTAATTTATATACAATTTTATCCATTAAATATTTTTAATTAAGGACTTTATTGTTTATTAATTTTTTACTAATAATTTAATTTTTTTATTTTCAATTATCGTAATATATACAACTAAATAATATATGTAGTATTCAATAAAATTCATGCTTTTTTCAGTTATTTTTTATCTTAACTGACTTTTCAACTAATAATCCAAACACGTTTCAGTTTGGAAAAAAACCGTTTCTGTCATCGTCAATTCAAACACAAATCACATCTACAATTTTATTTTTATCCTATCTTATTTTTACAAAAGTCATATAGAAAATAATTTACTTTTCCCACCATTAACCCACATGGACCCTAAGTCACCGCTGCCCCTATCACTAAACCGGACCTCATTTACTTGATCCTTGTCCCATGGTAGTTATTATAACAGTTATTTTTATTTTGCCAGCGAATTATAATGAAGTTACAATTATTATATTATTATAGAGTAGTACTAACGTATATGTTCTGGAAAAAAAAAAACACTAATGTACATGAAAATAAAATTAATGCATATAAACAAATCAAACAAAACTCAATCCCCAATCCCACTTTAATGCATATTTGTGCTAATCTCGATATATATTTTTATTTTCTCTTTTTTCCTTCCAACAGGAGGCCAGCTACCCTATTATTTGCACAGAATTCGATAAAAGTGCTCCCCATCCATCCCTATTTAAGGGGTTTTTTTTTTTTTTTTTTTTTTTTTTTCCGTTAATGAAGGTTGTCTTTGACTTTGTACGTAAATATTTTTGGGTGAAGGGTCAAAAATACACATAACTTTTTTTCTAAGAGCGCTGACTATGACCTTTCAATTTGAATTAAAAATACACACGATGTTATGTTTTGGGATCAAAAATACATGTAGTTAGTCAACCGTTAGTTGGACCGTTAACGCCGACAAGATGAATTTAATCGACGACGTGGAATAAAAAAAATTTAAAAATTAGGAAAAAAATTAGAAATAATTAAAAAAAAATTAGGAAAAAATATAAATAATTAAAATAATTAAAAAAAGGAAAAAAATGCAAATAATTAAAAAAAATAATGCGAAAAAATAGGAAAAAATTCAAATAATTGGAAAAAAAATTAGGAATAAATAAAAATAATTAGGAAAAAATTCAAATAATTAGAAAGAAATTAAAATAATTGGATAAAAATTCAGAAACCTACCATTCTCAAATATTTTGCGAGCTTTGTTCCATCTCTCACATTTCCTCCGCTCCGTATCTCTCTCTCGAAGCAACCTTAACTCTCTCTCCATCTTCATTTGGGATATTTTCTAGCGTAAATTTGTAATCCTTCCAAATTTTCCCTTGAAAACATACAAGCATAAATTCGTGCTCCTTTTGAGCTTTTGGTTCGCCATCGAATATTAATATATACAAGTATTAAATTCATGTCATTTTTTATCTAATTGATTTTTCAAATAATAATCCAAATACGTCTCTATTTGAAAAAAAATGTATTAAAGAAAGGAATGGTAGGTTCCTGAATTTTTATCCAATTATTTTAATTTTTTAAAATTATTTGAATTTTTTCCTAATTTTTTTCCAATTATTTTAATACTTTTTCTAATCATTTGAATTTTTTTCCTAATTATTTAAATTTTTTTAATTTTTTTAATTTTTCCTAATTTTTTTTCCAATTCTTTTTCTAATTATTTGAATTTTTTCATAATTTTTTTCGCATTATTTTTATTTTTTTAATTATTTGAATTTTTTTTTTCATAATTTTTTTTTTAGTTTTTTATAATTATTTTAATTTTTTTCTAATTATTTTAATTATTTTCTACTTTTTTTTTATTTTTTGTTAATTTTTTAAAAATTTTTATTCCACGTCGGCGTCAACTCATCTTGTTAGCGTATGTCAGCGTTAACGGTCAACTAATGCCGTGTGTATTTTTTATCCCAAAACGTAATATCGTGTATATTTTTGACCCTGAAGTTAAAAGGTCGTGGTCTTTGAGCGCATTTCTTAGGAAAAAAGGTCATGTGTATTTTTGACCCTTCACCCAATATTTTTTCCCACTCATTTTACCTTAACATTTTCTTTCATCATATTTTTTTTTTCATACTTTCTCTCATTTACCCCCTCTTATATTTGGAAAAAAAATGTTATTTCTACATATTTATTACGTTTGACTAATTTTATTTTTTTCTTAAATAACCCAATTTGATCAATGCGACCTTATAAATAGTGATGAAGGGACTATTTTTAAAATAAAGCTAGAAATTTATAAAAACAAAAAACTGTATTTAATTTAAACTAATTTTATTAAGAGAAGATGGATCTCCATTGAAAATTTATTGATGAGGAGGACCTCAAATTTTTTAATACACAAAAAATAACGTTGCTGTCTAAAATTTGTATCCATAGAGCAACGTTGCTCTCGCATAGTTTCTCCTCTGTAATACAATATTCAATGCGGCCATAATGAAAAATTTATTGGTGAGCGTCTACAAATATTTTATACACAAACAAATGTCATTGCTTTATTAAATTTGTACATATAAAGCAATGTTGCCCTATGGTAGGTCCTCCTCAACAATAAGCTTTTTTTTTTTTTTTTTTTTTTTTTTTGAGTTGATGAAGAAGGGTTTTTGCCTCTCTTTAACACCTTATTGGATTCAAACTTGAATTCTCTTTGCTAAGAAGGTGAGAAATGCCTACCACCTCAACAAACAAGTTATTGCAATTCTAAAATTTTTAATGGGAAATTTTCCCAACCTCTCCTTTTATTTTAGATTAAGGTTACACATACATCATATTATTATTATTAGGGTTAAAGTGTAAATTGAAACGAACTATTACCCGATGAGTATCGACACAAACATTAATTAATGGTATATTATGTTAGCATTTAGGTGTCCTAGAAACAATATATAAGGACAGATCAACACTATTTCTACGTTATAGTATTTCATTATTTATAAAGGAGCACATTTTATCTTTATCATATTTATGTCTCGCCTTTATTTTAAAGTAAATATGTGTTTGAAGATAAAAGTTCGAGGAATAGAACATGTGTTAATCTTGAGGATCAATGATAGAGATCCATGTTATGAGGACTCGAGAACATTTGGATATCTATTGCCCTAAAACTTGAATCACCAAGAAATGGTATTAATGATTTCAATAAGACTAGTACGTCATCATTTACATGTATAATATACAAGGTAAGGACCTCATGCAATACAGACTTAGTGATGCCTTAGCTGATGTCGTGGGTGAATCTATTGGAGAACAGAGAGCACTGAACTGACCCGCCGAGTGACTCCACAAAGATTCATTGTAGAGAGTACCATTAGATATGTAAAGTCTCTTATCGTTTGGTAGTGCAAATCGTCCTAGACTTAAGGATGTCATCAAACACTATGTCCTAAGGTTATACTTTGATTATACAACTCTATTCACCTAAAAATGGGAGAATAATGTACTCTTGGGTGTAACTCAAATACGTGAGTATAGATGGACATGCTGAGAGGACTCACAGTCCCCTACAAGGGATTAGTCATTAACAAGACCGGTAGAGCTTGGATAGCTTCTAATTAACTCGAGAGTCAAGATGACATGGCAAGTGATCATGAAGTGTCATGATCCGTTATAGAGTTAATATAAGAATATTACTAGTTACGTGAATTAGCTACATTTAGTTAATTAAGAGAAATGATACTCTATCTTTACTCGACTAAATGTGAATGACGATGTGAGGGATGATGTTTGCACAATATCCAAATATGAAAGGTATCTCACTTGATCAACTCAATTAGTTAGGGTCAGAGAGCATTGCTAGTGTCTTATGAGGTCATTAAATAAATTGGGCCCATTAAAGGAGTTCTAATTAGTTCAAGTTTATTTATGTTAGTAACTAATTGAGTCTAATGAGTCACACACAAAGGTTATTCCTGATTGCTTAAAATTAGCAAACTTGGGCCAATAATTGTTATTGAGCTTTATCAAAAGTAAAGGTGTAATTGGGTTGGAGTCTCCAATAAGAAGCAAAATGGCCTCACATATATGATCCAAAGTGGGAAATCGGTTTCTCCACAAAATGGCTTCAAATGTGTTGAAAGACCCATCGAGGTTTTAGGCCAAGTTGAATTTGGATTTTGAATTTAAGTTTGAAATTTAAATTTAAATTTTAATTCAAAAGATTAGGTTATAAAAGATAATTCTGAATTATCTTATATATATATGTAAAGATCCAATAATGATTAGATGAAGATATGAGAAATAATAAATGAGGATTAGATTAAAAATGATTTTGAATTTTAGTTTAAGAGATGAATGTGATCCATCATCTTAAATTATTATTCAATTAATCAATTAAGATATAAATGTAATCTATCATCTTAAATAGTTGACTCAATCAATCAATCAAGAAATAAATGTGATCTATCATCTTAAATGATTGATTCAATCAATCAATCAAGATATGAATGTGATTCATCATCTTAAATTCAATCGATCAATCAAGATATGAATTTAATTCATTGTGATTTGGATTTTCCAATTCACGCTTAGATTGAGTCTTTCTTGTAAGTACTTAAATTAGGGTTAGACTCTAATAAAGTGTTGATTTTTTTTTTTGCCTTTTTGCTACACGTTTTTCTAGGAGAAAAACAAGAAGCCTTATGCTTTCTAAATTTCAATCATTACCAAAGGTTTAGAGGGAAAGGGCGTCACCCACGAAAGGCAAGGTTCAATGATCTTGCTCCTCCTATCTTTAATCTAATCCTAAGAAACCACTATCTTCTTGAAAAGAGAAAAACCCAAGGAAACCAAACCTCAACCTTGTCTTCACCTAGCAAGCATCAAGGAGCGGGAGGTTTCAAGAAAAGGAGTTCTTGTTGCAATCGGGAGATAAGCTGTGTGGACAATGTTAGAGGACATCAACAACATTGAGGGTCTTAGTGATCTAAGGTAATCCTAATCTCCGATAGTTGTGTTATTAAGTTATCATAATCCCCAATAGTTGTTTTAAGGAGTAATCTTGAAGCTCATGAATATTATAAATCATTATGAATTTCATGAGCACCGTAAAGAGTTACGGATTAATAATTAATAACTAATTAACATAATGAGTTAAAGTTAATAATTCATGAGGGCCAAGTAAGGAGTTACGGGTTTTCATAACGATTGAACAATTTTTTTTTAACCTCATGAAACTTTGCATGAAAGTCAAGTAATGGGCAAAATTAACCAACACCTTAATTATCAATCAACAATTAAAAAGTGAAAAAAAAAACACAAAAAATGAAAAAAAAAACACAATGTCGTTAAACTACACCGTCACTGTCTTGGTGCCTCCGTCTCCATTGACTGTCACAGTGTCGGCGACGTCAGCGTCTCCAAAGCTTCCATTTTTTGGGTGTCCATTCACCCTCTTGAACTCATCAAGGTTCGTATGCAACTTTAAGGCGAGAATCACGCAACGAAACCAAATCCAGCAATTCATAGCTTCTGACCGGCATGCACCTTGCACCTTGGTTCTCTCCCTCTGTGCCACAGGCAGCAGCCGCCACTACCGCAACACCTGCTCTCATGAGTCCCATCTTTGTTAGTGTTTGCCTTATCCAATAAAAAGGCATCTTTTTTCCAACATCTCCGCTATTGTCCTTCGCCGGTCACCTCATATTTTAATGAAGAGTAAATACCCTTTTCAGTCTTTGATAAAAAAACGCGATCCCCATTTTGGTCCCAAAAAAAAAAAAGAGAGTCCTTTTTACTATAAAAAGGACGAATAAGGTCGATTAGTTGACATTTTGATCCTCACAAATTTCCAAAAAGGTCATTTTAGTTTAACAAGGGACGAATAAAGGTTGATTTTTTTTTAGGGGCCAAAATGGGGTCGTGTTTTTGTTAGGGCAGAAAGGGTATTACTTTTCTTTAATGTAATTGTGATAATTGTTTTTTAAATTGTTATTTGGTACTTATTTTCACTTTTTATTATTGATTGATAATTACGGTACCCATGTTTGTGCTAGATACTTTGATTGTTGGTTAATCTGCACCTTGACACTTATTATTATCATGGCGCAAAACTTTCCTACGGTTGGGTTGTCTATTTGTTTATGATTGGCGCGTCACTCTAATTTTCTTGTACTACTTTTTATCGTAACTTCTATTCGTTCCTCAGATTCATGGGATGCCCAGTCAATTGCATCAAAAGCTCGCTGTGTTTACCGAGTATTTTCGGATCTCAGATGAGTTTCCTTGATTTTGTGTGTTTGTTCGAACGATGTTAGCAATCATTTTGTTCTGAACTTCACATCCTCTCTTGTTGCGGGTTCCATTTTCTCTCTCATCTCTTGGTTCTAATTTAGTGACATAAGTCTGGTCCTATGAGGAAGAAGCTTGATACCCGTTTTCCTGCGGTAATTTAATCCTGCTTCTCTCACTAATTTTTCCCCTGGCTTTTTGATTGCTCTGTAGCTCGGAAATTTATTAAAAAGCAAGAAGTCCGGTAATTTGAACTGTTTTGCATAATTTGAACATTCTGGGCTGGATTACCGATCAGTATGATTAAAATTTCGTACCATTTCGGGAAAATCTTTATAATTGAAGTGGTTCGGTCTTTTGTCTTGTGGGCACTGAGAAGCTCTATGATATCTCCGTTAGATTATTGGCCTACTTTGGGTTCTACGATGAAATTTAACATTGAAATTAGTTTTGTTAGTTGCTATAAAGGAACTTTGCAGCAAGACCAACACATTTTCACATAATTTATCAAACTGAAATTTTATCTGTCTGGCTTCTATTATGATTTATTTATCGGAGATCCAAGGGACGAGTAAAAATATCTCAAAAGGTGTGAGAAGGAGAGAGGAGGAAAGATGGGGATATAGATTAGATTAAATGTCTGATAAAACTATTGTTCATTATAAAGTTTTTCCTAATCACAATGTAGTTGTCAAGCTACAATTTTGACTCTACTGGATCCTTCTATCTTCTACATTATATAAGGAATTAGATCTTGTACAAGCAAACTTTTTCACTATGAAAGCATTAACCTGCAGGCTCGAATAAAGAAGATAATGCAAGCAGATGAAGATATTGGAAAAATAGCACTAGCAGTGCCTGTTTTAGTCTGTGAGTTTCTTCACTTTACTGTCTACTTATCCCTTCAAGTCCTTATCAGTTATACTTATATATGGCTGACAATACCCTTGACCCTTCGCAGCAAAAGCTCTAGAACTATTTTTGCAAGATCTTTGTGACCATACTTATGACATAACTCTTCGTAGAGGAGCAAAGACCATGAGTGCATTGCATCTGTAAGTCAAGGACTAAAATGGTATATATTATGAAGAAATTCTCTTGCTATTAAATTGGATTAGCTCAATTGAATAATGTCGCAGAAATTGGATTTTCTGCCGATGGTTCTTTATTTTTGCTGGTGATTTAATTGATTTAAATGTCTGCTTTTCAATTGGTAGATGAAGTAAGTACAAGCAATTTTTATTTTTTCTCATTGATACTTCAAAAAAGAGGATAGCCCTATCTTATTTGATATAATCCGCATATCGTAATCTAGCATCTGTATTGTGTTTTTGCTCTACGTTTCAAAACAATTTGAAAGGTTTCAAAATGACAGAAATCAAATGGAGAATATAAGTGACGCAGATGGAGATGAAGATTGACATTTAATTTGGTTCGAAACTATTTTTAAGGTATTTAATACTCTTATAAGTGGCTTTCTATGATCAATTTTTTTAAAAAAAATTGAAATGCTTGTTTAAAATTCAATTTTCTTTTATGTTGTTTACTTATTTATTTTTGTATGGGTCTATACACCTTTCATACCCATACTTTAAAATTTTAGAAACTGTCGTATACTCATCTTTCACTTATTATATTGTGTTATATCTGATACTCATACCCTTATCTCTACTTTTTATAAATACTATGCATTTTTAGATTCTTTAGCAGATGTTGGATACAGATCAACGTGAGTTTGTTGACTAGAATGAGTTGTAGCCAGCTGATTCCTTTGTTTCAGAAGTTTTCTCTTAGGGTGATTTTTCTACTTATGTTTCTCTTCAAGAATCTTAGAGGCCCTTCAAAGTGTCACTTGGGGAGGCGGACCAGTATGTTGAAGAACACGTAGGATTATGTAAGAAATAATCTAAACTTTCACCAAAATTTTGATAGTATAGGATGTGTATGTCTCTCATTGAGTAGTATGGGATGCACTAGAGGGTACTAAGTGAGTTGGTTATTGTTAGAACCTGAATTAGAATAAAGGATTAGGGAGAGTGTGAAAATATTGTGTATTTATGATATTTTAGGATTAGATATGGATATATTATATCTTTGTTATTTTGATTTGACTATATTAAATTAGATTCCAAGGTTTTCCCATATAAAGGCCCATATGTACTATGTTTTATTCAAGGATTCATAATAATATTTCTCTCCCAAGTGGTCCACATGGTATCGAGCTTTTATGGATAACACCGTGTTTGGAGGAAGGTACTCGGGGTGTGGTTGAAATACTCCTTGCCATTATCACCTTTATAAGCTTTGATGTCACCTTTCATGAAGAGGTTCCCTTCATCCCAAATCTTCATTTCGGGGGAGATCATGGGTGATGAACTGCAGACTTGGGAATCAGAACCCAACAGATAGTACGTTCTCTTTGAACAATCCAAGCCATTTTTACCACCCTTACTTGAGACACTACCACCACCTTCACCTTCCTTGCTAGAGACATTACCCCCACCTTCACCTTCCCTTATGCAAACCTCGGAGCGAAATGCACAAATTGGGGGAGATACGAGAAAAAGTAGAAAAACAAATATAAGGATGGGCTGGTGTACTCACAAAAGCAACAATTTAAGGAAGAAGAACACCTTTACCTAAAGCACCAAAGGAATCAAAACCGGTGGTAGTTCCTACGATGTCGAAGAAGCGAGAGATGGTAGTAGCTGAAGAGGTTGATGCCCAAGTTCCTAAACAAGTTAGTGAACAATTTGACCTTGATTTGCCTATTGCTCTCGGAAACAGTTTCGATCTTGCACACTGCACCTAATTCATAAACACATGTCTTATAAGGCTCTTTCTCCTTGTTAACAAGCATTTATTTCTAATCTGGATAAAGATTTAATTCCTAACAACATCCAAGAGGCACTAGAGATACCACAATGGAAAAATGCGGTTATGGAGGAAATGAGAGTACTAGGAAATAATGGAACGTGGGGCATAGTTGAAAAGCCTAAAGGAAAGAAACTATAAGCTGCAAGTGAGTGTTTACCCATAAATATTTGGCTTATAGTACTCTAGACAAGTTAAAAGCCCGCTTAGTAGCAAAGAGTTCTGGATTATCAAGAAACATTTGCACCAGTGGCAAAGGTAAACACTATTAGAGTTCTATTGTTTGTGGCAGCCAACTTAGAGTGACCATTTCACCAACTGGACATCAAGAGCGCTTTTTGCAATGGCGAGCTAAAAGAAGAAGTATACATGATCCTACCTTTAGGTTTCGAAAAGGGTAAAATTGATCAAGTATGCAAGCTGAAGAAATCTCTATATGGTCAGAAGTAGTCTCCCAGGGCATGGTTTGACAGGTTCTCAAAAGTCTTAAAGTTAGGGCTACAAACAAGGATTGTCATATCATACAATGTCAAAATAGAGGATGGAAAGAAGTGCATTCTCATTGTGTAAGTTGATGACATAATCCTTATAGGAGATCATATTGAGGAAATATCAAGGATAAAAATTGCACTTGGGATAGAATTTGAAGTCAAAGATCTTGGAAACTTGAAGTACTTTCTTGGGATAGAGGTTGCCAAGTCAAGACTAGGCATCTATGTCTCTCGGAGGAAGTATAAACTTGATCAGAAATGGAAGTAGGCATGTTGGGTTGTAGCCTTGAGCCAACTTCTATTGTGGTTCAGAAAAAGGGAAGAAGAAATCTAAGCAAAATAATAAAGAAGAGTCAGAAGAAGGTGACTCAGATGATGAGACTAAAGAAGAAGAAGATCAAGAACAAGGAGCCAAAAAAGCTGTTGACAACGGAAGATATCGAGATTTGTTGGGAAGTTGATTTATCTCTCTCATACAAGACCTGATATAGCCTTTGCGAGTAAGTATGGCCAGTCAATACATGAGTGAGCCAAAGAAGAAGCACACTAACGTAGCTTACAGAATCTGAGGTATCTAAATGGCACCCCTAGAAGAAGGTTATTCTTCCGAGAAAACAGGACCGGAGATCTATAGAAATATACAATGATGCAGACTGGGGAGGAACTCGTCATGACCGAAGATTGACCTTTTTATGGGCAAACATGGTTACCTAGAAGAGCCAAAAACAAAGGGTTGTGTCTAAGAGCATTGTTGAATTTGAGTTAAGGGCATTGGCTCTAGGGATTATGATAGAATTGTGGCTGAACGATCGAAGCATGTGGAGATAGATAGACACTTCATCGGGGAGAAAGTAGAAGAAGTGGTCATATGTCTCACTTATCTGAGGCAAATCTTGAAGTTTCAGATATGTTAACAAAAGGATTGCTCAACCATTTGCATTTAAAAGTTGTATAAGCAAAGCTGGACATGATTAACATCTATGATCCAACTTTTTCGGGAGTGTGGGAATATTGTATATTTATTATATTTTAGGATTAGATATAGATATGTTATATCTTAGTTATTTTGATTTGATTAGATTAAATTAGATTTAAGGTTTGCCTACATAAAAGCCCATATGTACTACATACTTTATTCAAGGATTCATAGTAACATTTCTCTCTCAAATGGTCCACAAAGAGAATAGGGAAGAAAGGGAGTTGAGAGGGGGAAGGAAAAATCTAGAACCAGCATCTGAAGTTCTAGAGGTAGAGAGAATCTGTTTCCTGAATAGTACTTTCATTGACAATAAACTGTCTTACAACATAGGCTTTTATAGACTGCCAGTACAGTAGGGAATAACTAAAAACACTACTGCTAATAACTTAAGATAAACTAAGCACATAACTGCTAAATAACTTAGGATAAGACTAAAAATAACTGATACCATGAAAACCACCCTTAATTCACACGTTTTCTTCTAGAATGCACCTGAAGTGGGTGTTGAACTCTGTCAATTATCCTACCCCAATAGCTAGCTTTTTGGGGGGCATAGTTCCTCACTTGAATACCCATCAAACTGTAGGGACTGTGATATAACTGAAATACACTTGAAGTTTTGATTGTTTTGAAAATTAACTTCGTCAATATCTGGTTGACTTGCGAGTTGTAATGAGTTGTTCAATAAATTATTGTCATTCTTGACAACACTCAATTATTTTTGTGTTTCTAGACTATCAGCCTTATTTACGTGGATGACAATTATTTTTTTGCCTAAATGATGCCCCATTGCCCAAAACTCCTAGGAAGACTATGTCACAAGAATGGCGGATCAAGCCCTGCCCTGGAAATCATAATTTATGATCTGACATTTTCCTATGTTGATTTATTGAATTATGTAATATCATGGACCTTCTTGATTGTGACATTCGACTTTTTCTTTCTTTACTACGTTAATTTTCTATTGAGTATGTAGCAGAATATCTAGTCTAACCAGTGATAATCTATATTGCAGAAAGCATTGTGTACAAAGTTAAAATGTTTTTGATTTTCTGAGGGATGTTGTGAGCCGGGTTCCTGACTATGGTCATGGGTACGGGCATGGGCCATTCTGAATCTGGTGCTGATGACCGGGCTGTTTTGAACAGAAGGTTTGAAGTTAAAAAAAATTCTTTTCCTTACCCTTTTGATTGATCATGATTTATTTATTTGCCTAAGAATCCTATACTCTAGCAGGAAAGCAGCTGGTTATAATTACAGTGACAGTGACAAGGAATCTAAGAGGAGCAAGATGGTACTTGCAGTTTTGTGGCGATAGCGTTGTTATCTATGATAATATCATAAGATCAAGTATATTATAATATCATAATAAAATACATTCTTTTGCTTTCTTTCTAGATGTGATGGATAGGTCCAGTCAAGTATATAAACTCATTTTAGCCTTACTGTTTTCTATGATCATGGTTCATAAGTCATAACTGAGTTGTGTTTTTCTCTGACTTAAGACTACCTAAGTTCTAGGATCCCAAACGCTTTGTTATGCTCTAATAATAACCAATGCAATAATGCCTCTAATATTGAGAATCTAATGTTTTAAAAAAATGATAATATATATAAATAGAAATAATGTCCAGTTATATTTAACTTGTTTCTGTAATGGTAAAGTCCCTAATATCATTGCACAAGAATGTATTGTATTTATCAAACTCTTTGTTAATTGGTACAAGATGTAATCTAATTCTTTTCAGATGTTTCAATGTTTGGATCTCCCAGTGACGTAGGAGGAGGGCCTGAAGGGAAGGAGAAAGAAAGAACAAGGCTATTATCGGTTGGGGCGGAAGGAAATAGGAATATAATCATGGAAATTTAGAATACGTTTTTATGCAATGTCTATTATCCCCTTTTATCCCTACTAAACAATGCTTGTCCACCTTATTGTACTTGTTAGGAAATATGTTAATGTAAATATATTATAATTAATTAGTATCGTACATAATCAGGGATTATAAGAATGTGAGTGATTAGGGAATCAATCATAATAACTAGTCGTGCTACCTGCTTGTGTATAAATACACTATTGGCGTATGAATAAACACATTCATTTGAGAGTATATTTCTCTCTTTCTCTCTCTGAGTTCTACATTGTATCGAGCATCGGGTCCTATTTTTTTAATTTTTTTAGGCACTAGTTTGGTCTGTTTGCGACGGTGAGAGAACCCGAAGTTAGGGTTTTGTGGTCGGTAGTTTATAGCCTTCACCTTGGCAGCCCCCTTTGTGTTCGGGAGGTCCGTTGCGAGAACCCAACTAGCCACTTGTCATTTCACTAGTGTGGCCGTTCACGCGCCTCCACTCCATCGCCATATGCACGAGCAGTAGCGTGAGACCATTTTCCGGCGATATATTTCGAATGTCGTTTTCTCTATCTTTTCTCTGCGAGAGATCTGCGGATTGATTGGAAAATTGAATTTATCTTTACGGTGACTCATCACGATGTAACCTTTCTAGTTAGTATGCTTAGCCAATTTATGACGGCACCAACGGTTGCTCGGTAAACTTTGGAAACATGTCTTACACTACTTGAAGGGCTCGCTGGTCACGGCATGCTCTATATGAATCATGGTCATAGAGATTGAATGTTTTTGTGATCACCGGTTATACGGGATCGAAGGCTACCGGGGAGATCCACGGGAGGATATTGTGTCTTTGTGGGTGGAAATTTAGTATATCTGTAGGAGTAAGAAGCGGGATGTGGTTTCACGATCGAGTCTTAGAGAAGTCGAATATAGGGCTATGGCTCAATCGGTACGGAAATTGTGTGGATTCACCGGCTAATGAAGGAGGTTGGTCTCACCACGTCATTCTTGCAAAAGCTTGTGGTGGCTGGAAACACACCAGCCTCCAACTGCATTTCATGAACGCACAAAGCACGTGAGATTGATTGTCACTTTGTGTGTGATAAAATCAAGAAGAACTTCATTTCTACAGGACATTTGAGGCCTAGCGACCAATTGGGTGATCTGGCCGGCTAAAGCCTTAAGCGAACTCGGTTGATTATCTTTGTAACAAGTTTGGCGTGATCAACATAATCAAGGATTATAGGAATTATGAGCGATTAGGGAATTAATCATCATAACTAGTCATTACTCTTTTATCTTCTCTCTTTGTGTATAAATGCTGCATTGAGCGTATGAATAAGCATATTCATTTGAGAGTATATTTTCTCTCTCTAAAGTTACAGTCCTTTTAGTAAAGCCATCGGCATTTCTCATCTCAATGGTTCCATTATGCGAGACATGCGGGGGAAGCATTGTGAGTGATGAAGGGGAACGGGATGGATAGATAGTTGTCTTGATCTCAATATTACTAGAGAATAACTAGTCTAGTGGGTGTGATGACTGAGATGGAAAACGTAGTGTCCTTACAGGTTTTCAGGGTGGAAAAATAGGATGGGAGAAGAAAAAATAGTGGTTGGAAATTTTATGGGCTTTTATACCTCTTGATAATGATTAGCCTAATCCACTTCTGTTAATGATAATA